>OX411277.1:2440450-2952049 GCA_948146005.1 Nomada fucata | reverse complement strand
AAAGGGACATGAGGAGGAGGAGGCGGAGGAGGAGGAGGAGGAGGGTTGCTAGGACGAGAGGTAGTCTAGGGCAGGAGAGAAACAGAGGGTGAAAGAAAGAGAGTCGGACGGTGGATGGTGGAAGATGGAAGCACGTATCAAGGGTGGAGAGTAACAGGGGAGACTCGCTGGCTGAGCGGGGCTGCTTTTGGAAAGGGCGAGAAAGAGGAGTACGGCGACCGGCGACCAGAGACAGAGGGAACGACGGAAGAGCGGAGAAGGAAAACGATACCGTCGGTGGTCGAGGGCGGAAGAGAGATGGGAACGGGAGAAAAACGGTACGAGAAGGGGGACAGGGAGGGGAACAGCGGTGGCGTGACGCGGAGGAAAAAGGGGTTGATGAGGATGAAACAGGGTTCTGGTTGCATGCGAAGATGCATAGACGATGCGCGCGAGCACTCGCCAGGGCGGTGCACCCTGAAGGTGCATTGATCCCACGGCGGCTGTGCGTAGGGTGCTCTACCTTCTACCCCTGTTTTTTTCCCTTCGTCCCTTTGCCTGCACCACCCCCGCTCCTCCAGCTTCTCTCACCCTCCCGTGCCTTGCCCACCCTTCTCGACAGTGCGTACGTACTTACGTACATGTCCCCGCGTGCACTTATATGCGTACGCAGGCAGGTATAACGCCCCTCGTCAGCAGCATAGGGGTTGCGGGAAAAAGTAGGATTTCCATCGTGAGGACGATGACGATGACGACGTCGGCGGCGACGCTGCCGGTGAACGTGGGAGGCGGCGGAGGTGGAGACGACGTCGGCCTCCGTTACTCGGTTTGTACTTCTAACGCAGCGGCGTACATGCACGCGTACGTTTCAGAGAGACGGTAAAAAGGGAGCATGGGTGAAACGATGAAAAGTCGAAGGAGAAAGGGAGCGTGACGAAGGGAATGCAGAAACGCGAAAAGCGCGTGGCTCGTTGCGTGCCGCGATGAGAGGAGGACTCATTAAAATAAATATACGCGGCGTGCCCGTGCTCTCGTTGCTCACGCATGGTACGCACACGGGACGCCTAATGCGAGCACGCGAAGAAACGTCGCGGCCTCCTCTTCCACGACGGACCGCCACCGCGAGAATCGATTTCACTCGCGCGTCTCGCGAACGTTACTTTGCACGCGTGATAGATTAGCAATTACTCGATTTAATTAATCGCGACAGGGAAACGAGATCGTATCGGCACGACGGATAGAGGATACCCGCGACGATTTTACGGAGACAGTGGCTGCCCCGTTTGCGGCTAATTACGCTCCGGACTGGAGTAATTGGATGTAAATGCAATCGAATCATATCGTTCGTATCTCAATTACGCTTAATTATATCGGCAATACGAGGCACACCTTTGTCCGCGAAACGTGATACGATTCCCGTCTGGATTTCATGCCGGGCTTACATAATTACATCGAATTCGAACGTGCATATATGTCATGGTCCCCCGAATGTCAATAAGCGGGGTCGAGTTACTAATTACTTTTGAACAACCATGGTGATGCTGGTACTCGCGTTACTTCCATGCATAATTCATCGCTGCGTCCTATTGAAACTGTAACGATACATCTAGGTTGGTCGGCCGGCGAGCGTTACGAAATTCAAGTTTATCGCCGATCACGGCCGTGCGTCGATCCGATTTTCCCCCGACTAGCGACGATTTCTCTGACAGCGAGCCAGCTCGGAAAATTCGAGATGCGCCGCAGGAGTGCCGCGAGCTGCCGCTCGCGAGCGTTCAGGAAAATCTGGTCAAGTGGCTGCTTCGAATTTTATTTTTAGAACGAAATTACAGAACCGGGTGACAGCCAGACGGTATCGTTCTGGAATATTAAATTAAACGAAACAGTTGTCCCGGGAAATAGAATTTCAGCCGGTTTTAATGAACATGTAATTGTTGTGTCGCGTGCAACGTTGGGACAATTAATTTTGTTCCGCGACGCGCAGGCGTTACTTTAAGCGAGCGAACGTTAATTATGCACGCGCCCCAAGTAAGAATTACCGCGTACAGAACGCTCTCGCGTCGGGGCGCCGAATTCGAGCGTCGATACGGGAACTTATTTCGCAAGGAAGCAGTATACACTTGTGTCTAGGCGATAAGGAAACGAAGAAGCGATAATTAAAGCGTCGCGCATACGCCCCCTCTTGAACTAGCCGGCATAAGCTGGGACTCATTGACGTTCGATTGTGTGCACGGATCCGTGATCGTAAGTGCGTGCAGGTGTGCGTTTGCATATGTGTGCGTGGCATGCTGTTATACGAAGTACAGTGGCCATGTGGCTCGACCAACCCCGGTGGTCCACTGCATTTAGAACGGTACGAGTGGACCCGCTTGTGGACCTGCCACATAAAGCGTATATCACGATAACGAGCCTGGGAATCGTAAGCGCCGGATAGAATACTTGGCTTCCGGTTGTCCGTGACGCTGCCATCTCCCGACCGACCAGACGAAATCCCGGTCATGATTTTTCTGACGAATGCATAATTTGTTGGCGTTCAATGGCGTTATCGTGGCGAAGCATCAGCCACGAGCTTATAGTGGTTGGCGTTACGAGCGGATTCGATAACGGTGAATGCTATTTTTAACGAACTGACTGCTTTTTAGTTGCAACTTTTATTGGATGCCCGGGGTGAAAATTCGTTGCTGGCACATTAAGCTTAACTAAACGTTGCTTTAATTAGTCAATTTATTTTGCCCCACGAGTATGATAAACGAGCATATTTTAGTCAAAGACTACGAATATTCAACGGGAATTACAATTAAATACGGGCGACTACGGCTGTTTATATCGCGATTGTCCCCGTTTAGTCGGACAACGGGGCAGAGACGTTTCCCTCGATATTATTACAATTTTTCATTTCGTCCCACGAGAATGAACCTAAATAGGATTTTGTAATTGCCCGGCGGATCGATATCGTCTTCGTTGAAGGATCCACGAGACGGCTATTTAGAATACTGATTGTGCTCCTCCACGCCTACCAAGAAGGGCAAACAGTTTTATATCCGGCTTGTCGAGTCACTTGCCCTGTTAATTAGTACGAATTGAATGCCCCTTTAATGAATCGAATCGACGACCAACTGCTGCACAGACCCGGTCACGCTACAGTCGTATCTTTCGATTCCGTTTCTGTCGCTCAAAGGACGTATTTCTAAGCAATCGTGTACGAATATTACACACTTTTCGCGTCGACACCCGCGCCTTCGATTCGTCCATGGCAATTTCTGTCCAAACGAGCTGTCGAATTCCGCAACGACCGCGTACATCATCGCACAACGTTAACGACTCGCGATATTAAAGCGAGACTCGAACAGAAGGGTAAGTGTAATGCATTTGTCGTGACTCAAGACTTTGAAACAATCGATCTTTCCCTTTTCGCGTTCTTTTTTCAAAGATCGTGTCTTCGACAACGTCTGTGCCAAAGGATACACCGGAATTCGTAGAACTAACGGAGGTACAGATATTGAACGTCGAAGTCATGTTTTCTGCAACGGCTGACGCGACATGTCCAGATCTACTTGACTCCGATTGACTTGAAATTTCGAGAGGTTCTCCGAAAGACCGCGGTACTACAGAATTTCGAGAAACCATAATTTTTCCTAATTTTTGATTACGCTAAAAGAAAACATCAACTCGAACTTTTCAAAGCGACCATTTTTTTAAACGATCCAAAAGAAAAATTGACCACAATTCCGCGCAAAGAAAATCGTAAGGGCACAACGAAAACCCCGCGATCATCGAGTCTCCCTCGCCTCGTTTCCCCGTTGCCCTCGGAGGGAGGAGTTTGCCGCCGGGGGAACGGAATAATTATATCCACCCTGTCGGCCTGTCCCGCCATTTTAATTAATATTAATTGAACGCCTCTTTGAGGCAGTCGGTCGGGGCCGATGTCGCGAGGGCTCGCGTCGCACGTACGCACGCGTAATTACGCGCGAGCACAGCGCGAACTACATACGAGCGGGGCGCGGGGCGTCCCGCCTCGGATTCCTTTCAATCTTAGACATTTAAGCGGGCGCGTTCGCTCGTAATTACGCGCAATTTCGTTCGATTGAAAGTTGGCATGGCCGTGCTGCTGCCGGCGTGTATCGGCTCTTTTCGGGGCCGGGCGACTATCAAAGAGCCCGCCGCTTCCACGAACCGCGAATCATCCTCTCCGCCGTTCCACTTGTCCGAATGTTATTCTCTTCCCTGGCCCGAAGGAATTCGTGTAGCCCGTTCCAAGGGCCCTTCGTCTCCAGCTTCGTTCCTCCTGCGTTCGCTGACAACGTCGCCGGTCCTCCGGGTTCGCGCGGAGAACGGACATCAAGGCGGAGGAAAGGTGGACTGACAATAAGCGTGCTCGCGAATTTACATTCCTCGCCGGTAATCGACGCACGAGCACGATCCTTCTGGCCGATTTCAGCGGCCGACCGAGTCGGGCGAGTGTGTGCGTCGCACGTTTATTGCGGACGGTCGTTAAAATGTTGCGTGGAGACGTGGGAGGTAATTGTGTCGCGATAAAGGCAGGTGCACGGTGGAAAGAAAGCACCGAGGTAAAGCTGCGCGAAAGATAGGATCTGGTGTCGCGGTTACGAGAGGGCGCGGTGATGTGGATTGGCCGTTTCTTTGTTGGGCGATTAATTATTTGAAGAGTGTACGCGCTTGGGTTAAAATTAAGGGAATCAAGGCCCCAGCTCTGCGAACGGAAATGGCAGACGAAGATGGGAGGCGGACGCGCGGAAGCTGAATGCAATAATCAATCGTACTTCCTGGTAAGATTATGGAGGCCAGCACGTTTTCGTTTACTGGCCAACGCGGAGAAGCGATTTCACGTACTCGCGGTATTGTGACGCGATCGACGTAGGAGAGGAACGATGTGCTCGAGCAGAACAGGGTCGTCGTTTCCTGTGAGGTTGACGCCACGTGTGTATCGGTCTCTGCCATAGCCACGCGTGGGTATGATACACCTAACGCATGTTGACGCATCGAATTATTCAAATCAGATAGCCAGACGATGGAAATGGGACGGGATGTCGCGGGGAAGGGAAGAGTACCAAGGTACGATGGCAAGAGGTAGAACCGGAGGAGTAATGGAAGAAGAGAAGTAATAAAAACTGCGACCGAGCGAGGCCGTTTCGTTGACCGAATCGAGAGAGGTAAGGCAGGGGAAATGGCACGATTCTAATAATTAATAAAAACGGCGAGATTTAGGGCGTGGATAGCAAGAACAACGGAGGTGGCGCTAAACAGAAGCATACAGATGGAACTGTGAGATATCAGAAACTGGCATCCGGGAGGAAGTGTGCAGAAATGAGATGAAACGTTCCGACATCGATAAGAGGGTTGACGATTGAATGTAGTGGACGGAAATAAACCGTGCGAGACAAATGGAATGAAATTGAGGAACGTGGAAGCTGTCGAAAGAACGGAAGAAGTGTGCTACGAATAAAAAGAAACACACTCGGCAAAGGAATTAAACACTCGCCGTATTTAGGCCGAAAAATTGCGAACCTACTGCACCTTCGTGAAAAATAAAATCGTTTCAAAGTTCACCTACGAATTTTTTATTACAATACAAGGGGCACACTAGTATGACAATAACTGCTATCGCACTGGTACAAGAAACAAACTTCTTGGCGCAGAACGAGAGACGGCACGGGAGGACGGTTTAATCGAATCCAAATATTAGGGGCTACAAATCGTTAATTGACACGCAAGGAATGCCAACCCCTAGATAGGACGTGTTTGTAATTAGGCAGCTCCGTGCGATATCGATCGTGCCGCGTCGATTCGATGCGCACCCTTCTGTGCTACCGGCATGTATACCACGGTGTCGACGAGTCTCGAGCATCGCGACGTGTCGCCGGTAATGATCCACGAGCGATGAATCGTACCGATCTGATGTCATGCGAAAATGCTTCCTTGGGATTCCTTTGTGCGAATCACGCTTGCACGGATATCAGGTCTCGCTATCCGCGCGGTATCGCCGGTAGCAAATTGGGGGGCTGAGGTTAAGCGGCCGGCGAGGTAATTAAATAAATGGCACGTCTCGATGACGGTTTCCCGACGAAAACTTCGAGGTCGTGCTAAGGAAGTTGCCGGCGATGTAATTGCCTTGCAAGTGGCCCGAGAGATTATTATCAATTCTCACTGTGCCCGTACGCGTCCTTTCCACGGAAATGTTGCTACTTTAAACGAAACACGTTTATCCTCGCGTGCGCCGCGATACGACGTCGACGCAGCGTCATTTCGTTAAACGAATCAAGCAGCGAACTTGGAACACTTTTATCGGCTGTCTTATTCATTATCAATCGGTTCGAGGACGGTGCCGGCGCAGCGTCACAGAGGCGAGGCTCGTCGCGTAACCGCGAGAGTGAAAATGAAAAATCATTAATTTCCCTAATGGATGCGAGAAATGACTGCGGCCTCCCTTGTTCCAGAACCTTCCGCGCATTGCCGACGCGAGTGTCGTGTGCGTTGCCCGACGTCTGCGTGCTCACTTGCGTGGAAACGCCCGAGTGCGGCGCGGAGGGAAATGCGTGTCGCGCGGAAACTGCGAGAGGGAGAGAAAGAAAAAAGAACCGGCGGCAGAAGAGCGGGAAGAAGAACGGCGGGGATAAGGGCGACGGATGAAGGGAGGTCGAAGAACGAGCCTGAAAATAAAGTCGCGGGCAGGAGGCGAAAGGACGCGAGCGCAAAGAAGAAACGGGAACGCGCGATCTGAAGAGGAGAGGAGGACAGAGGGCGAGAAAAGAAGCAGATGCGGAAACAGAGGGCGAAGAAACGGAAGAACGCCGAGGGAAAGGAGTTCCTGTAGAAGGCAGGGATAAAAAAAAGGGAGAAAAATAAAGAGCTAGTGAGAGAGAGAGAGAGAGAGAGAGAGAGAGAGAGAGAGAGAGAAAGAGAGGCCGTCACAATACGGCGAGTAATCCTGTCGCGTCGTTAACTAACGCGCGGCTGCTAATAAGTCATTAGGGGATGGCTGTCGTCGGAGTCGCGTACACGCGCCGTTGTAGGTATGCTGCAACGAGTTACGAGTTACGCACGCAACGCGCACGCACAGACGGACGCCGGATGGATGTGTGCTCGTGCTCCCAGTACCCTATCGTGGTAGGGGTGCGTGTCTTGTTAGCGACACCCCTGGCGTTGGACGAGAGCCTCTTTCATCCTTCACCCTCCCGCCCGCCCCCCACCGCAACCCCCAACTCGCCCCGGTTATCCTCGTTCTATCTGCCCTCCTGGGCTCTGTCTTTTTCTAAGCTCGTTCCCTCCATCCGCCTTCCCGCGGTCGCTACCCTCCTTCAGCCGGCTCTCCTGCCCCGCGCAACGCTCGACGCGCGTACAACTATGCGTTCGAAAGCGTGCATCGCGTATCCAGATTGGTATAACAATGGACGAGTGTGTTAGTGCTCGTGTGCGCGCACACGGGACCATGGGGGCCCGGGATCGGGAGCACGGCGGGAGTACGCACGCATGGGCGAGCAACCCTTGCGAGAGGGGGAGGAGCGGGGGGGGGGGGGTGGAGAGCGTAGCGCGATTTCTACCGTCTTGCTCGAACACGGTCACACCGTGTGTCGCCTCGTTATATACGACACGGTGGAACGGGTGACACCGCGCCGCGCCGAGTTGCGGTGTACCCGGCATATTTCTAGTACGGTAGGTTAGTTAAGCTCTCTTTCAGCCGTGCGCGCCACTTACTTTGCATGTATGCACGCACAACGGACATAAATAATCGCGTTTAAAGCGGGCGCGCGCCCGCTCTTGGCAATATCGTCTCGCGCGGGGCTGGCAGGGTTACGCAACGAGCCGTCGGCGTTCTGTCCCCGACCTGTCCCCGACCTGTCCCCGACCTGTCCCGCCGATTGTCCCTTTGGCCGCGAGCGCGTCGCGACGCGCGTCCTGTCGCCGCGCTAGCTCGCGTGGCGAATGCGACCGGACCTCGTGGACCGTGGAATTTACGCCTCGCGAGCTGACGCCCGCTATTGACTGCGGACGTGCAACGAAGAGATATGGCGTTTCGGCGCGACGCCTTGTACGTGCGCGGTCGAGCACAGGCCAAGGAGAAACCTGACTTTCTTTCGCTTCGAGCCTGGCCGGCCGAACGGGGAACATTGTTCGGAATTCAACTGCTCTCCGGGATCATTGTTCGAAGTCGCTTTGCGGCACCGTGTCAGTATTATTGGGATTACCGTTATTACAGTAAATTCGTGGAAAATAATATGTACCCCGTCGATAATATTATCGGCGGCTCGCGATGCCGGACAATTCTGTATTCAATTTCGCGCGACAGTGTTTCGTGCCACGGCGCGCTGCTATTTTAACGACTCTCGCGAGACTTTTCTAATCGAGTACAGAGTGACGTCCAATATGGAGAGTAATATTGGCGCCCGCGTAATAAATACAAATTGGATTTGAACATGAGAATCAATCACGCCGCGACCGTTCGCCGAACCGATGGCCAGAGTATCGCCTGGCCGATTCTCGCAACTTCGTTATCGCACGCGATTTTTCAGCACACGCACGCACGCCGAAACCTCGCCGCGCGTATGTTCCATTGATTCTCCCCATTGCCATCCCCGCCACTCTCAACGTTTCCCAGCGAAAGTACCCTCAAGTGCCCAGCCGTTCGAGTGAGCGATCTTAACGTCAAAAGATCGGTCACCGATTCAACGGGGAGCTTTACAAATCATCGGAAACGCGGCTCGATGAAAAAAGAAAAAAGAAAAAAAGAGGCTCGAGCGACACCTCGGGCTGTGCGTTTTTCCGAGGGGAGATCGAACGATCGTGCAGAAGGAAATGAAAAGGGAATAAGCCCGGCTATACATGGCCGTGGCCGCACTCGTGCAGCCTGTACTCGTAACGGTAAGCGTCGGAGGTGGATGAGAGAGAAGCGGCAAAGGATGAAGAGGAGGAGTGCAGGCTGCCTTTGACTCGAAGTGGACCTGCTTGGCTAGTACAGGTATTTACTAGGTGCCTGTACTTCTCCCTGCTATCGTCCACGTACCTATGCCCCCTCCGTTCGCTGCTCGAACAGCGCGGTCGCATAGTTCAAGAATTCTTTCCCGCGACGCTGATGGACACTGCTTGGTACCGCGGCCCGCAGAGGTCGCCACGTCCCTCGCGAGACCCGAGAACTTTGCTCGACCGTCCGGCACTCGAAGTCGAAAAACCGCGGACACGCATTAATCAAAACGTTGGGAAACCGATACGCGTCAGCATTGAATTTGCATATCAATGGGAATACGTAGAAAACGCGGTGCGACGCAGGTGTCCGAGCGTAATATTGACAAATGACGTTAACCGGGGAATAGGAAGGAATACCCTTCGTTCGTGCCCCGTAGCCTTTTGTTCTTTTGTCGCGGGCTGACAAATTCTTTTTCTGTTTTCTTTTTTTCATTTTCACCGCTGCCCCAGGTGACTAGACCGCGGTGAAACCGAGGCGACGCCGCGCTCGACCGTTCGACTCGTCGGAAAGGTCGACCGAACGGGATTTCGAGTGGGGACCATTCTGGTCGTTAGTAATTGCGAGATCTCTATCTCGCGTTATTGCCGGCTTCTATTAGGAACATAGAAATTCGTACATGACAGTCATTTGTTCGAGCATTTCTAAATCGGTAGAGGATTATTATTCATTTTGATCAGATAAATTCGTGGACGGACCGAGTGGGCCTCATTTCATACAAACTGCCTATACGAGCGCCTGATGGATGCCGTTTAACAATCTGTCGAAAATAGTGAAATAGTTGGCCGGTAGAACGAAATCGTCGCGGAAATCTGGTCGCCCAATACGATTGCGATCCCGTCTAATACGTCGTCCAAACGTGTCCCCGCGTCACTCCTATTACCATACGACATTTTATAAACGCGCGATCGCCGTACGCTACGGGCAACGCGAAACGTATCTGACAATCAGTCCCATCTCGGCGCTCGAAACGGGACCATAAAAGAATAACGCCCCGCGAGCTACGGTAAATCCCCTTCGCGGCCCACGAAGATTTCGCCGGCCGGAAACAAGATTCGCGATTATCGTCCGCGTCAGCGTCCCCCTGGGTCCACCGAGTCGCTCGTGCACGCCGTAAAAATAAAGAAAATCGTCGAAAGCGGGAAGAAGGCGGCGCAAGGAGTCTCGATGGCAACAGTTATCGGGGCGTAGTTGCTCGTACGAGAAGTTACGCTTCGTCGTTGCTTTCACGGTCGTCGCTATCGAGCGCCTCCTTTGTGCAGATACGGAAAAATAGGGGGCTGATCGACTCCAGTCGTTAAACTGCAAACTTGTAAGCGGAATCGCGTCTTCCTGTACGCGTTCATCCGGCGGTTACGGTCGAGTTATCGTCCGTTGGTGCGCGTAAAGTGAAAGTATGCTGGTCGTTTCGCTCTTCTCGTCGCGCGGCGTCTAGCATGGTACACGTGTATTGTGTATGGCGCAGGACGAAAGGGAAGGCGATCGAGGAACGGAGTTGATACGCCGCGAGAAAGTTTCGGTGCAGAGTTATTCGTGCCCGGTGTGCTCGTGGAGGAAACGAAAATACAGGCCCGGGGACTGGCTGCAAGGGAGCCATCGAATCACGCGAGCGTGGATTTTTATTAAAATGTCCGAGACCGGTGGAGGATTGCAGCGTCGCTTACCTAATCGCGCCTCGAAATTATCCTCGATGCCTCGAGAGTCGCTAAAAGTCAACGGGCGCTCGTGACCGTTTGGCGTCGCCTTTACACCGGTAACATCGCGTTAATTATCCGCGAAGTAATGGCACACCAACGTGGCCCCGTATTCCATCGACCAGATCTAACAGGTACGGGGTCGCACGTCGGTTTACGATCGACGCTATTCTAAACCCGGGCGTTTTCTGAAGATTATTCACGGCTACGTGGTAAAATAGATTACTTCGCGTTCGTCGAAAATAGCTTCAGGCTCGAGCTTATCGGGATATCAGACGCATTAATATTTCCTCGATAATAGGGGACAAAACGCGGAGTTAATCTATCACCTGTATTTCGAGGTGGATGGAAATAATTAAAGGGACACGATTCACTTGTCAGTGGACGGTTACTAGGCGATTTTCTAATGAATGTTTGATTTATCGCTGGGGAAGCAATAAAGCATTTACGGATAGACCGCCGTTACGCGCCACGACTCTAAAAACTGCTGGTCCGTTAATCCGTGGACTCGTTCTAACCTCATCATTGTTGGTATGTGCCCGATTAATATCTTTGCTGGGAGCACTGCTGATCAGATAGGCGTGGCCGGGTATAAACCCGAGCCCCTTCCCCCGGTGGAAGCCAACCACCTATGAACTCTGACCCCACGCGGATAATTCATAGATATTAATAAATTCTTGCAATTAATTCCCGACGCGGCGTAACCGATCTCTTATGTTTAAAGATAAATCATTAGCCTCCCCTTGGATCCTGCAATGGAGTAATGGCTCGCGTTATCATGAATCGCTAAACGTTTCAATAATTATTACCATCAATAACTCTGAAACGTCTAGCTGCTATTCTTGAACCGTGCCCAGTGCCCGCAAGAACAACAGGATTCATCTACCCGGACAAAGGTCGCGGACATTTTGTTACATCGTTCGCTATTTATTGCGCCAGCGCGTGTCGAGGAATCTCGCACCCCATCCGACGCGGCGAACGCCTAAACGAGCCAACGCTGATAGATCCTCGTTAACAATGGCCGGCGTGGCTGCGCTGAAATACACGCGGAATTCGCTCATCCCCGTTGACCTAATCAGGCCACGTAATCCAAACCACTTGGCGTCAATTTCCTGAAAACCCGACCGCGCGCATCCCAAACACACGCAACGGAGTCATCCTCGAGCCTAATAAACTGACGAGTCTTCAGCCGGCTGCGCTCTGCCCGCGTACCCCGCGGTTTAAATCGTGGACAATTCATTTCGCGGCGCTCGCGCCACGGGGACGAGTGAAATCTGCCAAGTTTCGCCCGGAGTGATAAGGGAGGGAACGGCCGAGAGGGGGGCCTCGTTTTGTCGCGTAGTAAAATGACCGTTACGGCCCTGGCCCCACTAACCAAATAATATCACTCACCGTTTCGTGATTAGCATAATTCGGTCATCCCGACTTGATATACACTGCCTGCCTTATTTATCGTCCGGGAAGGAGGGAGGGGGGGGGGCAGGGACGTTTTTACTTTGAAACGGACCACTGTGCCGGCCAAATACACCAACTTTCGGGACATTAGGCACATTATTACGCGACGGAACCAGCCACCAAAAGCGGGATAGATAATATATCGTCGCTCGCGGGGATCGAGTCTCTTTAATGTAGGATGCCGGGATAATGTATGCCAAATGCTGCTTCCAGGTGAGGTAAGGGCAACGGGAGGCGACGGCCGGGCGAGAGGAGTACACCGGCCGGCTGCGAGTTATTTATTGATTTATGCGAATAATCACGTTCGAAAGCGCCTTGTTGAGCGTTAAGGTGCTTTTTTCGTCGGGCCAGTCCGTTCCTCTTCCACTGTCCGGCGTCGTCTTCCACCTCTCGCCCGGTCGATTTCGTCTTTTTCGCTGCTTCTTTCAGGTAAACGCAAATAAATTACGGGTTACTGGCTATTTCGCCGCGTGTGAGGCCCACTCGCGAATGAACGAAGGGAGATGGCGAGAGACGAGGAGGCGGAGGAGGAGGATGAAGCGAGAGGGCAGCGGAGGATGCAAATCGAAGGAGCGTCAGAGTGACGTACCGAGTCGTTTTCGAATTATTATGCTTGTCGCCTGTATCGGGTATACGTTCCGATTACGCGTGCGCCACAGCTATCGCGTGTAGCTCGCCTTTCTTCGTATTCTTCGTTCCACTTCCCTCTTCTATTTCATTTTTTCACAGCCTCGTGCCTCCCCTTTGTTCGGCCGCGTTCCACGCGGATGCGAATTGTAGTTAGCGGTTTGCCTCGCTTCACGGTCCTCCGAAACGAGGAAGAGGCCGAGAGGCAGCACGAAAATAATCGTGTGCCCGCGGCTGAAGTCTCTGTGCGCGAGGAATTCGGAGGGGGAGGAGTCGGTCCATCGTTTATGCTGGACGTACGATATCACAACGATTCCCCGGTCAACGGACCTTCCTTCGAGCCGTCGAAACTCGTCGGTGTACGTCCGGCTGTATCTCGGTTAACGTGACACGGGGTTGTCACGAGGTGCTGTAATCAACGCGCTGTCCGAATCGACGCTTCTAATGAGCCTTTTACATCGAACATACGAGCAACAGTTAACGTATTCGAGCGTCTGCCCGTTGTACAAAAAAGTGAAAGTCGTCGACGGGATGCGTGATACAACGGGTCGCCATTTCGTTGGCATATGTAAATGTCAGTCGTTAGCGATGGGACTAGATGGACGAGAGTAACGTTAAATGAATGAAAAGTTTCTGTTCCTTCTTGTAAAGGCTTGAGCAAGACATTCTATTATTTCGAGGCTGAAGAAACGTTTCCTTTGTGATCGTCTGCCTATTCAGCCACGGCGTATCTTCGTCAGATAACAGAAACGATAAGGACAAAATTCCACCTGTGCGCCGTGGCCTGTCGCCTGAGAAACTTTGCACGTTGGATTATTAATGCCCACCGAGGAGATAGCAAGGGGTTGCAATAAGGAAAAGCAAGTGCAAGCGACGACGGGCGTCCCAAAAACGCGTCCCCGTCTCAAAAAAACGAAGAAAGAGAACGAAACGCCGCCGCAATTAGAATTTCTATCGCGCGTGAATCGAATCGTCCGACATGGTACTTGTATTCATCGATCCAACCGTATCTAGTCCAGCCTAATCAAAGGTCGCATCGATGCACTACAAACGCCGCACGGTAGCAAACGTCACTCCCGCCTATCCGATCCCCTTATCGTAGGAACGGGTCTGCCGATGTGTCGCGATAACGAGGGTCAAGAAGTGGTATGAAAAACAGGCCGATGGTACGAAGGGTTGTCACAGACAGGTAACGCTATTACGCGTATCTGCTTTACGCACGTGTCCGATCCGTTGGGGTGGCGTTCCTGCGAGTTCTGTTCCCAGCCCCGTGGAGTACCGTGATGCGCTCCGCTTGCGTAGGTGAAACCCACGTAGAACCGTGGAAAAAGTATCGCCGAGAGACGCGGCAGCGAGTGTAACCGGGGGAGCAAGTCGGCGTTGCGAGCAAGTATCGGTTGCACGTTGGGTACGCAGGGGCTTCCCTTGGCTGGACTCGACTCGGTTCACTGGGCTATTCTAGACCCCTCCCCGCTTCCACTGGTCGCCGGCCTTTTTTCCATGCCCTATGCCTCGTGGCTTATGGCAAATGCCTTATGCTATCCCGGTCTAGTAGCACCTACCGTGCGGGGAATACTTGCTTCCCCTTTTGCGGCAGGCGACGGGTCCACCGGTCACGCAACGCACCGTCGAGTTTCACGCGGCAAGAACCATCCCGTCCGCCCCTTATTGCCTTATCGGCGACGTGAGAAAACGAAGCGACGCGGGCGAGACACGTACGACGCGAGCGAGGAGATGAGCATCCGGCCGTCTACGACGGGGATCGAGGATCGTTCCGATTTTCTGTATGCGCGATGGGACCGTCGCGTATGCCCTTTCGCGGTTAAACGGGGTTGATGAAACTTGCGCGATTCGAACGATTACTTTACGAGGGAACTAGAATTGTAATTCATCTCTCGAAGGGCGGCGAGTTTCCAGCGAACGCGGAGACGACGATGCGCGCAGAGTTTGGAATTTTGTTACGGGATATCTTCGTTTATTTGCCGATATCCGACTACTGTTGAAATATTCTGGTGAAAAATCGAGGTGCCGACGACGCACGAAATATTGATCGCGGCAAATGCAATTCGTTGAAGCACGAGTGCTTCGTTGACGACGGTGGACTCTTTCACAGCGCTGGCTGTTACGGTCGCTAAACAATCACCTAACAATCGTGAACTGATTAGAACCAAATACGGCGGCGAGCTGACCAGCGCCGTTCATAAATCAATCAGCGTCAACGTCCACGGGGGGAACAGCGCGTCCGCTAACCATTCCTAAGAAATTCGCGTCACCGCCTCGAACGAGAAGAACAATTTATCCCCCGGTGAGACGTCCCCGTGGTAATTTCACGGCGCGTTGAAAGGCAAAATCGGCGACACCGTGACGCGCAAAGAGAATCGGATGGGGGCGAAGTTAATGAAATGCAAACGAGCGCCAGAAGCGGCCGGTTATAAGCGGGGGTTTGCGTAAATCGCAACCGCTTCGGCAACAAGCGCAAAATAAACGGTCGGACAAATACGCGGCCTGCCACGAATAAAATAGTTCCGCTGGCCTGGTTGACGGGGCTGCCGGCGGTGGGAACGGTGCTGTAGAAAGAGACGGCGGAGAGTCGCGGGAGAAAATTAATAGGTGGATATTTATTAAATCGAACCGGCGCTCGCTGAACGAGTGAATCGGTATTTGTCCATTGTCTGGCCGATTTAATTGCAAACATCAATATGTTTTATTTGTCGTCTAACCATCTTTCCCCGTCCCCGTTCCCATTTCTCCTCCCCCCTGGCTTCCATGTCCCGTCGACGGTCGTTTCTCTGCTTCGCTAACGGGGCTCGACCGTCCTCGTTGCCGGTTCCTCGGTGATTTTTTTTTTTTTTTAACCCACCGCCCCACGCTCCGCAAGCGTACCAATATTTTTCGAGCAGGTATAACCGGTCGTTCGAAAATTTAGCGCGGCTGTTTGGCCCGGTTAAACATTTGCCAGCGCGTTTTGTCGTCGTATTCTCGGGCCAAGAGAGCGGCCAGGTTTTTGGTACGCCGCTCGTTAAACTAATAAATCGGCATCGCCGTCGTTATTATTTCCCTCGGCTTCGCTTCGTTTTTCGCGCGTCAGCGGCGCCCTCTTAATTTTGGGGCCACGATCGTTCCGCTTTGGGGACACGTGTTCGATATTTGTTTTCGCTTAATTCCCCGCCGCTTCGTTTGCCGATTGCGCGACGAGTCGCACGAATGGGACATTATTTTTCGTCGCGATTTTTCTTTGGGACAACTCGACGTCCTGACCGAGATGCAGCTTGGCAGGTCGAATGTGGGGACGAGGTAAGGTATTTCCAAGGGGAAAGAACTTTCCGCCGGGGCGATATTTATTTAACGGCGGCGTGAACGTGTGGCGATTAATAGCCTACTCTGCACTTTAATTAAATTTTCGACCAACTTCGTCTTCCTTCGTTAGCCGTTGCCTTGCGCGCGTCTAGCTCTAAAGATTTCCTTACTGCTTGCCAAGTTCTTCGCAGTTCTCGGACGATAATATTATACACGGTATATACTGCTGCTATATCTTCCGATTTCCATTCGATTGCGAAAGCAACGGCCCGTTTTCCGATACCAGAACCAACATTATTCTACAGTCAATTTCAATTACGCAGCTTAGTTTTGCGAGCACAAACGCTGCCGCAGATGTCACGAAATTTCGGCGTTACACTCTCGACGCACTTTTCACTTCCCCGCTAATTACACCCGCCCCAAGGCCGCGGCATTTCGTTCCACGGCAATGAATAATGCGCAGAGGGTGTCGCGCAAATTGGAGGACACGCCGAATTATGTATTAACGAGGGAATTTAAAAAGATTCGCAGTTTTAAACGCACCCCGACGCCATGGCAATTCTAATGGACAAACGACGCATGAATGTAATTGGCAAAAGGATAATTAACCCCTCGACGACGCAACTCATTTTTGTTTTCTTTGCACCCAAAAGCGCTGCCATCCGTTTCCAAATACATCAGGCGAGAGTTTACGAGCGAATCATGGCGTGCGGCCATGAGCTGCGAACAAATGTCCGTTTCGGTCGATTGGCCGCTAGAGACGCGATCGATCGCGCCGGTAATGGCAGGTGACTTCTAGAAAGCTTCTAACAGCGGATTCCGCCTTAAATTGTACGATTCCGGTCGTACGACGCGCGCAATCGTGGAAACTCGCAGGTGACGCGTCTCAGCGCGGCGCGAGCGCAATTTTCTACCGGCGAGCAACACGCGATTACGCGAGAAAACTCCGGCCTGGGGACACCCGGGAGACATTGACAGGTGGTTTGCCGGCTGATCTATCAGATTTCCTTGCGAAACCGGCGTGTAATTTTCGCGGTAATTTCCTACGATTACACCTACCGATACCTTTCACTCCCGTGAGAGAGCCACCCGCCGCCCCCGCAGGCCCGAAGTAATTCGCCACGAAGGCCGCGAAATCGGCCGATCGATAGACCTCGATCGAGCCATCGTTCGATGGATTCTGTTTCGAAATGCACAACTTCTGTGGATTTACTGGCTTTATCTTACTTTCAGGATTAGTTGACAAATTTGTTCACCTATATTTTCCGTGCCCAGACTGAGCTCTGCTCACTGATACCGCGTTTAGATTTAATCCGACTGCGGGTAACGGCTCAACGCAAGACACTGGACTCGCGAAATAATCGCTGATTCGTTACTACCTCGTTACATTCGTATCCAGCAAATCCCCTCGGGACGAACGATTCTTAAAGCCAATCCTCTCGCACGGTGTCGTCAAAGCGTCCAACGTTCCCAGCTCTTCCGCCGCTAGTCATCTCGGCAAACAGTCAAACGTCCACATTTTTTTTTTTTTTTTCAACCGACAGAATCGAGACTGCGTTAAGCCCAAGAATAACCAACGCTTCTCCATCCTCTTCTTGCGCGGAATGATGCCCAAGCGGGGAACTGGCGCGAGATTCAACGAGAACGTACGGTACACTCAGCAGTCGACGCGTCACGGAATAATATCCGTGGATTGCATATTTCACGTTTAACCAACGGAAAGCCCGTTGCAGCGAAAAAGCAACAGGATATCCGAACGCATCCGGCTGGCTGCTAAAGCATAACGTACGGCCCACTAACTCTTTAGCTCTCGCTTCGAACAAATCCCACGGGCATAAACATCGAATTCCTCCGGCCACGAAGGGGCCGCAGCACAAGCCACAGCCACACTATGTAACGCACTTTATTTCAGGATTCGCGGATCCGCGGAACGGTCCAGCACGCGTTGCCCCGAGTACACACGCCGTCGTCCCTTCTTATCCGCGCGGTTCGATTTGCAAATCCCCCAACGAAGTCCGGTAGCGCGATCGAACGTGTAAGAACAGAAGAGAGAAAAAACAGAGTGAGAGAGAGAGAGAGGGAGGGGAGAGGAGAGGAGAGAGAAAGTGGGAGACAGAGAGGCAGAGGTTCGTGTGGTGTGGCGAGAACGAGACGTGGAATAAGAAATTTCGGGTTAGCGAGCGATAACGCAGCAACGTTTCTCACTCCTATTTCACATAATTTTCATAAATTAAGCCCGGTATCAGGGGGCCCAGGCGCGAGAGGACACGGCCGTAACTTTGGGCATTACAATAATAAAGAGCCGGGTTAGACCCGTCCTCGAAGGTGGGGCTGAAAGGTGGCGAAGGTAAGGGAGAAGGGCGACTTCGAGCATTTCCATAATCCGGCAGGCACGGCACCTCTTTCGTCCAATGAAAACCTCCACTTTACAGGACCGGCCGTCGGGTACACGCCGCGTGCATTTACCTGTATGTCGTGAGATTTTTCGTTTCCCGACTTTTATCGGGATTTAACGCGCGTCGTGTCGGAAATTTTGCCGCCCGTGATGACGGGAGCGTGGGCGGAAAGATATTTCGAGGTTTCCGTGTGTCAAATGGTTTAGAAAATTATTTTCTCTCGCGTACCGCCCCGTTTTTAACGGGGAACCGTTCGGAGTTATTGCTCGTTCGATTGTGACACAGAAGAAAATTAATGTTTCATCGCAAAAACGAACTACAATATTTTCCATATTAATTTTCCATATTTCCATAATAGTTTCGTTATTCTCCGATTCACGCTTCAAGTGATTTTTGCCAAATGGGGTAGCTCGAGTACATATTCGAGATAGATTAAGGGCAAATATTTTGTTGGCTTTCGCCGGTTTGCAGTATTTAGGAAGCCGAGTTCACGAACGCTGACTGTTGGAAGTACGTGGACGGTCAGTAGTTTGCGCGACGTTACAAATAGACGAAGCGACAACTCAACATCGCTGGTAAAAGTAAGCGGAGCGGTTGAGAAGCTCTCCCTTGGCGAACTGTTCGGGACAGAGAACGTTCGAATGCAACTTGGAAGTACATACTCGTGTCAGCGGCAAATTTACGATCATATTAGACAAAGCGTGTACAATAATGATCATTGAAACCGACGCGCCATCTCGTCCGTCGACTACTACGAAATATTCCATCGATTTCGTCGATACGCCTCCGTATCGGAAGACGATCGTTCACAATCATTTCTCGGCCTAATCTCGATATTTACGAAGAAGCCACCGTTACAAGAACACGAAGGACACGCCATCATAGAACGAATTCATGGAGGTATTAAAGGTATTCGATTCTTCGATTCCGCTTCTTCCAGTTCGATTATTTAGCTTTTAACGGAACCACCGGCTGCAGCGGCGCCGTACAAGCATAATCCGCTTCTTTACGCGCGATACATTATCGAAGTAGCACGCCCACGGGATTTTTCATCGCGCGCCCTCCGCGCGAGCGTCTCGAAACAGAAAGGTGGTCGTCGAAAGAAAGGTGCGACTGGTCGAGTAGTTCGATCCTTTAATCCATCTGTTAAAGAAGTTTGTGTCCAGTTCGTCGTGTAATTATAGCGTTCAAAGGTAATTAAGCTCATTACGAAATCTCATTAAGCTCGCCTCGGTTAACAGTCACGAGAACATGTAACGCTACACGTTGTTGGCCCGATGTTATAATTCTCGAATAATACGGCTTTTACGCTGCCGTATTTAGTTCCTGTTTTATAACTCGCCCCCTCACGGAGTGCGGGTATTTCTGTTCCCGGTTCCTGTTGCACGGGCGATATTAATTCAATAACAGCGTCTGGATTCCCAGAATTTTCCTCGCGGACCTTTCATCAACGCAGGAATGCTTTTCGACTAATTCAACAGTTTCTTCGATTAATTGCAAATCGTTCTATTCGAAACGCTCCGAAATGTTGGTACAGCGCGCGGCTGGGTGTACAGGCTCGCCTCGATGAATTTAAACTTCCGCCTGCAATAAAGCGGATAATACCGACGGGTCCCTCCGTTTCGGAATTAATGAAAATTACATTCCGCCGGATTGCGAACGAACTTCCGTTTAAAGGAACCCGCTAACGTTTTTCCGTCCTAATAGTTTAATCCACCGTGGCGATCGCGCATTCCGTCGATTAACTCCGATCGCAAACGCTTTCGCCACGAAGGTGCAGAAGAGGATGCGCCGCGATCGGAAACCACGATCAGCCGAAACGTCGCGGTAATCTCGGATTATTGGGCGGAACGCACGCGTAACCGCGTCGACGCGACGCTTGTGTACACGGCATTATGCGCCGCGATCGACGTCGGGGCCGCGACATCTGATGGAACGAGCGATGGCAAAGGAAGCTGCCGGTCTCTACGTGACGGCATCTAACTCGGCATTCGGTACACGGGGTTTAGAGGCTTCCCCTGTTCGCGGCTATATATGTACTGGCAGCTGAGGATTTTGTGTAAGCGTTTCTGAAGTGACTTACGCCGCCCCGACTTGGCAATGCGGCCGATCGCGGACCGATCGATGCGTCGTACTGTCGGGCTGAAAGCTCGCCTTTCACGGCGGAAATTTCACGTGTGCGCCGGGATTTAACGAGCCGAGCGGTTACCTTAAAGTTTATCAGCAGGCGAGCGGATCTAAGGATCCGGCGGGGAAGAATGTGGAGGATGGAACGTCGACGAGGCGAAAGGAGATGCGTTCGATTTGGACTCGACGACTGTTTCGTGAAACAGCATACCCGAGGTAGGATTTAAGAAAAGCACGAAGCCAAGGGATTTGTTCGCATAGGAAGCTGGGCAACTGGTTGCAGCGAGTTTTCTTGGAGATATTTGATTCGAGGTGGCTCGTTTGAAATTGGGTTGCCGATTCTATTGGAATTTATTACTTGACCAATCGTGTGCGATATATTTCTTTACCGCGAACGACGACATACTTAGAGATAATAAGCAATGATAAAAAGGCAGACAACGGTGACCTGGAATTTAAATTGTTGCAAAAAATCGACTGTAATTTATGCTGCAACGGCTGTACTATAATCGGTGTCGCAACCTTCTAAATAACTCATCATTGACTCTCGGAGAATGTTCGACGGTCGACAGTAGATCTCCGTGGAACGCGAGTGTTATGATTTGTCTGTCACGTTACGACGTTCAATCGACGTTCCACGGTATATATCCACGAGACTAGTTCGAGGGAGCTGAGTTTCATTGACACGGTTGCCCAATAAAGGTAGCCGGGTCTCGCGTGCCAAGCGGAGAACACGTTTCATCGAAACTTATCAGATGCCCCTAAGCGGCGGACAACGCGTGACACGATGAAACGGACGAACGCCGGTCACGATGAAAGGGAACCGGAAGGGTTGATTCGAGCGTGCGCGACGGTGGTGTTCCGGAGTCCACGCACGTTCCACGATCGATTGATCCTGCTGCTTTCACTTTTGTCTATGGTCCCGGTGTCATCGTCCCTTTAAGCTATTTGCTACGTGCGCATACGCCGATATGAATCTAACCTTTCGTTTATGTTCTTGAAAAGGACCTTTCGTTAATTTGCACTTGAACTACGATCGTAGTTTTCATCTGGTCTGTATGATTGCGGAGTAATTAATTATTTTGAAGCTATTGCTAAAGTTTAAGTTATTATTGCTGGAGGACTAATAAATTTTTGTAGTAAAAAAGGTCGCTTCGAATGTCCCACGGTTCATTCAGTGGCTATTCGAAACGAATAAAATCACGACCGATTCCTTCATTGGGAATGACAGTGACCAAAGGATATCGCGCCGACCGCGGTCGTCACGGAAGCAAAACTCGTGGACCAAGCTCGCATTGAGACGTTATAATTATCGAGACTGCACTAACAATACTGGCGTTCTTATGCTTATTTCGTATTAATAACGCGACGAACAGCGCGTTCAATCCCATGCCCGTTTGCAGCTGGAATGTCGTTTCAGATTCTGTGCGAGCGCCACGTTATTCCCCTTCGGCTCGCTGACTCAGGACTTTCTACGTTTTTCTCATACCTCGGAACAGAAATAGTTCCAGAATATCGATTGTGTAACAGTTGTATTTCCTAGCATGAAGTTTCGAAGGTTGAGTGCACGATACGAACGCTTGGAACGTATAAGCCTCGATGTCGAAAAGCTCTGTTTAAAGATGATAAGGGGTTAACACAGTTAATATAATACACGGGAACATAACGCATAATTAAAGAAAAACAATTTCACCTGCCGATCGAACAAGAAAGGTTACGCAATTTAAATTCTCCCCCGACGTTTTGCAGTCCAACCAAACCCAACTATCGAATAATAATTATATCCCATCGTGTCTCCAAGTTTCTCGAATTCCCATGACGACAAACGGGGAACACCACGCACAAGTTAATTGCCCTCCTGGACGTATCGTTTCGCAGTCCAAAGCCGGGAGTACAGTCTGAGAACGATCCGGACGTGCCTCCTCGGTATGAATCAGGATTAACCTCTGAGTTAGACAGGACGATGATTTAAGGATGCCCACGCTAACTGGCAACGGGACAAGAATAACGCGTCGCGGGTCCGTATAGTCGCACACGTACACGGATTTCGGTGAGCCTTGAATCCAGGGGCGAAATAAAACAGCGGCGAAACGGAAATCGTAATGGTCGAGCAGAGACGGCGGCTCCTTCTTATCAAAACACGGGCCGCGTTTAACGTTATTTATTGGTTATTAAGTTGATCGCGAGGTCTACACTTCGTGGATTTTTTTTTTTTTTATTTGTTACGCTCGGAGCGGAACGGTGCAAACTTTTTTTTCGTTACTTCACCTTTGTCGAGCATGATCTACGACGTTCTGCGCGTACCGCGCTAGGTTTCCAGTCGATAGAATGCGTAGGAATTAGCGGGGAGATTAACGGAACCCGATTTCTGGTATTAAGAATAAGGGGGGCCAAAGCAATGTTTGCTTGTAGATTCACGATTCCGTGTCAGTCGTAATGGCCCGCTAACTGGAAAATAACCACAAGGCAGACATTCGGTTGATTTATAAGTTCGTTCGCCTCTCGAAAACATGTTTAGAAGGGCGTATAGAAATTTCTGCTTTCTCCGGCAGTGATGGATGATCGTGTGTGCGATGCATTTGTAAGGCAAAATTACTATTAGTGTACTATTACTAAATGCGTGCGAACAAAAATTCGTTAAATTTTCATGGGAATCTGCTGAAATCTGACTTACTTGTACCGGCGATTCGTAAAACGTCTACACTTTAATGCAATAATGCATGCAACGTTGAATAAGTACCGGGTTAATAATATATTTAAAGCCCCGAGCAGCGAACAAACTTGCCGTAGCTTAATACATTGCCCGGAGATTGCTTTGCCACTCGTCTCCGTCTTTCTCCATTACTTTCAACGATACCGTACGGTTGTCGTTAAATTTCGTCGAGTGTTCGTTCGTTCCTTGTTCGCGGGAGGGATTTCGCGGCGATCATTTACCATCTTCGCGGCCCGCGGGTATACAAAAGCGCGACCTGGAGAAAAAAAAAGGGGACGGGGAACGCGGTGCATCGATACTCAGTTGGAAAGTAGCCGGGGACAGACAAGTGGTCTGGAAATTATTAATAAAGCCGGGCGGGGATTGAATGGACGTTACGGATTTACCAGTTACGTCGAACTAACGCCGACGATCTGAATAATTTGTTCGTTAATTAAAAAAGTTTATCGTGCCCCGAACAACACCTCCTTGCCTGGACGCTCGTCAAAAAGCTTCGCGGTATTTAGCCCCGCAAACGAACAAGCTGGGGTACGCTACGTGTATTCGGGCTTAATTGAACCAGCCCAGAGGGTTAGTTTGTACTCTCGAGTCCTCTCCCTTCTCTGATTTCCCTCCCCTTCTGTCTCACTCCGTTCCCCTTTTCGGTCTCTTCGGTCCCTCCCTTTCCAAGTCTCCCCCTCTCTCTCTCTCCTTCTCTCTCCCCCTCTCTCTTTCACCGTTTTTTCGCGGGAGAATCGTTAAAAGTTAAGCGTTCTCACGGCCTACTCCCCTCATCGACGTCGTCGGCCGTCGGCGTCGTCATCGTCGTCGTTGTGCTCGTCGCCGCCGTTTGATCCTCCGCGTATTCCTCCCCGCGTAAATCGAGCTTAAGTTCATTAATTTCGCGAGGCTTTCGGGTCGGTTCGGGGCGAAATCGTCTCGACGACGAAAGGATTAAAATTACGGACCGGGAGCATCCTCGATGCCCGAGCTGAACGTCAAATTACAATTAACGATGAAGTGGCCCGGCTGTCTCGTGCGTCCTCTTTCTTTCGATCTCGGGCGACGGCCTCCATCTCTTACCCTTTTACCCCCGTCCATCCTTGCAATCAGCTTAAACGCTACGGTTTGCCACGATGTTGTTCTACGTACTGGCCTCCTCTCGCGGGCGCATCATTCTTCATCTTCCATGAAGGTACGATGAAAATCGCTGCGACGAAAGACGCCCGAGATGCCGCGGACGTGAATGCGACTAAAGGCTGTGATAAATTAATTGGCCCGACGTATTCTTGGCATTTCAATGCTCCGAGACGTTGTTGAAACCGTGTCCCGGCATTCTCTTCCCTCTTAGGAATGAATTTATTGAAATTGTTGTATCTTAACCCGGCCGCCACGAAGCTGTAAGGGTTGACGGAGAAGAAGTTGACAGCGCGATTGGATTTATTGTTTGGGGAAGAATTGCGATGAATCTTTCACACTTTCGCGCGATCGTTCGCAACGAAAGTTATTTGGAATTGTTCAAAACAGAGTGCCTCGATGCCTTCGTTTTCTTTTCCATTATTCCAAGCATACTGTCCGATGGAAAAAATTCGTGACCGATAGGGCGGACAGGCCTTCAAATTATTTATAACGCACAGCGAGTAGTAATCGAGGTCCAATGTAATTCTATTGCGAGACGTGGTCGCGGACGAAAATGTGAGGGAACTGCAGTTTCTTCCCCTGTCTGCCATTAATTCGTTTCCGACCGCTCGAAACTTGACGCGGAGAAAGCACTGTGCGAATACTGCGCGAAACTTCGAGTCAAGCCGGATGCCTTTCGGTCTAGAAGTCGTCTTTGTGCACTTTACCCGTTTCCGTTCGCGTTTCTGTGCGATCTTAGAGTGCGCTCGAAACCGCCGCGATACCACTTTTTCCGAAGATGCAGCTGGAACAGGATTTCCTCGCATTGCGTCCTGCGCTCACGAAACTTTCAACGGCATTGTATTTCGGGCAATTGCAAGAAACAGTGACAATAAGGGAGCCACAGGAAAAGTTTCTGAAAAAGAGACGCTCAACACTTCGCGGCGATTCATACCGCGATGGGTACAATTAGAATTATTTCTGTCCGGGAGAGTGAATCTTTGTACTGGATTATTGTGCGAAAGTTTCTGGAACTTCAAAGTTTATCATTCTGGAAGTGAGGTATTTTAAGTAAATTTTATTACGAGGAAACGATATTTGGAAGTTTATTGGGGCGCAGAGTGCGATATATTAAATAACTGAACGGTTGAAAAAGTGTGGAAAATTTAGTTATGATTTAATACTTCGCATACGTAGACTGTCAAATATTGTTTGACATTGCTGGCGCACAGTCGAGCGCAGGGACGCACGAGTAAACTGCACAGAAATCTGCAATTTGCCGGGGGAATTATGTTTTCCCAGTGAAATTACACGCAGCACGGCAATGTAAACGTAATAAAACCGTGGATGCACGTTCCTTGCAACTTTTAATAAGAATTCGCCTATTTCGAGTTGCGCTGCTGTCTGGTGGCGTTATGATTATTCCCAAAGTCGTTAGGTTCGCCTCATAAATATGGAGGGCCAGCTGATGCAAAAGTGGTCTCGAAAAGCAGGGAACTTTATCGCGATGGAGGCAGGAGTAATGGACTGCCGAGCGAAACGGCGGATTTCAAAACATCCCGGTCACTCGTAACTCATCAGAGCTTCGCGCTTCGTATCGAAATTTCCTTCCGACCAAATGATTGGCATCGCTTGCGCCCCCGTAACTAATTGCAGGAGAAAATATCGTTCCCAACGCGTTTCGAACCGAGCGCAACAATTCGCTGAACTCAGAAAAATATAAGCGAATCCAAATCGACAACCCGTCGCGCCTCGAGCCGTCGAAGGAAGCTGCGGCTCGAGTCGCGTCGGGTATCGCCTCGTTCGAGGAAGTCGCCACAATACAGGAAGCAGAAAATGGAGTCGCTCGGTGCGGCAGCTGCACGAACGGGTGCATCGAGGGAGGGTGGGAAGCCGGAGAGGATAGAGCGTTGGCAATGCATGCGACGAGGTGCAAGAAAGAAGAGGAGGAGCGAAGGCCGACTAAGGAACGAGGCCAAGAAGCGGACGAAGGAGAGTTTTAAGAGACTGTGAACACGGGGATCCCGCTGCGAACGCGAGCTACCCGCGCTTGGGTGGCGCGTATGCAGCATAGGCGTAATGGGGCAACTTGTCAGCTACCGCGGCTCGTCCGTCAGAGGACGGAAAGGTACACCGTGCACACGCTGCTATACGCCGGCATAGAGGAACGTGTGCAGACGTTGCGCCGCGATTCTCCCCTTTTCCTAGGCGTCGTCGTTCGTGTGCCCGTGCCTTTCCGCGCGCCGCCCGGTACCGCTGGCGAGTTTGTATTCACGCGAAGATATAGGAGTCGGTTACGGGGAATCGGCGCTTGATATCCTGGACACGTAGCGGCGACTCGCGACTCGCCGAAGGAAGCGCGGCCAGATGAGCGTGGCTAGAAGAAACGGAGAGTGGAAAGAAGATCGGACTGAACTCGGGACTCGGCTATGACTTGACTCGAGCAGCGGGGCGAAGGGGCGGAGGACGCTGGTATCCGCAGAGGGCCGACACGCTCGTCTCGTCATGGATTACGTTTCGCTCCCCATAAGCGTGAGCTCGCGCATAAACAACCCACTACCGGTCTTAAACATGTCCTGAACCGCGTCGTCGCGAACAACCGCCGCGCTCGCGCTCGCTACTGGGCTCGCCGTCGCGGAAACCGTAACGAGGCGAGCCTTCTGTGCAGGCCTTCGTTTCGATTCGTTCGGCTCGCAGGATTTGCTTCCCGGAGTAAGCGAACCTGCGCATCCGCGTGCAACAAGGTCCGCCGTTGGACGACGCGCCTACGATCGAGGGCAGAAGGTGATTTTCGGTGGAGGCGAGTCTGCGAGCCCTTCTTTTTTACGGGGATGTCTTACTTGTGACGCCGCGAGCCGATTTGGAGATACGGGAAAGAGTTATCGGATTGGTACTCGTTCGTTCGGTCGGCTGTCGATGAGCGGTGCGGGACGCGCGTCTGACCGGGCCCGGGTATAATCTACTGTGGCCCGCGCATTGACGGTTCGATGAACCGAGCTGCCTCGATCTACTATGCTCGGTTGTTCAACAATTGAGTTTGCATCTTTCGCAGCTGAGCCATCATGGAAGTTTTAGCGACACGATGTATTGGTTCCAGTGAATATCGTGAACCGTTCCCCGTTCACGGTCTGCGCGTTATAAAATTAATACATTGCGCCGATGCCTCGTTTCCACGGATAAATAAATAAATCATGTCGCCGATACAAATTTAACGGTGATCATTTTTCCATAAGCCCGTTACTGCTGAAAGATACATTGGACATTTATCGAACCGCGCGTCCAACTATGACGATCGTAATTTATTACAAAACGGGGCGAAGATTGCGGTGGTCCGGCTTTTCAATTGTACAAAAAATTCCGGCAATGCGCACACCCGAGCAGTTAACAGATAAGGAATATAAATCGTTCGAGTCCACACGAGCGATACTCCCGTTTCAAGTGCAACGGTACTTTTTATACCTACACACGAGAACGCGACAGGTTGCTTAGTCACACAGGATCGCGGCAACCACCGCAATTAATTGACCGTTCACACGCGGCTGTCACATAATTCGGTGTAACGCTAGAACGCGGCGACGTTATCGCGACACCGGTTGAAATGTTAATTTATGCGCCAGTCAACGGGAAATGCAAGAAAACGTAAAGCGCGGACGTCACGTGTTACGTTGCAATCGCGATATTACGCGGGCTTAATTAACCAGCCCCGATAGATCATAATCTTATAAATCGCAATTGAATTAAACGACCGCCGATGCGGCCACGCTGCCCCGAGAAACGACGATATTCCTCCCCCTCACCGCCCCCCGTGATTTATATACTTTGCGTACGCGGTTCCGGTTGTTTAACGTTAAAATTATCGACCCCGTTCGGCTCGCCGCCGGCCACCAGGAAACGTTCCATTTCCACTGTCTCGCGTCTGTCTCCCGATCGTTCTTCTTCTCTTTTCCCCCGTTGTTTTTATTGCCCCGTTCCCCCCCTCGACCGTCAATCGACAATTACCAGATTACGATCAGCACCGCGAGCCAATAACGCGCTCGCCCGTTTTCATTTCCATAATTCACGGAGGTTTCGCCCCTTTCAATGCGCCACCGCCGCTCTTTCTTGAAACTTCCACCAGCTGCAGCTGCAACCAGACCGCACCTGGAACTCCCATGGATTTGCATAACTCGGAACAGCGCGAACGGACCGATATCTCCGGACGCCTTTCAGCGAACACTTTTCCCGGGACCTCCGCGATTTCAGACGGGACGGTTTTTACCGTGCTTGCGCGTCTGTTTGTTAATTTTTAACCGGCCCGTTTGTTTCAGTTTAAACGCGTTCGTACGGACCGACGTTCTCGCGTGTCATCGTTTTCTTAAGCAAGATTACCGTCCGGGGTTCACCGTTTACGATTTGCAAAAATTCAGGCCGCTAGGATGTACGACGAAAACGGAGACGGTGCAGCGCGAGACAGAAACAGCTGAAACTCGATTTCGTCCGTCCTCCGGGGGCCGATATCGGACTTATGCAAAAAGGCACGGCTCTATCTTATTAATAACGGAGCCGATGGCGTTCGATCGACTCGATCGACTAAGACGGTAGGGGTTTATTTACTTTCCGCAACGAGACGACGATTACAGGATTATGGACAATAACCGAGGATCCCGAGGCCGGGTAATTCTCGCGTCAGTTAACTCGATCACGTCGAAGCTCCGCCGATAGAAAATCGTGGTTACAGCGTCCCCCCCCCCCTTACTTTCTTGCACCTCCCATCATCCAGCTTTGCATCGTTCTACCGCTCTGCTGCTTTTTCCGTTTTTTTCTCACCCTCTCTCATCGGCAGTCCGCACAGAGGTCCAGCCCGACGTTAATTGACGTATCGTGTCGTAATGCGGTTACGCTATTATCTCTGCCCACAGCGGGCCTGATACTGCATTAGCAAGTTGATCTTTCATCGTAGACGGGTTTTCTGCGCTGAGCTTGGCGATCGCCCGGGGATATCGCTCGGCGAGATGAGAATGGATAAACCGGAACACAGTGGCCTTGGAAAACGTGACTCTGCCGTGGTCGATTAGACGATTATGTTCGCTGGAATTTTTAATGGGACGAATGCTTGGTGAACGGGGAAGATGATGTGAATTTTCGTATCTCACCTGAAGGTAACCATTACTACTGGCACCTTCGTTCAAGCTTCGACGAACGAACATTTCTTTACCTATAGGCGGGAGGAAATTATTTGTATCCTGTTAATAATTAGTAATAGCAACAAGCGGAATCGCTTGATGCTGTATTTCTGGAGCGATGAGAAACTAGGAAATTATGTTTGCATATGTGATAACACGATACGTATAACATAACGCACGGATTTACTTTGTGTGATAGTACAAATAACAGTGATAATAATGGACAAATGAAATTTTAAGAACATTCTAAAAGCGAGGGTGAAATTTGAAATTTGATTGAACGCATACTGCGGAAGATAAGATACGGGAGACACGCAATTTTCACCAGCTATCGCAATGCACGGCGATATTACTTAAGAATAAAAAGCAGCGGAAAGAATGCTGCCCCATCGAGAGTACGATCGAGATTCCTCGCGTTAAAATCGCCAGCAAAATTGTAATAGCTGTCGTTCGGCAAAGGAGCCGGTCAAACTGGTATCGTTCGTATTTTCCGTTCACAATACGTCGATATCGTTTCTATGATTTCTCTTTGGAGAACGACCGTTCGGCTCTCCGCCGATACCATTTCTGTCCCTCGACGATCGCGTACCAAAGTGGATAATTATCAAGAGGCAGCTAGGGATTAGTTTATGAAGGGAAACGATTTACCGAAACGTAAATGATAATTACGGTACAACGGGACGATGATCACCCCTAGATCTTCCTCACTTTCAATTAGTTCTCTCGTTAAACCCTCGTGCAAAATCTATTCACGGATTGGTAGTTGGCCGAGGTGGTCAAACGAGCGCCATAAAACATCGCGCCAAGGACGCAAGATTTATAAATCGCCGGCTTTTATTTCGAGTTAAGCCAGCTTTAGGACTTGTCCCATTAGACGGGCTTCCCTCGTGCTGGACGTCTCTCCTCCGTCGTCGCATGCACGAGGATAGATTAAGAGGCTCTTCGCGACTTCTAAATATCTTATTAAACAGTGCCGTGACCGTCTATTAAGTTGCGTAGGCACCGGTGCGTATTTCCCCCTTTCGCTTTCTGCCACAGACGTCGAAGCCGATGACTTGCCGATGGCTTTACGCCGTGCGAACGGAGCTTCGACTTTCAGACAAAGAATGTACAGCGTCCGCGGCTGCACGCGTAACGATATTTCAAGCTTGAGATAAAGTTAATTGCCGATTCGAAAACGACGGATATTTTCACGCGAGTTCGCGCGCATCTTCGACGGTTTAAAAATCAATTTTTTACTTCAGCAACTGGAAGTAAGACCTCAAGCTGTTGCCCAAAGCCTTCGTCGTACCTGCGCTTCCCACCTGCTCGGTTACACGCTTGCAATACGTTCAGCCATGCTATTCACGCTTCCAGCGCAGCATTCTACCATTCTAATAAATTGCTGTGCATACTGCGAGCCCGCAGACGCCGAGTTGCAGTCACAAGACGTTAGTGGGGGACCACGATGCTACCACGTATCCAGCGGGAACCCACCTTCCATTTCCAGCTGGTCGTTTTAAGATCTAAGTTGATTCCTATTTCCTTTTCACCTGTGGAGCACGGAACTGTCAGCGTTGCGAATCTGACGGGTCTGCGCAAGAAACGCAAGCGGTCACGCGCGATGATCGAGGCAGGAAGAGAAGCCAGCGGATAAAGTTAAATGAAAGCACGATCTGCTGGAAGTGGCTGTTATCCCCAGCCCCGAAGTTCCTCCATCAGATCACCGGAAATTTCTGGTTATGAGAGCGAAGTTTTAATGCTAATCCCATATTGGCAATTGCTTTCCTATTTCCGTGAAATACATCGTACATATTTCAGACGCGAGATATAACAGTTACGATGAACGATGGTTATACGAAACTGGGACGCGGCTTTTAACTTACTCCGATATTTAAAATAATTAATATTATACAATAGACGAACTCCTAAATATTTCACACATTTCCAATGACCACACCTATCCTAATCACCGATCGATCATTTCTGCGAGATCTTTCTAAGAGAGCAACGAAAAGTGCAACGAAAAGTGCAACGAAAAGTGCAACGAAAGTAACAGTGGCTCAACAAAATGTTAGAAAACGTGTTCTGGCTCCCTTTGATTGCAAACCAGTATAAAACTCGACGTTAACAACCAAACCGAGTAAAGTACGATCGCGTAATTTTCCACGAATATAGCGAACACAGCGACTGATAGGACGATGGGATGGGTAATTAGTGGACCGCGTGACGTTCTGAAACGACGAGTCTCAATTAGCGCCTACCTTCCGCACAGAATGGCCCGAGAGTAATCGTGAATCATTCACGAAAGTTCGGCCGCGATACTGTCTCGAAAGTTTGCGAACGAACCTGTCTGATGTCCGATGTTTCGCGTCGCGACGCTTTCCCGCATCGTAAACATCGTCTCCTACTCAAAGTAACAGACGTGCGCTTACCTGAACGTTATAATCCAACCGAGACACGGGCCTGGGCCTGCACCTGTAACGTCGAGGTATCTCACGGGATTCAATTTTAACGCGGACGCGTCAGGACCACGCGCCGGAAGTTTTGTGGAATTTAGCGGAATCGGAGCTGGAGGTTTGGTCGAGGTGGAGGATGAAACTCGATTTCGGGTCAAACGTTAAACCGAGTCTTCCAGTTATTTTGGAGCTGCTCGGAGTGTCAAGCCGCTTTAACTAAACGTTTGAATAAATATTTACAATTGGAAGGGTTTCCACTTTTGCCAATATTATCGAACGTGAACCGGTATTAGGAGAGTACCATTAGCAATAAGTCCTTCGATATTTGATAAATTGTCACCTGTACGCACGGATACGTTTCCGTTTCGCAATCATATTCCGGGGCGATGAAATGCGATTGCGCGTCATATCTAACGACCGCTAAACGAATTTCCTGACCTCGAATCACCTAATTGACATCAACGAACATAAATTGTTTCGTCGCATTTGATCTTAGACAATTGTTTGAACTAATAGGCTGTAACGGACGATTTCATACGCGGTTACGATCACTTGAACCCTCTCGTCTGGTACAATTAAATCGTTCAAACGCAGAAGGAATAAAAACTCTTGCATCTATGTTTGCCTTTATTAACCACGGGGATGGTATAGATATGGTAAACCGAATGAAACGTATACTAGGCGGATCTTTAGTTTTCCAATTAAAACGGGAACATAATACCTTCGAAAATTTCAAACGCGGGAGCGGGCTTCGCCCGTAACTACCGTGCAAACTTCCGTGCCAGAAGAGGAAGCATCGCAGGAACGCGTACGATGTCGGCGACGATCGATAGTTCCGTCGCGGGAACTCGAAATTTTCCCGCGATACCATCCGTTATTAGCAGCGGCGCAATGAGCCGCGTCTGCTTCCTGGAAATTCGATGCTCCCGTGAAAACTTTCATTAAAAGCGGGGCGCCACCCCCGCTGTTCATTGTTGCCCGTATTATTAATTATGGTTGGGGAAGCCGCGACGCCCCTGACGCACATTCGAGCGGCTGGTCGAGCGTGGAAATTCCGATACGCTCTCGAGACGTCTACAGGATCGCGAGCAGCGCGCTCACCGCCTCGTATTGAATTTCAATTATTTATCGGGAACTCGCGCTAATTGCAGCCACGGCAGTTTCCGCAAGAAGCTGCCGCCTCGCCTTTCAACCCGGGGAACCAGAAGTACGCCGCGTGCATCTTCCCCTGGACCGAGCAAGAACCAACGCGCCACGACGGACGGAGGGGGACCCCTTGGAAGTCGACACCGGGCTACCTTGAAACGCGAAAAGCATCGTCGAGGAAGGGAGCACTGCACGGGTGCATATGTACCCAGTTGTGAGAGACACATAGGGGGATGTTAACAATTAAGTGTGTGCAGATTCGGTGACGATTTAATTGAATTGCAACGAGCGATTAATTTACACGGAGGACGACAACTGAGATTCCATCTGTTTCAAGATATTTTTAATGGGATTTAGAAAGACTTGTGAAGCTTGAGAAGTGGTTTAATGGGTATTGCTGCCGTAAAGCGAGGAATTCATTTATATTGAAAATGTAATTGAATAACGATGGAAAGTTGAGGCGCATAGGCAGTATTGGCGGTACGTTGGATACTAGAGCGTCACGTCACGATGTTCCTCCAGATGGCTGGACGATTTTTACGAGTCGGCATCATCGAATTACGCTACCAGAATTCCCAAGGAAAATCGTCCGCGAAGAAACATTTAACTAGACCCGGCGTCGTTACATTATCGCTGGCGCCAATTAATGACACACATCGGTCTTTACTGCGCTTTTATATCTTTAATCTTACCCACTACTCCCGTACGATACGCCGCGCCGTGTTCGCAATTAGCTTCACGCAACATTACGTTCACGCGATGCAACTCGAGTTACAATTTTAAATGCGCCAATTTGCAACAGATCACCGATACTAATGCGCTGTTTCGCGTTGCGCCTATCCGCGTTTCTCATTCAACCGGATACCAATTTCGACACAGCAAGAACGTTCGAGGCATCGTCTTCAGCGATACGGTTACAGATAACGCCTTCGGCGTGCTAATCGATCAATTTCAAACCCGGTATGTTTAATGTAGCCGCAAGAAGAGGAAGAAAAAAAAAAGGGGGAGAATCGAACGCCCGGCCCCGCCATCGCGCACTCGTTTCACCTCCGTTTATTTTCATCCGTGGATCCGTCTACCCTCGAAATTATGATTCGAACAGATTACTCCACACGGTGGAGTTCGGTTGCACGCGGTATTCCAAATACGATCCCCCGATACGTACGCGGATAAAGGATTGAAGATGTCCCGATAGGATTGGCGGATCGCAAGGCACGTGGGTGGAAACGTCATCTTCGAGGCGCGCGGTATCGCCAGCTGCCAAGAGTTTAACATACCACGGAAGCGCCGTGAAAACCGGATTACTTTTACCGACCGGCCAATACATCCAGCCCGTCGGTACGCCGGGGCCGGATTACACGCGTACGCCTTGGACCGAATTTTTGCAACGTCCAGCGTAATCTAAATCGGCGTCGATCGTGTACGGACTCGATGCGTTCCGCCCAATGAAGCGATATTCACCGATCGACTAACCGCTACACCATCGCCGGCCGATCGTTCACCGGGAGTTCGCATGAAATAAACATTTCGTCGGACTCAATTAAGCGAACGCTACCAGGTACACTCTGCAAGAAACATTCTTATCCGACGGTTAATCGGGATCTTCGTTCGATCCGCGGAGAGAAGTCGCGGAAGCGTCGGTTAATTTCAATTCCACCGTGCCTTCCCTGTGAAATCTACCTTCGGAACCGGGCATCCAACGATCGCATCTGCCGACCCCGGGTGCAACCCGCGATACGATCCTAACGGTAATAGAGGCCCGCAACAAAGCGTTGCCAACAGTTTCGACCGAGGCAAGGAATCCCTGGGCCAGCGTCCCGTTCTCTATCGCAGTATCGGTAATAATAAAGTCGTCAGGAATCGCGGTGCAGCGCGGAAAGGGACGGGACGAGAAAAGCCGGACGCGATTCATCGAGCGCCAGCCGCGTCTTCCATTCATCGACGCCGTTCAATTGCAGCGAACGCTGTTCGCGGCTCTCCTTGGCTACGCGTACGCGCATCAACCTGCAGCCACGATCCCGCTATAATTGCGACCGTGATACGAGACGAAGTCGCGTGCTCCCTATGAACCAGTTCCAACCGCTCCCGATCGCAGCGGCGTCCAGGCCGGAAAGGGGACGGTTCGTTTCGTCTCGAAACGATGGAAGCCGTCCGACCGCGATGTAGCCAGTCAATCGTAGTGAACGAAGGTCGATGCACCGAGTGGCACATTTACCTATAATCTATGGACGCGTTCCCGCGATGCCGTAACGATTGTGCTCGCAAGGAGGACAGGCGGCCGCGTCGAGGAAGGAAGTCTTTGTTGCGGCTAGCCGGCCATCTAGCCAAGCAAGAGTGCACCAGCGCAGCGGGTAAAGCCTGCACGGCGAACGCGTTGCATTCTAGCGACGGCATGCTGCCGGGGTTAATTGTATTGGCTCCCTCGGCCTCATTCTCATTCAATCGTGATCATTACCCGCCGAGAGCATCCTCCTACGTGTCACTCACACGTTCCGCCGTGCTGCTCTACGTACACGCCCGACTGGCAGAATGTGTGGGAAGGTTTCCTTAGCCTCGTACAGCGAGCGCGGCCAGGTAACGTATACGCTTCGGGTATCGCGGTCACGCGTGAGCGCACGGTGGCGCGGGTTTGCGCGCGTTTGTGCGCGTTTGTGCGCGTTTGTGCGCGTTTGCGGGCGTTTGCGGGCGTATGCGCGCGCGTACAGCATAGACGGGCGGTCGCGTACTCCGGCGATGCTCGTTCTGTCCACGCCGGATTAACTAACGAACGTATACGAATGTGCATGCACGTTCTCCTACCTCTGTTCTGTCTCGACCGATACAAATTAATAGCATCTCCGTGGCGGACCGAGGCACGGCGACATCACCGAGTCACCGTTCGGAAGGCGGATGACTCCCCCTCGCTACCTGGCCGAGCGAGAGACGGGACGGTGATCGACTCGTGGGCGGGTGAATAAAGTTATCTAGCGAGGTAAATGATTGTGTTCCTAGGTGGATGGGAATGGCGGCGAGTCACACGATCGTTGAGATTAGAAGAGGTTCTCCGACGCGGGGGCGGAGATTGTCGGATGAAGCTGCAAAAATTGTGATCTGAGAGTTTGAAGCCGCGAACAGGAATAGCATAATGTAAGCTTTATCCTCTCGTGAAATCTGTCCGGCGGTGAGCGCGCGCGCGCGCGCACTGCTTCGGCTGAATATTTCATTTTCCTATATCTGCCGCGGAAAAATTGGCGGAATTTTAAATTGCCCGAAAGTATTAAGTTGAATAATAAGTTTCGCCGGTTAATTGCGAAAGGCGTGGCAGGTTTATTTCGGCGAATGCCCGCTGGGAAAATTCTCTGGAAATTAAAGCGCCAGCATTGTATCGCGCGCGGTGGTACGTTTAATTGGAAACGGTGGATTATTTCACCGGAGCTTAAATTTATCAAAAAAATAGAGATATCACGGCATAGGCTCCACTGTATTCGCTACGCTTAATACGGATAAAAGAGTCCCATTTAAAAAAATCAACTTTACTGCGATATCCCATCCTCGCCCTTCGCGCCAAATCATTATTGCAATAATATTACATTTATTATCGTATTAAATATCCAGCGCAATCACGTTTATCGACGTCGTCGTTGCCACGTAAAAATACGACAATACCGGACAATCAATATTAAAGAGCACATCGTTTGCGCAAAAATTCATTGCAACGGATATAAGCAGAATTTTTAAGTACCGCGGAACTTGAAACTTGCTGCCAAACTTAATTCTTTCCCAGGATATAACCCCGTACAGCTTTTCCCCTCGAGGTGTACCATTATTTCGCCCGAAAATCCTTCCAAGACAAGCCGGCCGTTGCTCACCGGTCCCCGAGCCGAGGCTTCAGAATTTCAATTCGAATCCCGTGGTAGAATGCGATTCGCTTACGCGAACCCAAGGAAAGGATTTCGCCGGTCCTGCCCGAAAATCCGTACTTTATGCCCAACAGGGGCGCGGGGAAGGCGACGCGGCATTCGCTAAAGTGCATAAATAACACGAGCGACCCGGCAACCGTTTTCGCCGGGCCGAGCCACGGTGTCGAACAAGCGTGGTTACCAACCTACCCTGCCTACCAGCACTTCTGGCCATTGCCTTACTCGTACGCGCGAGCATGTCTCCGCGGGCATGAAAGATCGGCCCGAACTCTGCGGGTAGCGAACGAGCCTTGATACGTGGCATTCATAAATCTGCGCGTTTCTCAGCTTTTCCTGAACGCGACGACCTTGCCGCCGCGCCGATCCCACGTTCACGGTACGACGGTCGTTTTATTCGCCGACGCGGAGGCAGCCAGCTTTCGACCTAGCGGGGTCGAGAACGAGGAGGATCTGCGTGGCTCACGGGGAATCTCGATTTCCGTTTTATTTGCTCGCGTTGACCAGGATTTATGACCCGGCAAGCTGTTTCGCTGGCCGACGGGAGACGCTTACGCGATGCCGAATTCTTCGGCCGCCGTGCCGCCGCGACGTTCGTTAAAGGTTGTCGCGCGGAAAGACGCCGGGGACAGGCGAAGAGTTTCGCGAAGAACTTCGCGAATAGCTTACGTGTACGTTGTCGACGGGCATTATTCTGGTCTGCCTAGTTTCCATTCGCGTATCCCCGGATCATTTGCTATCATCGCGTTCAATTTCGAATCGTTTTTGTCCCTGAACGCCGAATTTCGTGCACGATTAAAGTGTCGAACCGTGCATTCGATGCTCTGCTGCCGCCTGAGTAAACTTGAAAAGCCAGAAAGTATTTCGAACGAACGGTGCACCTCGACCGAGGCATAGAGAGCTCGAAGAAGGACCTACCTGATGTTTCTCGCGAGCGAGCAAAAATATTCGTACGGCCCGAAGGAATCTCGGGAGTTGATCTTCGCACGGGTCGAACCGGGGGAAGCTTTCGATCGGTCCGAGTTAGCACAGTCGACCGACAATCGCGAACGAGATTCAAAGGGGCTAGACCGGGCTGGTAGCGGAGTCGAAGGGCTCCCTAATCAGAGATTTAATTGATACCATGGCGAGCACGACTGTCGCACACGAGCGAGGGCTCACACGACGCTCCCCGTTCTCACGGACACGCGAATACTATCGAAGGTCCTGTCGTACCGGGCAAAAGGATGGGGCCGTAATACATATGTAACGCGGCAGAACGATGGGACACGGAACGAGAACAGCGGAGTAAAGGGGGGTGGTGGACGTGGATAAAGCGGGTTACAGGCTACTTAATCCTGAGCTCTTCATTAGCAACGCTGGCCAATCACTTCTGTTCCTCCTTCTCGCGTATGACCCCGCGGGTTGTTCCGATTATTGCGCGGCCGTGCGATCTAAATTGTCATCGGCGACCATTCCGTAATACACGGCGCGCTGCACCGGCGATTCGTAGAAAAATATCGCGCTCGTGAACGCGCCGTTCCACGTGGATGCAGCGTCTCGTAACAGCTTCCTGCCGTTCGGGGATTTAATCGTCGTTGCACGTTTCGGTTTCGAAGTACCAGCCCCTACCTCTGACGATTCGCGTTCGATGACGGCTGTAAAGACAAATACCGATACTTTGATTGCCGGGTCGGGCACGAGGAACGGTACTCGGAGCTTCCCATCCACATGCTTGCGCAGTGAATCGCCGGGTCCGCCGGCGAAACCGCAACGCAACGGCAAACGAACCCGATTACCTTCAATTTTACGACACGTACGTGACGCCGTAACGCGCCCTATGCACGAATTAGCTTTGATTATCGACGAACGACGAACCGCGATCCAACGGAACCAGAGGGGTGAACCGGACCGGCCACGTATCGAACCTTCGTTTGCGCCGAAAGGATACCGTTGTTGCCACCGCCACTGGGATGCACGGCAGTCAGACGTGGCGCCACTTACCTGCGAACAAAGGAAAAGCGAAAATTACGTTCAGTTTTGAGACACGGCTGGAAAGTACGCTCGAACGGGGAGTGGTGAGACGAGAACAGTGGAGGATAATTAAATGTATGCTACGGAACCCTCGTTTCCCACCTTTTGTCAGAAACTTCGGACCCTCCCTGTTTTCATAACTCCCTCAACCTTCTCGACCGCCACCCCCCCTGCTGTTCATCCACCTCCGTATTTCTCTCGCTCCCTCGGCTCCCCCCCCCCACCATACTTTCTGTTAATCTCCTGCTTGTATTAATATTAATAACGAGCCCAATAGTCGCGCCGGAAGCAGAGTTTTTCGTGAATCAGTATGCGCGGCGAATTCACGCGAGTGCCGGTAAACAAAAGGCGCCGGCGCTCAAATCGAATCACCGGGCGGATACTAACGAGGAAACGTTCCTGATGGCGTGTTTGCTCCATCTTCCTCGCTTTTTTCCGTCGGATTCATGACGCCGGGTCTGCTGTGCTTTCATCCGCGGATTCCTTTTTCGTCTCGCGGAGAAATTTCGTTGGAGGTTTTGTTCGTACGCGCCGTCTGTTTCGCGTGGTCTCGGCAGTTTCTCTAACTGTCAACTTTTCTATTGCGATGGCTCAAGTGTCTATGGTTTCGGTGCTTATCGTTCGTGTCTCTTGACGAAAATAGAATTCCTCGAACTGTATATTTTATCACACGGTTACGGGCAAACGCGTGCCCGGGTGCACAGCCTTAAATTGGAGACGAAAATTGAACGAATTGTTTATAAGTATTTATCGATATTTGCTGCGCTTATCTATCAACTCCGAATAGACAATGAGTTTCTCTTCAGCGAGCCGATTTCACGCACAGGAGCGCGAATTCAACCGGAACACCTGGGAACAACGTTCAAACGAGGGAGCAACAAAATCTCATCTTTCGCGAGTCTATGGAACGATAACGCGTCCGATACGAACAGCGTTGCAGACTGAATCAGCAGCCGCGTTTTGTGCAGGGTGAAGCAATTTAACGCGAATAGGCGGACTGCATTCGTTTCTGTGCACAAACGCGAGAGGTTATATCCACATAATTCCACAATTACACACGCACACCTAGCCAAGCAGAACGATTGTGTTGGCCGTGCTCACGTTCGCGGAAGCATTCGCGTAGAGACACCAAGGAAACTCAATTTTCGATTTTACAGCGTCGGTCTGGCTGCACCCTCGAGCGTCTTTTGCCAACGTGTTAATCCGTTTACGTAATCATCCCTTCCGGGCTACGTACGTATTGCCGACAATTCTTTATCGCTTGCCGTTTTCGCCGAGAATTGTTCCTTCGGCTCGAAATACTTTTCTTAGTCCAGTTTCGCGAAGTCAGCCCGATATAAGAATGCATAACTGGAAACGGAGATATTCTCGAACCGATATGAAAGCTGAACAATTTGCATCGCGAAAATAGGCAGGAAATAGATACTTGTAGATTGTTAGAATTCATGGAATATGGGTTGACGCAGACAATATAAAGGTGTCATCCTATTGTGGACCGTTTCGAATGGAAATATTGGACTCTAATTGATGTTGAATGAGTTTAACGCTGTTCCGAAGATAGCGTAACTTAACGAACTGAAATATTCAAATAAGGGTCGATTCGGTTATGAAGTAAACCGGGAAGAGCGATGCCAGTCAAGTTAACGAAGATTTCAATACACTTTATTCTGGGAGATCATTGAAAATTGGCTAACTTCCAAGCTATCCATATTTCGTTTGATTCCACTGAACTACGGTTTAAGTATTGTCACGTCCCCCCCCCCCCCCCCTCTGTTGTACGGCGAACGTCCGTTCACCTTTACCTACTTCCGTTCCAATAGTTCTTTCGTGTACTCGTTTCCCCCCACGATTTTAAACCTGAAACGGTGGACAAGAATTGTAATTCAAGTTGTTATAAATATGACTCACTAGTTTCAGAGAATGAAGAAAACAGAACGTCGGCGGTGTTCGATGATTTACAAACGGGCACATACGAATCACCATTCGATTCGATATGCGCGGCGCATATTAAATTAGGCGTCGCATCGCGCGTGATTTAATCAATATTTATGAAATTTAATCAACATGTGCATGCTAACAGGTTCATATACATGAGTATCGAATTTAATGAACAAAGTTTGTATAGTGCTGGGCGAACAATTGCGCATGGGCCTCATACGGACAAATACGAGAACAATTTACGCTATCAAACGGACAACAGAATATGTGTTGTTGGCAGATTGAATTTCCCGGCCGTATAAATTATTATTTTAACGATTCCCCTATCGAACTCACGTGTTTCGAGTAAATCGATCGATCACCGTTGAGTTTCGCCCACGCGTCCCCTCGTATCGTACCGATGATTATCGTTATTGAACTTTGTTCGTCAAAATTGTGTTATCGTATTACGTTTCCCGTGGACACTTTGTTTTGCATTATAAATTTCGCATTGCAGAATCGATAAATGCAACATTAATATAGCATGCTCCAATGAGAAACGGAACGGTTCATTTCAAAATATTTCCATAATTATTGCACGAAAATGATTCAAGTAACCGATAAATTTCTTCCCTCGTCCCCTCCGTTCCCGATTCATTGATCCGAGAACAGTGAAAACGTTCGAGTAAAATCGCGAATCGACGAGAAAACTATAAACCACCGCGGGAACGCGTTGAACAGCCCAGACCGTTCGCCCTCGCGTATCGAAAAATTGTAGAAGAAAAACGAATCGCGGTCCCGGATAGAAGTATCGCAGCTGTTAGTGAAGCAATAACGTTGTCCCTTTTTTACGGGGCGAACGAGAACGGGGATCAGATGTGAGCTCGTAAAACGCTAAGAACCGGGGGTTCGATATTACGATTACACGATCCACCGCGTCCCCGCGATCCGTAAATCTGGCGCTTCGGGTAACCAAGATCCCCATTATCGCTACGGAAAAATTTATCGAATGGTATCAGGCTTTCTTAACGCTTGCACTTGCCGAACTGGTCACACTTGATCTGTCTGTCAGCATATTCAATATAACTAACCCCCGGCGAGGATGATCCTCTTGCTAGGAATCCGTGAACGACGTCGTTAAAAGGACCGTAAAACATCTATATTCAGATCGGCTTTACGGGGCGCAATTTCTTCACGCTTTATAAATGTTAATGTTTTCACCCACTCTGTACTGGATTCGCTCGTCGTCGGTGTAATAATATTTGGAGGGGAATGAAATATCAGTTTATACAGCAACCGCCGGCCGGCCACAATAAAATCTTTTCCCTCCTCGATCGTTGTTGGCCCGTGACAATGGCGGAACGATCGGGCACGCGAAGGCGTTCTCGTTTATCATGCCGCACTCGTAAATCAAGGATGGGACGAGGGGCAGAGCAAACAAGGTGCGCGTCGAGACACTAAATAAAGCACGGGCCGCGTACCGGTACGGCGCTTTTAAATCCTCGTAATGAAATCGTAAAGCCAGCAGACGGATTTCGCTTTATGGGGCTCGTCTGTCCAGTCTGGCCAGACACCGAGGCATCCGGTAAACGGATGGATCGGGCTGACGCGGGTGTAGTCGAGAATATCGCGAGATACTACGGGGTGTTATTAAGGGAGTATTTTGTTATCAACGTAATTTTTCAGGCCTTCTTTCGGAGTCTCTCTTTTTAATTAGAACGCTGCTTCGCATTAGTCCTTTGGTTATGCGGTTACTAACAGCTTAACTACGTTATGTATTTTCATTCTCTTTCGAATCGAAATACGTAATGCTGTAGCATAAGTACGCGTCGTTGAAGAAGTCTTATAAAAACATGTTACGACGGCTGACACGATTCCAGACTTGCAATGGACCGAAGCGAAAAGCAGAGTGTCGTGTCGCAAAATCTCATTATTTAAAATAATGGTGTCGCTTAAAATTTTTTTTACTTTCAGCACAATGCAAAATTAGGAAGAAAATGTAGAGTGCTTAAAGATTTGAGTACCCGCCGTGGCGGCTGGTCGGCCGAAGAACCTCTCCAAATTAACAAGTCAATCGGGCAAGTAGATCTTGACATATCTGGCCAGCCATGCCTGGCAACATGGTTACGAGAAAAGCGCGTCAACGTTTCTGTATCGTTTATATGAAACTTATGCGCGAATATCGAGACCTCACAGCCTAACACGTGTACGAGCGTCGATAAACCCGCGGTGTCGTCGTCATACGTACACACGCACACGCTGGACGATGATCACGCGGCCCTTCTCTACGCGAATCAGAAATAAGAGCAAGGTGACGGCGGAGGGAAGACAGAAGTAGGCAGGTGTTTTTACAGGCCGCCAAGGTGGACTTTAGCATCGTAGTTCGAGGGACTCGTTCGGAGGCTGTTCACCATCGCCGTGACAACGTGGTCGGCGAACATCCTTGGATCTCCTTAGATCTTCCAGCGATCTTGCCTGATCTCCTCACACCTGGTTGCATCTACCTGGCTGGGCGGTTTGTCCGACCTGATTCACTCGCGGCCACCACCATTTCTCTCTGCTCCTTTTCGCGTCTCGTCGCGTCTCGTCTCGTCCCGAATCACCGCAGCTACTTGTCTTCCTTCGTTCTTTCTCGCCGGCTCGCCCGCTCCTCGCATTCGTCGATCGAATCAGCGCAAACATTTTTCCCTGGAACCTCCTCGTTCCCCATCACGATGCTCTTGTTCTCGTTGTCTGGTCCGTTTGCTGCTTCGTCACGCAGAATCGTGCACGGACAGTTTGCAAAAGCAACGAGTAACGTTCCTGCATTGAGGAGAGGGAGCGAGAGAGAGAGAGAGAGAGAGCGTGGCGCACGGACCGATGGATGTTGCGAGACTCCACGTCGATTCGAATCGTTTCGATGAGACTGGATCTGGAAAGGCGTTCCCGGGAACAACGGCGAGCTGCCGCGAGAAGCGTAGGTGTTTGTTCACGACCCTCGGCTGAATGAACTCATTTCTTCGTCTCGGGCTCACCTTGAAGACCCGGTTCCCTCGATACACCGATAGAATTCCTGTAATCTGCAGTCTCGATTTGCAATTCCGCTCGGCGGGAGATCGATTCTGTCTTTATTCATCGATTTCGCCGGCCGTAGGAGATTGTCTTCCTGTCCCTGTTCGAAGGGCATTGTATCATTTCGATCGCGAATTGTGGGAATCTCGCGAATCGCCCCACGGTTATTTATCGAGGGGCGAGAAAATGACTGTAGGTAGTCTATCGTTTCAGGGCTTATTTTCGAATCACGGCTATCGATCGGGAATACTACGATGGACTTAATGACTCACGATCCTACGATCAGATGTAAATTGGACGAAGATAATTGCGAATTAGGTAACTTTGTTTGATGTACGACCCTCCTTCGGCTGAGGAATTCTAGCATTGCTTGGGAGAGGAAAGGTTACGACGGTGAATCTTGTGGCGTTTCTATTTCCCCGATATCGAGGGAATCCGTGCAATCTTCGCAATTTACATTCCGCGCGATTAAAAATCAATCTCTTTCTATTTCTTTTCACCGGGATCGTTGCGTAAGAGGAATGCGTGAGCGGCGAAGATTGCGATCCGTTGCGTCATTCCGTTGCGTTCTGATACAAGGATACGTTCGCAGGTTAAGTTAATTTACTGAGCGTATCGAAAATCAATTCTATCTCGATGATAATGTTCCATGGAATGGGTGAATTTTATTGAATGGCAGTTCCGACGTTATCATATTTCTAATTGCAAGTCCGTGTCGTATTCGAGAGGTTCGAGATTACGAAAGTTGTTTCACAGATGTCTGTCAATGACGGCACAAAGAAATAAAAGATTGGCTACGTCGACGCGAAAGAAATCCGAAAAAATACTGGCCCCGTCGGTCAATCGGTTATGTCTACACCAAAATGGGGAAAAAAGTGTTGAAATACAGGACACGCGAGGTATAGTCGATCCGCCACGGTTTTCGGCTTTTCCATCGGAATTTTCCGAACTTCTTCGCAATCTGTCGCACGGTACGGTTTTCTCGCTCGTTCAAAAATTCCCATGGAGCTACTCGATACAGAAAGAAAGGGGATGGAAAACGAAAAAAGGGGAAAGAAAACTGGGCGAACAATTCGGCGCAGGATCAGCGGCGCCAGAAAGTTCGGCGACAATTTTTAATTGCGACACGTCGACCCGACGGATCGGGGCTGGCTCGTCGTTCCCTCGCTCCACTTTTCGCGCCTGCGATCGGGCTTTTCGTATTTTTCACGGCTGTATGGAGGCGTCGACAAAAACTCGACGACGAAACATCGCTGACAATCAGAACCGTCGAGAACGATTGATGAATGAATCCATACGGGCACCGGCCGCGAACTGTCCTCGGTGTTTTTGCTAGGTCCATAGTTTTCTACGGTACGGTTTGCCGAGCGTCAGTTGTGTTATCGGTGTTCCATAGGATCACGTCCCGCGTTCGCTTCGCCTTTTTACACGGGGCGGCAAGAAAATTGAAATGGCCAGCTCGCGAGATATCGAAGGCAGTCACGAAAGGTTTAATACGAAGATTGCTGGTCGATTCATACCGGTATCGCTGATACGACGATCTAGGATTTTTTTTTTATTGCACCACCGGCCCTTTACGAAGACTTATCTGAAACTGCTGCTGTACAGCTGACGCAAGTAACTCCTACATATTGTATCTCTTTTTGGGGGGATACGCTGGAATTATGGAACACTAGTTTTTGTTACACTTTTTCCAATTTGTAATTTGAATCATAAGGGGGTTGTCTAGCGACATCCATCACGTGGATGCAACAGTTAAATATACAACACTGAATTCCACTGGTCCCAGGAAAGAACCACGGGATAAATAGAAACTATTTAGGAGTCGAGTTTTTCTATTCACCGTTCCAGGGCAGCATCGATCGCGTGTGACTGAGCGTATCTCGTACAAGTGTAAAAAAAATAGCCATTCAGCCGCAATAAATTGCCGCAATTACCATACGCTTGGTAACGATATTCGCGTGGAAGGTGATTCAAGGCTCGTGAGAAAATAATGCGAGAATTCGCGCAAGGTGATCGAGTAGCGCCTCTTTGGAGCGCCCGCATCTACTCACATCCTATCTACTATACGTATGCAAAAGCTAGCCAAGAATTTTCTCATAGCTTCGTCCACCGTTGTCCTGAGATTAGCTTCCTTCGACATTACCATGAACGCGTCGATTATCAGCAAAGACATTAAATGCGTTCAGGCTGCAATCGTCGTTTTGCAACGATTTGCCCCCATTACCGTGTAATACATGTATTAGATCATCCAGTAAACAGGTAATGGCGTTGAAACAACTTTTATTCATTCATTGTACCTGCTATTCTACATAATAGTACGTTAAGCATTGAAGTGGATATTCCCAGTTCCCCACTCTATTCGCTAATGCCATGGCTCCTCGTTAAAATTCAATTCGGAGGCATCAAACTACATACACGCTTTCCCCTCTCGAATGAGTTCAGGCAGATTGTCGTGCCATCCCCCTCGCCTCACCCGAAGTTAGAGCAGTTGAAAAATATAAACCGCGTGGTGCGAAGAAGAGAGCGCACGTGCAATTTGTCGATGAAACCGTACGAGGTAAGTAACGAAACAAAATTGATGGTCCAACGGTAATGATCAGGTTTCAACGTTCCGCTCGAACCATAATAATGTAATAACAAAGGCGAGGGAGCAGCGAAAGCAGGAAAAGAGTTGGATATTACGTTCTGGCGGGCGAACAAATTAGAATGATACTTGTTGGTTTACCGTCGTATGGCCGTCGTTCTCGAAGCCCTCCCGAGGAACTTTCTTGTTCTCAAGAACGGAAAGACAAACGACGTGACGTGAATAAGAGCGATCGCCTGCCTCGCTTGATGCGAGAGTATTTTGGGCCCCCTCGTGCGTATACACGGCCGGTTTGTGAGCGTCTTGTCCACGGTGAACGCGGCTGAACCAAGCAAACCAGACCCCTGCCTTTTTGTTGAGTTTCTAATTAACGCGTCGCGAACGCTGTTCCTTCGCGGTGTGTCGGCAAACATGGTCGCCGCGCGGTGATCATTGGAAGGTTAAACTCGATTACGTTTTGTCTTAGGAGTAATCATCTTTTCTTTGGAAACGCGGCGGCGCTTCCCCGCGCAGTGTTCACAACTGATTATCGGCCACGGGATTATAGGTCCACGACGGGAATTATAGACGCTGGTATACGTAGTTGACTGATACACATGCTAATTTGCTCGTAAATTTAGTATTCAAAAATGGGAGGAAATAGTGCCACAGGACCCTGAACCCTGCAGCGTAATCATTTCCTTCGCAAAATCTGACTCGTATTGTATATTTGTTTCTGTCCACGGTTTACCAGACCTGGTGTTTTTAATGTTATTTGCAGGCTATCCTTCCGAATATTTTTGTATAATCGGAACACTGCTTTGTATTAGCTTTTTTCATATATGATTGCTAATAGCTTGACTACATTATACGTTTTTCTTCCTGGTCAAGATGAAATCATTGTCAACATTTGACAGTGCATTGTCAATACCGCGTTGGCCCTGCAAGCAGTTGCAATGAAATTTGAAAGTGTATCAGCACATTTGCCACCGTCTTTCCCAGACGAAATCCTTGCAACGCGGTAACCAACGTCAAGACCACTCTTTCGCATAAATGATACGCGCGTCCCGTGTTAGATAGCTCAGTCGCTGAACGACGTTTCGTTCTATTAAAGCAAAAGTGCTAGCCATCACAAAGGCCAGGGACAGGGTAAAAAAGCCTGCACGACGCATTTCCATCTGCGTGCGCGGGCGTGTAGTCGCAAGTTCTATGCGAGAGGCCGGCTTTTGCAACTTTTCTTTTCTCCCTACCCTCGACGACGCAGCCGCGTTTCACGGGGAAACGATGGAAACTTGCGCAAGCGACAAAGGAGGATAGTGAAATGACACGGTACCGCGGAGCACCGGTCGAGTTATTTTCACCGGTCGAAAGTGGAGTAACAGTGGCAGTGTCCTCTTCTTCCTCGGCATTCCCCCTGTCTACGTGCCTCCTCTTCCCTTTTCCTGTGCGACGTATCCAGCCGCGACTGGGTGGGAAATTCAAAGCAGCATATATATTTTTAGCAGCGAGACAAGCCCATGAGGCGCCACGATCTTCGAGTGACAGTGGTTAAGTAAAGTCGGATAACCTGCTCGTTCGACCAGCTTTCAATCATTCCTTACCATTCCCGTTTTCCTCCACGACTTTCCCTTGCCGTAGGTTAAAACGTGACTTTACCAGCATTACCCCCGAAAGCAGAAAATGAACACGGAACAGATGCGACGTTCCAACCCCTAAGCCCGGTCTTTAAGCCTCGAATTTAACCCACCAACGGTTTCGGTTTCTAATGTCTGCGAGGAGGAATTGGACCGCAACGTTCATACGAACTCGAACGGGGCCGTAAAAACTGATTCACTTCGGGGCCAACGTTTTCATTCCCCGTTTACACTGCGCCTCGACCGCAGTTCAAATTACGGTAGCCCTATCAGCAGTCGCCGAGACCGCGGGACCGCGAAGGATCGACTCGCTCCAGGCGTTTACTTTGCTACCGAAAGAGATTCTCCAAATGGAATATCTCGTGTTCAAATTGCGGCTTTCGCATTGTAATCGCGGATACAAGGAGCAACGCCGAATCGAAGAACTCAAAGGATGACAGTGTCGCGTATAGAATTTCTGTTCGCGTTGTTCCTGCCGTTCCAAGCCACGAATCCGCCCAATTTGTCGAAGAAAGCCTGCCACCCGTAGCGTCCCGACCTAAGAGCACAGGGGCCAGGTGTTAAGTCCGGCCCCGCGTCCAGCTCTGTTTCGCGACGTGACTCATCCAGTATGCGCGTCGCCGTGTTTCGTTCGCGAGTCGGTGGCTTCTAAATGGGAAAACAAACACACATTGTGTTCCCGGTCGAAGCGTGGCCCTATCTTCTTGTCGCGGCGCTTGTCGCCCGACGACTGCCTCTACATCGTGGACCGAGTACATTAGCAACCACAACATCACGGACAGCCTGGCCGTAGAGGAGGGTCGGCTAGAACGGGACCGCGAACGCTTTGACAGCTGTTGGCTCGCCTTTGCTCGGCTGCCTACCGCGTTTCTCTTCGTTCGCTGAACGATAGACAAGAACACGACGGGCCAGTGCTTTCTCGCTTCCAGTAACTTCTCGGCCCACTTCAAACGTCCTACCCATTTTGGTCCCCGTCGGAGTTGCTGCTCGTTTTGAGGAATACAGTCGGCGAAACCGTCAATCGCCCGTTTTCTTCGCCGCCGCTGACGGCTACATTGCCTCTGCCCCGGATCGATGGAGCGTGAGATGTCAAAACGTTCTCGCAGGCTGTTCCAAAGTGTACACGTTGGTCTGATTGGGGCACGAGGATGAACCGCGAGGATCGATTGTTCGAAAGTGGAGGATCCGTGAGTGATGGATAGCGAGAAGTCCCTGACGCATCGCCCTGGATGCACCGGGTACGATGCAGTTGAAACAACAAAGGCACTGGGATTATTTTCAGCACGTCGCAACTAGACCAGATTGTTAATTTTATTCGTCACCGTTCCGGCATGCCTGCTTTTATGCGTGTCATATCATAGCGTATCATTCGCCTACAAACGAATTGTCACCGTGTCGCTGCGTTCAGCCTCGCAAACGCAGAAACGCGAATCTTACGCATTTGTGATTTAATTTCGTATGTTCGCCATGTAATAACGTTACCTGTTACTATTGTTATTATTACTGCGCGTTAGTACGAGCAACCCCAAGATTAATATAGCACCGTTTCCGTGCGGCTTACTATTATTACTACTATTACTGGTACAACTCTCTCTTTATTATCATCATTATTATTAGCGCGTACGGCGCCCGAGGGATGGAACACTTGAATTACAAATATCATCTTCGATCTAGGTACACGCGTAATTCCCTGTCTATCGTTCAGCAATCAAGGTTCTGAATCTACAATAAGTAGCATCGCTGCGCAATTCCTCGACGCGCGATTCCAGTAACTAGGAAACGCCGAACTGCGAGCAGTGACGAAGACGTATGAGGCTTATCATTTAAAATCGAGCTCACGTATACCCGCGAGAGCGTTGTCGGCGATTTGATCCCATTACCACAGTCGGATCCTCCCCCGCTTATGACACGCGATACACGGACTTTCACCAGCCCTGCCGGTACCCAATAAATATCGACGCGTTCGACCGACCAGAAACACAATGCTCCTCCTTTCGTTCGTCCACGCAGAGGCAGCGTGTTATCAAACGGGTAATCTTTTATCCTCGCAACGCTAATTGGCCGATCGCGGGAACGCATGGACCGCGAGGTAAGTGAAAGCTCCCGTGCGACTTTTGCCTGCTCCGTTTCTCATTCCCCAACGGAGCTGTGCGACACACGTACGTCCGTATGGATGCTTCCAATGGAAAATTGGCGAGCGATTTATTTGACTTTCTCGAGAAATATGCTTTTCCGATCGTTCTGAAAATAGTCTCGTTAACACGCGTATCCGAATGAAAGGTGCGTTCATTTTATAAAAATTCCAGGCTAAAATCATTTAAAATTTGTCGGAGTCTGTTTCTCCTTCTTTCCGTCAATGTATCATTTCATTTGATACCCGGGCAACATTTGGTGCTAGGAGCAACGTATGAAATATAACCCGGTAAGATTTTACCCAGCTCCGTTCCCAATGCAGCCAGCGTCGAACCGGCCGGCCCATTAATACGCTTTGACAGCTTGTATGACTCATTGATCCGCGCGCGTCCCTCGTGGAATCGGGGATAGGTGTGTTTGGCATTCTTGCTTGCTAGGTGGGCAGCGATCGCCGGTTTAAATAGACGCACGATCGAGCGGAGCGGAGCGACGTGGTGCGTCGGTAGCGCGAGCTACGACACACCGAACGATTGTCTGTGCAAACGAGTTTCGCAAGGGTGACGTCATTGGGGACAATGCTCGCATAGCATGCACTCCTGGCACAGATTCTGCACGCCTCGACCGATCAGAAACAATGGAGGACCTCCGCTTCCTCGTCGATGCGACCGGGGTTGTTATCGAGAAACGATCGACCACCGTCGCAACGCTTTGGGAGTACACTGGGCCCGCGAATCCTCGCGGCGTTCGAATACTGGAATGCCTGGCGTAGTCTTTCGAGGCTCAACCTTTGTTTAGTCTGGAAGTCGGCCCGGTTATTCCGTTATTTTTGTGCACGGAAATTATTTGCCCGTCTTGTTCCTCGAGGATAAACCCGCGGCATCAACCGGGGAGGGAATCGAAGGACGTTCCGATTTATTCCGTTCCCGTTCTGCCCGGCAATCTTTTATCGAACGAAGATAACGCCTTTTTTCAATCGCCGCCGAGTAAATCGGGGAGCCGTCGGTTAATTGAAAAAAGAGAGCTCCTTATCAACCGGGCTAATTGTTGCGGGCACTGCGAGGCGTCGCACGCACCATCGACGGAGATAAAAGGGGCGATAACCGCGGGTCGGGGGGCGACACAAAAATGACAGGATGTCGGAAAGCTTGGCCGTTCAACGCGAAAGCGATTAAAAAACTGACAGCGACATAAAGATGCTAATACCCGTTCTCCCTGCACTGTCGACTGCGGACGCTTTTTACGCCCGACGTGTCTCGTGTTTTCCCTTCACGTCTATCCGCGGGTCCCGATTTAAAAACCCCGTGCAACAAGCGACCGGCCCGAGCGAAGCGTCAAACAAACCGACGAGGGAGTGGAAAAAGGAAACGTCGAAACAGTCCGCGGCGCGAGGCTCGCGGCGCTGCGCGCACGTGATCGCGAACCCAGTCCTGTCGCGATGAGAAAAAATAACTAATAATGGAAAAATAAGAATGGAGGGTCTGCGCGGAGAAAGTTCGTTGGTGGTTTGCCCGTGGACGCGGGGCGAGGCATGCGTCCCGCTTCGTGTTACCGAACGGTTTCCACAGATTTCACTTCTTTCCCTCCGCTGCAATTCGACGCCGGTCGCGTTAACGGAGCAACGAAAAAAAAAACGACGCGGGGCTCGAGACCGAGCGAATCGAGCATTTCCAGGCAAACGAAATCGGCGAGAGGTAACCGAGGAACGGAGAAAGAAAATTCGCGAGGAGAGGGGAGGAGCATCGTGTAAGCGCAGGAAAGAATGAAGCGTCGCCCCGGGGACACGGATCTCCTTTTTTTTATTTCCCTCTTCCTTTCTGCGTTTCTCATCGCGAGAAACGCGCACCGGGGGATCGAGGAAATAATTGCAGTTTTCACCGCGTGGGTATAATTTACAGGGAGAAATAAACGCGCCGACTCGGTTACTCGTTGCTCCGAGCGCGCCCAGCTAATAACACTCCGTTCTCCAGTTCCATATTCAGCGTCTCTTATAATTAATACAAGAGCACGGTCGTAAGGTACGACTAAGCACGTTGCGCACTACCCGGTCTGTCCGCGTAGACGTCGCGATAATTCGCCCTTTAACAAGGGATATGGGATATGGAATCGAAGCTTTCCCCCCGTTCTTCGTATCTCGCGACTTTTCTCGCACGCTACGAAGACAAGTACGGACAACCGTCGGAGGTCGCGCAATGTTGATTACGATAACGTACGTTAATACCGGTATACGCGCCCGGCCTCTGTACAGGTTTCGGCACGATGTAACGTAGTTTTGAATCGATGTACGGGACAAAGCGGCAGTAAGCCTCACAATGGCAGCTTTACGTAATCGCTGTTCGTAAGCTACCGCGTTCGGGTCTGGGATTCAATTATGCTCCCCGGCTTGTTCCTCGTCCTCCAGTGATGCGGTCGAGCGTTCCTTTCGGCGATTGAGGCGGCTACTACAACGTCCGGATATCGGAGGCCGTAATGGTCGACGAAATAATGCGTCGCTGGGACGTTGCTGCCTCTGCCGCGCGCTGTTCGACGAGAGAAATCTCAAATCTTACCCCCGTTCTCCTATTTGTCCATTGTCTCTGCGCTCGCGTTGCGTTTCGCGTTTCATCGCGTCGCTCGTCGCCGGGCGCAACCCGCTTGTTAACATTTAAAACGGAAGGGGGACCGTGCGATCGACGCGATTAAAAAATCGCCCGGAACGTCGGACTAGTTGCTACGGCAGCCAACGAAATCACGACTAACGAAATTACCGAGAGACTTACTTAGAGTTCCCCGTCGCGCACGGTGGCTCTTACGCGACACTCGATACGCACTTTGTACGCCGAATTGGGGGAGCGCGGTGCACGATCGATACGAACACGTGCCATCGGTCAACACCGCGCGAAAGTACACGGTACACCGAAAAGGAAGTCCTAGAACGCCGGGGACGTATATTCGTACGTGTACTTGAATTTAGCCGAGGACTTAGCGGCCGGATCGATGACTATTGACGCAATCAAGCTACCAGCATGATCCACCTCTCCCCCTTCCCCGTCTTCGCTGGTACCCATATGCGATTTCTTTTTTTGTTGCCTGCTCCTAATTCCCACAAGCGCGTGGAACGGCCGCAGACAGGGCGAGATGAAGAGGATTCCGTGGTGGGGAGGGGACAGAAATCGACGACACACAGGATCGAATCGAGGGACTCGCTGTTCGCGCTATTATTTATCCGAGCTGTCGTCCGTCCAATCAGTCATGCCGACATATGCTTAAGTAAGATTACATTTCTACTAATGCCTGTCAATGCGCCGCGTCTATGTTGTCGATTGATGGACGAGGGGCGCCGAGGGGACGGCGGAGCAATGGAGGGGAACGGAAAAATCGAATAGAAAACTCTGCCGGGAGTGGAAGGAGAAGGGTGAAAAGGTTGGGTAGGCCGGTGGATGATATATCGTACCTTCACGGGGTGGTTTCGGAAATTTTTTTATTCAACTACCTAATGGCCACCCCCCCTGGCAGATTATGCTCCGCTTCGCCCAAATGGGACGTCTCTTGTAAAAGATTAGTGGCTTATCGTGGAGTATAAATGTAATATTGTAATGCACCGTGAAACACGCATAATACAGACATGCTGCACGCCACGATGGGGGGCCCCTTTTGCGAGGGACCAGGTTAAGTAATTCCAACGTGCGATCTGCGACAATATGGAACTGTCTGCGTCGATCTCCCTCTTTACTTTTTTTGGCCGGAGATTCAGTTTGTACGTTACATTGCGGAGTGCATTACTGGGAGTGAATTAACGAGAGATTGATTTCGTAACGCTGTCTTCGTGATCCTCTTTAAAAGTATCGATAATTAAAAAGGGATTTTGTAACACCATAGGACAAAGTGGAAAACGATTCAGGAGGTTCTTCGTCAGTCTGTAATAGTCGAATTAATTTGACCAATATTTCTCCTACGGGGCACATGCCATTTGAAAGGTGTCAATAATTTAAGAAAAGCGCAATCCTTTCAATCTTTATTTTTTTTCGTACGAAAACCGCCAAAGAATCGAAAGATCGCCGACCTTTACCGCAGGCAGCAGCCAAGGAGAAAGTTGCTCGGCCGTTATGGTGCTCGCGAGCGTAGTTGCATCGCTGGTCGTTCCCATAAGAGAAATCCAACCGCGAGTTCCGTGCGACAATGCAGACGGATACGCGTTGAAACGAAAAACGCTGCCGACTATCGGCTATCGAGGCGCGTATCCCCGATGTTCCGGCAAAAGAATAATATAAAACTGTTTCGACGGTCCGCCCTCGGCGGACTGTTTGATGTGCGAATCGGAGCACGTGTCAGAGAAGTGGGTCGATGCACCTGGTGCGTGCATGCACACCTCCGGCCCGGTCACAATAGCCTCCTAATAAATTTGGCACGGGGGATCGGTAGGTTTATGGGTGACAGTGGGCCTTTTCTCACGCACCGTCAGTTCGTTGGCTACGTTCTCATTGTCGATGCACTGTACGCGCGATTGTATGGACGATGGCGGGGCTTCTCGGAGGGAATTCGATCGAGCCGGTGAACCGTGGATAAATTGAAATAGATTCGGTGCCATCGTAACCGATAATTCTCCTTTTCTACTTTTTTTTTTCCCGAGGAAATCGACGTTTTTTCCTGTCCCCACATTTTCTAATGCCCTTTCAGTTGCCGGGGACAATCGTCGTTTCCAGCCAGACGAAACCGTTAATCGAGAGATAAGCACTGAGAAGGAAATGACCACGTGACTCTATCCCTACCCGATCGTCGATCGATGATCGCCCAACCCGATAAGGAAAAGTTCACTTGTCCATGGGTATGAAAGACGGACGATGAACAGAGTCGATAGGCGACCGTAGGAAAGCCGGCTCGAGTGTTCGCATTGTCGAGCCGGTTGGCACTTTTTCCAGCAGCGAAACGTCGCTGAAAAAACGATCGTTGCGTCGCAATTGTCTTCCGAGGTACGTCCGTGACAGAGGATTTCAACATTTTTACGGGGATCTTGCGTTTGTTGCGCAACGCATTCGAAGGGGATTCGCGCGGAGAGAAGGTGTCATTGTTGCAACTTTTTTCAAATGAAACTTTAGTACCCTTTCTATAAGCACTTGCGTCACACGTGCGTCAAATATAGGCAGGAGTCTATCGGTTACGATATAAATACTTTCCTACGACGAGTTAGGGAAAACGAAAAGAACTCCATACAATACGCCCATGCGTTCTCGAACTAAACCCCTCGTTCTTACATTTCATCGTGACATTATCGTCCCTCCCGAAAGTTCCTTGATCGACAGAATCGTTAACGAGACCCCGGCGGCGCGGCGTCCCCGAATTATCGAGAAACGGCATCGACGAGGAGCCTTAAGCAAGAATTTCCTCGCGCGACCGACTATCACACTCCGGATCGAGTGGGGCCGGGCCGCGAAAATTCGACAATGCGTAATAACAAGACTCCCCAAGGTAGCGAAGCCGTGGCGGCGACGTGGCGGAGACGTTTCTGCGCGAACGCAAAAGGCGCGTGCGGCACACGCAACGTGCTCGACGGGACGACTCGACCTCGGTAATTCTAATGTTCACGGCGAATTGGATAGGCGCGCGCGGATTCGGTAAAGATCCGTGACGAACGCGAAATTGCTCTATCGCGAGTTAAAGCGTCAGGCGGTATCCCTACATTAGCCCGCGTATCCAGCCACCATCTCTGGATCGCGTCCCTATATTCTTCGTCCGGCGCTCATCGGTCGCGATGAGAGGTTCCGCGAGGACGGACGGTTCCCCGAACAGGGGACGCGTGGCCAGCCGTCGATCGCGAGATATCGCGGGGATAAGTATCGACCGGACAGTGCCGCCACGTAATTTCCCCCGACATTTAGCAATATTTTTCCGTCGTTAAACGAAGCGCAAGTTAAGCGGACGCGAGGACGGGCTGTAAACCGGCCTATATACGGCACACGTGGGGACGTGTACACGGTTCTTACATATACCCGCCACCCCGGGCCACGCGTAATCATCGCGATTACCCCGAGTTGCCGTTCGCCCCTCTCTTCCGCAAGATTGCCCGGTGCACGGCCACCTCCGCCATCTCGTTACCTGGATATCCGTTCTAAACAATTGCGTGTGTACCCTCGGTGCGTGACTTCGACGGCCTGGCCGGTGCTGTCTGGCCTAGAATTCGCAGCGGGGCAGCTGCGTTCTGTTTCCATTATCGGGGGGTTTCAACGAAGATTGCCGCGGAGACCGTAGGAAAGCGGCGTTTGCCCCGAGAGTATTGCTCGTATTTCGAATCAAGGCGATACCGTCGCGGTGAAATTTGCAGCTCTAGATAATGAAGACGCGGGCTGCAATCTTTGGCCACTTTTATAATACCACTCTTCGTCCCCGTCTTATTCCAATGGAGCAGCGATTTTTTTCACGAGAAATTCGTAATATACACGCGTCGGCCGATCAAGCATTCCTATTTTGCGAATCGCATTCCGCTGCGAGTGTTCGCTTTCTTCCTATTGATGTTCTCGAATAATATTCGGAAGGCGGCTCGGACCATTAACGTGCGAACCACCGGTAGCCCGGACGATATTCCAACCACGTGCGTGCGTTCTCGTCGCCGGTGACCCGAGAGCATCGCGGGGTCGCGCGAAAACGCGCTCGCATCCGTGGCCAAGCTGGGGCGCATCCGCTTTATTGTTTACACGTGCTGCGAGTGCAGCAACAATGCCGCGTTATCTGCCGCGCCGCAGGTTACTCTTCCTTCGAGGCTCGTGGAATTTCGTTGCGCGACTCGCGTAGGTGCGAACGGGGCTGTGAACTGCGAGTTTTATGGAATACTTAACGCGCCGGGGGATCCCGGAGCTTTCAAGCTTGCCGAGCGCGATACGAGATTGCGCCGATCGTTCCGCGCTCGCAGAGGGCGGACGGCATTGTTCGAACTGAATCACTGTTTCCAGGGATTTACGAGGTGCGAATGGTAGAAAAGTTCTACGAGAGCGATACATATTTCGGAATGCGCGTTGACGCCTTCGCGACACGCTTGTTCGGTTACTTTTATCGCGGATTAACGTCTGGGCTGGTTGGGAAATTGCGCGTGTCAGATTCTGCGGGAGAACGTTAATCAATATCTGTCAGGAAATTATTCCTGTTTGTTTCATTGTCGCTATTGTTGATCGCGAAGGTTCATTACAATTATATTCTGTTGCTGGGGCAAACAATTTGTCGCCCATGGATACATTGCGCATTGGTATCTAATTTTAGTTATTTCAGTTACAGTATTTACGGAAATATTTGCCAGCATGTATCGAACTGCAACGTTCAGTCTTGAACAGGTATCGGGCGCACCTATTGTTCCTACAGAGGGATACCTTGATTCCCATCGTCTTCATTCGCCGAGCATCCCAACGGATAACTCGCAGGGGGAGGCAAATGGCAGTCGGAAAAATTTTTGATAAAGAAACGCCAGGCTTACGTCGCCTTTCACTTTTCACTTTTACTCCTAATGTTTGTCGGTGACGGACAGCGGCCAGCCATCGGGGACCACCAGCTTTGAGAGTAAAATTTCCCCGTGTATTTACGCTCGCCGATAGGAACGTATTTGCCGAAGCTGGCTGGGCAATTAACCACGCTCCCCTCGGTGGGCGTTTGCTTTTTTTTCTTTGCAAATACCTTCGCGAGCGCGAACAAACCAGCGAATAACGCAAACAATGCCGAAGGGACAAACACGCGAAGTGGTCTCCGCGCGGTTTTCCAACGCGGACGCGCGCGATCCGCGGGCACGCGCGCCGATGCGACCGTTCGTGATTTATATTGCAAGAGTCCGTGCTGGCCGAGTCGGATAGATTGATTTATTTGTTCATTTATAATGCCCCGCGATCATACCGCGGAATGCGTTCGCGAACGGCCACCGTTTCTGTACTCTGCCGCGACATTATTTAAAATACGTAGGGAGATTTCGTTGTCCGTCAGATTTTTGGCCGATCGATTTACGATTAGTCCGGGACGGGAGCAGTCTATTTCTGAACAAATGATGGGATTCGATCGCGTTCGTAATCATTTCGTTTATCATTTTGATCCCGATTTCGTTTTAATGGTTCGCCGTGCGACCATTATAGAAACACGGTCGGTCGCGGAAATAGAATTCAAGCTTCATAAACTTCGATCAACTATGGCAAGGCCGATCGTGCAAATTGAAAGCACAATGCGGATTCGACGCATAGACAAGCAGAACGTAGCGAATCAACGCGGTGCATAGACACTGGGCGTATCAATTGTGTCAATTTTGTTGATTCGCGTGTACTAATCATACAGCCCGTACAAATGATCCCCTAAGCGGTTCAGCATTCATTCGCCACAGCTTCTGTCCACCGAAACGAATAAACACGACCCGTAAAGTAATAACGACAAACGACACGGCCGCTACAACAGGGAAGAACGACGTTGCATCAATTTCTCTACGTAAAACCTCGTCCCCGTATATTCCACGCGACCCGGCACGCGTTATAGTGAATTCCCCGCTGTTCCACCCGAGCTGGTCTTAAATAATTAATCGATTCCCGGTGAATCGATGCTCCGTATGCATGCACGTCGGCCTAGACTACCAGCAATCATAGATTTCTCTGATTGCACACCGCCAGATTCTCGGTTCCGTAATCTTGAGTCAATTCTAAGACGGTCTATCGTGGCGCACGGTAGAGAGGGCTGGAAAATTGAACACACACAGGTACACACACGGGCGGGCGCGCGTGCAACTCGTACGTACAGGCCGTTGTATGAAATTATTAATCGAGAGACGGTCCAGGAGCTATGTATATGCGTCAGATCGATGATCCATTTAAACACGACAGTCACCGGGTTCAAGACGTACAGCCAGAGCCGTAGCTTATTCAACTCGGCTCTGTAATCACGTATACGTGCCTAATGGGAAAATAGACAAGTGGCAGCACTCGAATCTCGCGATATCAACCCGCCTGAAGCCGGCACAGAGGGCTCAGCCAGTGTCAGAATACGTGCGGGGAGGGTGCTATACGAAGGGGCGTTTTCTAGTCTAATCGCTTAGGGAAAATTGACAAAGAGTCGACAACTGTCGGTGTGCAGCTGGGTCACCGACTTTGAGTACCGAGACCTCGCATACATATATGCCCCTGTATGCTCACGGTTGCATAGAAATTGCAAGTTTCCCCGCGTAACCTCTGTATACACTTGGATCGAACTTTGTATACACTTGGATGGTGATGAAAAAAGTTCTGATGATAGCATGAAGTTGTCGTTGACAGTCGTGTTACTTTCGTACGGTGCACGCAAGATTGCAGGTTAGTATCTAGGGCGAGAACTCCGTTCCGTGGAACTTTTCTCGGCGATCGAGTGAATAATAGCGGACCATTGGAAGTGTAAAGAAAAAATAGTCAGCGTAATAGTACACTGAGCTCGCTGTTAATATTAAATGACACCGACTAGACCGATTCGTCCGTTCGTTCTATAAATATAAAATAGGTGCTCATCGTAGAAAGATCGACGTCGCGTGGCCTACATTACTGCTTGCTGCGACCATAATTCATGGACGGAACAAACTGTTCGAGCAGACCGGAAGGAATTTGAATATTGCGGGATGCCTATAATTGTCCAGTATCTTTGGCCAGCGACTACTTCGTCGTGATATTTTATTTCCGGCCTTTGGTTTCTGTTTTCAGCTAATAGTTCGAACTTTTATGCAAGCGTACATATATCTCGATATACTTTCGCTTGTGTCACTGCACAATATGAATGTATTTTACGATCGCCTCTGATGGAACGTGCATCCGTAAAATACGAATTTGAAGAAATTACCTTCGCACTCGTTTTTCCGCCTTCAATGGAACGCATTTCGCCTCTTTTAACCTCCTCCGTTCGTGAACCAAATCACCCCATTGAGTCGCTTCGTGTTTCCACGAGTGCGCCCCTTTTCCGTTTTTCGCCTTTCCATTTCCGTAGCACGCTCCTCGTAGACTCGTCCCCTTTTCCCATCTTCCCTTTCTATCCACCTTGCATGAAACCGAAATAGCACTATCCTTCAAAAAAAAAAAAAAAAAAAAAATGAAAAAAAAGAACACACTCAGGTGTAGCACGATTCACTGACTCTGAGGCGTGATTCCCTCCGTGGAAAGAGGATTTCGAGAACGTATTTCTGTTATTTATTGGCGTTGAAGTCGAAAGTGTAAATAGTTCGAGAGGATCGTGGGAAAGCACAGTGGAAAGGTTTCTGAAGTTCCCGAGACTATTTTCGTTAAAGGGTAATATGTCAATCTCTATCTGAAAGTCACGTATCGATCGATCAATTTCTGAAGCGAAAAATGATCGATCTGTCGGGCGGAAAACTGTATTACAAATTATATAACAATTACTACAGATTCTTATTATTCTGCGGATGCACGATTTCACGGGTGCTTAACGCGCAGCGGAATCATTCCTAAAACTTTCTCCGTAATGGTCGGCGAAGTCGAGGGGGGGGGGGGGGGCGAAGTAGTTGATCGCGAGCAACTCGATGCGTCCGCGAGTGATTATAAGCGTTCGCGGTCGAAAAGCGGGCGAGCGAGTAAAACGGAGGAACGTTATCTGCTTCTACTTCGATGGATATCATTTCACGGGATCCTGAACAGCTCCATCCAATCACCATCCCCGTGAAAATCCCATTCTCCGCGTCATCCATCGTCCTCCTTTCCGATTGTCTCTCCCGTTCATACACCCGCCGATTCTGTGCAGGTACTTTCCATTCCATTTCTCTTTCTTTTCCTTAACTCACTTCGGCGCGAACTATTGATTTGTTTCATAGCCAACGGCGGCTGCTACGGTGAAACGTGAGGTAAGGGCTTCTTCGTTCCCTATCCCGGTTCGGATGGTCTACAAACCACCCCCGTTTCAACCGTGGTAATGCGCAACGGTATACCCTGCTACCCTTCCCACATACACGAAAGTACCGTGCACGTAACGGCCAGTGTGAGAATGTACCCGTAATCCCATACACCCCGAGGGCCACCCCATTTTTTTCTAGGAGACCTTTTTGTTCGAAAGGCCCCCATCTGGCCGCGGGCATGATTTTCATCGACGCGATCGATTCGAGATGCATAAACTATTACCCGCAGGAAGCAACAGGGAAAGCTCTGTCGCCCTTCAAGACGCAGATGTGCCCCACTTGGAGGATTACGTTTTTATTTTTTTCCAACGCGTGGGGTTGGTACGGTCGTTGTACGTTGTTACGCAAGGGGAAGTGGTAGAATCTGCGAGGTTGTTTGTTCAATAATATTGGACTGGCTAATACACTCGGGAACTCGAAGCGTCGCTAGATATGCGTTAGATGATAAATATGGCAAATTTCCGAGCGGATGTAACTTGGTGGAAGAAAATCGTGCGATAGTCTGTCTGGGCCCATTTTAAAGCGTGAAACTTCTACTTCCGCGCCACTGTACTATAATTTTTGGAGAGACCTTCCAATATTATCAAACGGCGAGGACAATTGAAGGTGCTATTTCTCTACGAAAATCTGTCATGTTTGCAAGCTTCCTGTTTCCTAATGTAGCCGATGCCACAAGTGATTTTTCCTGCCGAGATTCGTGTTATACAATATTCCAGCCTCTTCGTCACGGACCACTTCCATCTCCGATAAATGAAACGGAGAGGGAGCTTGGAACATTTGATATCTCGTGCTTGATTGCAAGGGGTGGCTCGCGTTGCGGTGGCAGAGTTGCACGTCCATTTTCAGGATAAGATGAGAATTACAAGCGTTCCGTTTCGGGGATCTCTTTCCCCCCGGTGGAACCTCGCCATTTCGTGGACACAATAGAGAATTCTTTGTTCGACGTCACCCCACTCCTTGCGTGGAGCAGTCACGAGCCAGGGGTGTTACGTATACATTCTCATTTGTAGGAGGGCTGTTATGCCAGTGCACAAACATTTCGACAAGTAGGAGCATTTTAGGTAAATTGTTTCGCGTTGATCTATCCCACTGTGGGTCGAAAATCAGGACGATGCTCGTCGTTGTACGCGGTCGTATCCTTTCTTCGCTAATTCGAGGGGTGTTCGACGGGGGGTTCTTAAGTTGCCTAATGCGCTTGGTAATTTGTGTGAACGGGACGGGTGTAAGGAAATCTATAACAGTAAAAGTGCAAGGGTCGGAGCGAGCCATCGATCTTCCGTCACTGAACCGCAGACGCGGATCATCCTTCTGCCGACAACAGAAAAAGACCGCCGTAGATAACGTGTAATTCGATAAAATAATAATAGGAGACGCAACGATTCCCAAATTCCTGCCGCAGGAATGTCCAATTTAACCAACGACCCACGCCAATATAACCGATGAAATATATCGGCCATCGATCCCACTTTCGTTGTCCACGCGCAAATAATACTTTATTTCTCGCATTTGCCCGACAGACGATAGCGAGCGATTCGGCTGGTTTATGGCACTTTCTTGTACGAGAAAGGAACGCAGGCATCGTCGCCCCTGGTTTATCGTGGCAACCGTTACGAGGAACAACATCTCAGAAAATCGTTTCACTTTTAGGGCTTCCGTTTCCACTCGATGCTCGAGCGGGACGAAGAAGGGGTGGGCCGGGCTGGGTGCGACGGAACGACGAATGATTCACCCTCGTCGCATGGAGCATCGGTGACCCTCGACTTCGTAATTGATTGGTCCTGATACGCCTCCTTATCTCTTAATCCATCTTCCGCTCCCACGTTCCGCTCGTAGATTCGAGCGGTCCAGGCCGCTTGTTGTGTACGCTTCGCGTTCGCCACGGGTGCAATTGGGGGTCGGGTAGCATAGAACCATCGATGGGGGCCGTCATAAAGAATCAATCCCTTGGCAATATGCCCGTCACGGTGGACGTAAATATTTGCGGCAATTGTGTAAAGATCGATTTCCACGATGCCGCGCACCTCTATCGCCGTTCAAGCGTGTTCCATGAATAATGCATCAAGGATAACGCTCTTAATACGTCGGGACACGGGGGGCAACAGGACCGGCAAACCTTTCCGGCAACAGGAACGTGCAGAATCAGCGCGAGAGTGTTGTCTGTTTCTTTCTGCGAGGGAGGAACGTCTCGCGACGGTGTTCCTTTCGCGTCGTGCTGGGTGCACTCCGCCTGGAATAATTGTTGAGTATCGGTCGACCGTCGTGCCGATGCTCGTTCGTCGCACGACGTTTCAATGCGCGACGATAACACGCCGCGTCTCGTCTCGTTTCGCGACCGCGCCGGGCGATATTAATCTTTCCTGGTCGAAGGGAAAACGGCCGAGTCGAATTCGGTAGAAAGCGTGCAAAGACTGGCCCCGCGTCTCTCTTGCTCTCGTCCGAGCGGTGTTTTTAAAGCGCGCTGAAGAGGCGTTCCATAAATCATCCACGGCGTGAAATAAAGTGGACGCCGGTTTCGGACCCGATAAACCTCGCACACAACCGGCAACCTCGAAAACCGTCCGGCGAAGCGTTCCCGGTCGCGAATAATCCGCGTTCATTAGCAGCAAAGTGAAAAGTGATTGCAATTTGTCCGCGGTGAACGTTGTTCGAACGATCCCTTGGGCTCGGACGCGAAAGCGCTTGATGTACGACCGACGAGCCTTACGACGTTTTAATACCGACAGCGTTACGCTCGCTTACGTCTTCATAAGACAAAATGTCTCCTCTATTCAGCGAACAACAGACTGGACTGTCGTACTTGCGAGGGCATGCGACAATCTGACGCGGTCAGATGCAGGTTGAATTAATTTCATGATTCGTGAAAATAGATGTCTCGCGAAGAGAGCCGTTCAAATTTTTGTCCGACTATAATTTCAATACCCAAGAGATTTGTAAGAAATGCGTATACTCCTACAGAGGTCAGCGGCGAATAAATATCCGATTTAAGACACACTCCTGGTTCGACAGTAAAGTGTACAGTCGCATCGGAAATTGCAAACAGTTCGAATGCTACGCTCGCAAGTGCCATTAGAAGCACGGACGCGGTATGATCGATCGTTTGCCACGTCTGAGACGTACCGGAAGAGGGGCAGCAAAACCATAGGTAGAGCAAGGGATTAATGAAGAGGAGCCCCATGGGAATGCCCTCGGTAACCCCGCCATTTATCAATGATTTTTAATCGGCACGCACGACCGGCATGGAAAACGCTACCACGTCTTAGGCTAACTCGAGCGTGCCAGGCGGCGTCGGCTTCGCGTCGCGTCGCGTCGCCTCGGACTTCCGCTCGCGGCGACGTGTTTTGAATTTACGTCGATGTGTCACGAAGCGGTTCAAAGTTGAGAGCGCCGCGTGTGCCGCCGCCCCCGCGCAGAATCTTAATTTCTACCTGTCGCCGGTGGCGCCACGGGAACGTCTTCCTCCGACGGTTCGATTTTTCACGCCCGGAACGGGTCACGTGAGCGGCTAATTTTCCCTCCCCGTCCGTTGCCATTCATTCGCGGGGAAACAATTTAAAACGCGAAGCAAAGAGTAACCTACTATTTTCTACTTACTCCGAATCGGCCCACCGTTCGTTCTCGTTTCCCCTGAAAAGGAAATTGTGCAAGGCAGTACGGGCGCACGGCCGCGCCTCGTAACCGGATGAAAACGCTCGACAATGCTCGGCCTGTCCGCGACTAACGCCTGCAGACGATGACAGGCCTCGAATGCGTCACGCGTCGCTGTCACTCGTAAATTCTAAGCGAGCCCCCAGCCACGTCGGGGCTGAAACGATGCTAAAAGTCTCTCCTTTCGCCGCTGCGACAAATGCACCACTCGACTGTCATCTCCCGTCATTCTACAGTGGTTCAATCGTCGCTTCGCAGCTCGCGCCCCTTTGGGAGATTCTCCTGCCGGCGTCGCGACGCTCTGGCAACAAGCCTTCCACCCTCTCTGCACCTTCCCTCGCTGTATCCGGTGCCGGTTCAGATGAGTTTTTCGCCCCCGTTTGCCAGGCATTTGCGCCCACGAAGTGAGATCAATTAGGGGGAATCACGATAATGGCGTTTTGTCGGCAGCGAGACACCTCGCATTTTCGCGTGTCCCAGGGACGACGGAAGCCTTACGTCGGATCGGCGTCGAAGTCGCGAACGGAAGTAAGAAGGCGTGTAGCCGGTATTTGCGCAGGTTGGGGCACAATCGGCGCCGGGTCGATAGCGTTGCTTGGAATCGGAACCGCTGCGGTCTGACTGATTTCAGCGGCCGAAATCAGTATGTACAGGGGAACAATGGGGGATCGGGACCCTCTTAAAGGGAGGTTAATTGAATCGCATTGATTCGGATCGTACAATGGGGCCAGACGAAATCCTTCCAGTCGAGGATTCGGGAACGGTGTAGAGGTCTTCCGTATGTTTCCCCCGGTTTTTTTGCTTTTTTTTCGTTCCGCTTCTCCCGCTGCCTTGCGTCTCGCCTTTCAACGTATCCCGCTTTTCACGTGCCATTCTGGATACCTTGGTTTTTCAATCTCTTGGCGTAGCCTAGGTAACTCCCCTTGGCAAGTTCGAGGGGCGCTTACCCCGGCTGACCTTAGTTTTCCGGCCTGCGCCGCTGATTTCCTTTTCGAAGGAGCCGCGTAGGATTCGCTTTTCCTCGAATTCCCCTGCTCCCCACGGTTTTCCACCGGCGTGGAAACGACGCACTTGCGGAAGGGAAGCAGCTCGCGATTCCCGGTGTTTCAGGGGGGGCCGGAATTGTTTAGCGAAGCGGAACAAGAGTTACTCGTTACGTACGCTTTATCGCAGACCGATGACAATGTTCGCCCGATTTCTGTAACACCCCCTCGCGTCGCGTCGAGTGTCCAATCGGTCGTTAAAACTTCTTCGAGGATTCTTGTATCCCCCACGGTATCCGGGATTAACGAAGCTTCGGTACACACAGAAATCGGAAAAACGAGATATTCGGCGCGGTAGGTTATTGGCGGTCGACTATCGAACTTTCGGTCGGCCGGGCGAAACACGGATCACCAGAAAAATATTCCCTTCGCGTTGGCCGATAAAACCAATATCCGGTTCGTGGTTGCCGCGTCGTTTCGGTACGCGAAAACAGTTTTGATTATTTCTCGACGGACTGCTACCTGTTTGCGCATACATTGATTACGTTTCGGAAACATTCGCTGTCGAAATAACGTTCGGCTAGGACGGGGAAGCGATGAAGCCGGTAAAAAAAAAAGGAATAAATGTATCCCGTGAGTTAACATCGGGTCGCGCGTACGTGGGGGAGGCATCGATGAATTATCACGCGAACGTTGGCTTTCCCTCGACGCGTGTTAAACTGAAAAAGCAATTCACCTTTTTTTTTCGTACCTGGGGCACAATTTTTCTTTACCCGATCGCAGAAGAAACGGACCGTCCGCTACGAATTACAGAGGCGAGAAATTCGATTCGTCTCGCCTAATTAGTCGTCGGACAACGGGGCATCGTCCTGTCGGTTTACGCGAAGTCACGCCACTTCGGGAACAGTGACGTAAGCTCCCACGGTAACGGAGCCAAACCTGGCCGAAAAAGCGACGCCGTGTCGAAACGTAATCGAGCAGCAAGCGATTCTCGAGCAGCAGCCGTGAAACTCGTTTCAGTTGTTTACCCCTGGACAATTTCACGCGGGTGCCGAAGACCGTCCCGATTGATAACACCGAGCTGCCCGCGTCGCTCTATTTCAGAAAGTCGGCCGAGCTAAGAATGTAGCACGGTCCGCGGGGTCGAATTTTTGTTCAACCGAAACACGTTCCGCCCGCCGCACCGTGGAAATTATGTTCGCGACGGTACGGACACCGCCGAAAGTTATGTCTAACGGCCTCGGGGGTAGTCGAACGGTGTTCTACACCGGTGCCCCGAGAAAAATAAGCACGCCCAAATCGTATTGGTCACGGTCCTTTAAGTTCGCCATGCCCACTTTGCTGCGGTTAACGTCGCGATTTCTTGTTCGCTGCACGAGAGCCGCAGAGACAGGTAGAAAGGGGAGCGGAGAAGGAAAGGGCTACGACTAAAAACGGAGAACGTACAATGGAGATTAAACAAGAGGGGCACGGAGGAAACGATCAAATTGCAGAGGCAGAAGAGAGGGGAGAACGGTGGAATGAAGATAACGAGAAGATAGTGCAGAAGGGGTGGGAGAAACGAAATGTGAAAGGTATATAGAAGCCGAGGAGAGGGTCGCAAAGTGATCCGTGATTCGACGCTCTCGCCTCCCTGTTCCATTCTGTCCTTCGTTGTTTTATTCGTTGCCCCGCTTCCTCTAAATCGACGATACAAAACAGCAATTTTCTTCTTACACAAGAGGAGTGCACGAAGGCACGAAAGGGATCGCGTGTATTTCCCTGTACCCTCCCGCCCCCTGCTCACGAAACCGCGGGCACACTTTCATCCGGCGTTGATTGTACTCGATCTGGTTAACACGTTCCCGGAATACGGCGGAAAGTGTTATTAAGGCCGACCGGAGGAAATTACAAACGGTGTTCGGCGGAGTGCAAATAAACGGGGAATGGGAATGCTTTCGTGTCGGCCGGAGATACTGTTTTAGGGAAACGCGTGCTCCGCGCGATACTCCATACTGTTCCAGCCGGTTAATTATTTCCGTGCGACTCTGTAAACGATCTTCCACGAGCCTCTCGCGTTCATTTGAAAAACTGTCGCTCGGCAACGGGATCGCCGAAGGCTGTGCTAATTTACGGAACGATTATCGAGTAACGCCATTGCTCACATTTGTCTCGAGCGCAACAGCGATGAAATCAAGTAAATCGTTTTAAACGAAAATCATAATTCGAACGAGACGAAAATTGAATAAACGAGATTGGAAGTAAATGGAATAGAGTACAATCGCGGGGAGCAAATTTAAATGAAACGGAGCAAGTCAATATCGCTCGTGGGAAAATCGGTAACGAAAACATGTTATTTCTTGGAAATCGCTAATGTCACGTATCGTGCACAACCAGCCATTACCCCCTCCCCCCTCTCCCCTACCCCCGATAAAAGTCATAAATATTTTTCAAACGCAAGCTTCCGCCCGACGAAATTCCGATTTCCCATTCAGCCGAAAGCTCCCGGCTGAAAAGCGACGGTGCGTAACGCGGGAATGCTATCGTCATCCCTTAAATTACCCCTTCCGGTGCAGACCATCGCGGCACGTGTGTTCCAGTGGCTCTTTCAGCGTTTAGAACGCGCTCGTTGCTTTATTATGCACACAGTCACCACACCATTAATAATCGTCAAATCGACGCACCCCTGCGGGCAGAATAATTGGAACGCGGAGTTGATCGACCGCCCGCAGGGTTTTTTTGCTCCTTCTAAAATCGAAAACAGTCGGCCGCGTCAAAAGATTTCTGCAGAAGAAAGGTGGAAAATTTCGCCGGCGTTCAAACAAATCTGTTCCGGCCGTGTCAACACGGAAATCACGGTGGCCAGAAAAGAGGGAAGCCCGCGGAACGACGCTGAAATGTCGTCGGTCGTCGTCGCACGTGTCGAACGACACCGTGACACGTGCTGCGTGCACGTGACCGGGGAACAGAGCTCGCCCGACATCTGGAAAGTGTAACCAAGAAGCAACTTGGCCGTGGTCGCGAATATGTTCGTGGTGGCAAACCGGGGGCTATCACGCGTTGGACGATGAAGAGGGTTGGAGGTTCATCGGGAATGGATCGTCTGACGGATGGCTGGTGCCCGATGTTCGTGTTACCTATTCGTCGACGAACCGCCCCACTTGGAACACGACGTTGCGCCAAAAAGTACGTGCCTGAAGTTATCGATCGGAAGCGCGTCGAGTTTAGAAACGAAGGGAAATTTCATGAAACTCCCCGAATCGCAATTTGGAAAAGTGATCGAAATTGGTAGTGAAACGTTGCGCGTCTCGCCTACTATTTCGCCAATTAGAAGCCCGAAAAGGTCCCTCTATTTGTACGCTGTACGCGCACGCGAAGGCGTCGCGGTGTTCTTGAACCGTACGGGAAACCTTGGATCGCCGAGGATTTTTCCCAGACCGCGGCGATACGAAAATATTATTTTATAATGCGTGTCGCGCTGTTTTATCACGTGCTCCGCGATATCAATTCGCGCATCTTTATAGCGTATCCACAAGGCCCCGGTGGATCTTAAAGTTTTACAGCGTTCTAATCGACGATTCCCCCGGCGCCGGCCGATTGCAGTCCCGTGTTCCGAGATTGCAGCTAGAAAATTTGCCCTTTATGACAGGTCGACGAATCGCGGGTTCACCACCGCGGGTCCTTCAACGGCATCGCCGAACCCGCTTAATGGTCCTGGTCGCGCCGGGCGCGTCGCTAAAGATAGACACATTATAAGAGCTCGCGTATCCAGCTGATGCATCGCCGCTTGATTACACGCGGTTACAACCTGGAACCGTGCGCCTTTAACGACTCACTTATCGCTGCGTTCTGGGAGGTCACGGGATTCGAGCACGCCGACGCTAAACTTCCCTCGGCCGTGAGGGCAACTTTTTCTCGCACGGTTTATTTCGCGAATACTCGTCCTGGCCGGCGAATTGCGCCAGTTTCCCGTCGATCGTCATGCGGCCGTCAATTTGCCTCGATACCGGCCTTGCCCCGTCTGGTTGTAATTCTTGTCTCGCCCGTATCCTCTGTTTCATCGCGTACACCGTACAGGTGTTGCTAATCGCCGGAAATGATTTTTCAGATACGTTAGACGCTCGTTGGCGTTAGACAGCGTCCAAGCGTTGCGGGGACTTAAATGGAAATGCAGAAAAGAATGGCCCGTTCGTATTCGTAATTGATGCATTATACGTCAACGTCGCGAGCAATCTTCGGCAATAAATTCAACAGCAATTGGCGGACACCGGGATCACGTACCAATTACTCTGTGCCAAACGGAAGTAAAAAAGAAAAAAGGGACTCGTCCAGTCGTTGTTCACGTGGCAAATCGTTAGGTCCCGCTGTCCCCAACGTGTTATTGGTGAGTGTTTAATAACATATTCCGGTTCTGACGTTCGGCCGCAGCGTTCGATGCGCGCAACAAATGTCACGTACCGTGCATGCGTGTCGGCCACGCTGGATCGCACAGTCCTTGCCGGACAGGCACGCGCACACGCGTAAGCATCGTATGTAGAGTGGCGTGTCAACAATTAGGAGAATCAGCGTTCGAGAACGTCCGTTGCTGATAACGTCTCTCAGGCTTGGCCGCGAGGTGAGCCTCGGTTTTCAGATCGGGCCCCATTGGAGGTGGATCCCAGAAGGGGCCGTGTGTGGGAGTTTCGTGTCCGATCATTAGGGAGATCCTATCGGGATTGTAAGTCACTCAGTCACTCGCTCAATCCTCCGCTCGATTACACGGAAAGAGGCGGCGTACCGGACGACCGTGTACGAAGCCGTTCAAGTTCTTCTACGTTCGCCCGACGACCGCTGAGAGATCGTTCGCTGGAAGAACGGACGGCCAAGGAAGAGAGCGCGCTAAGTGCTTTCGAGCTTCGCTTTCCAATTAAGCGGATCGTTCCGTTCGGTGCCCGTCGAATATTTCAGGAAGTTCAATTGTCCTCGCGCTGCACGGTCGCCGGGAATTTTTCGGCACCGTAAATTCTGGCCGGCGCGATTGAAAAACTTAAGTCGGTCAATGGCGATAGCGGAATGGTCTGTAAGAGAGGAGCGTAGTTTGGGAAATTTATGATAAGAAAGCTGCTCGATGTAATAGGATCGTTCAGGAGGATCGGACGCTATTTGCTATTTAATCGAGGGAAGCATTACATGTCCACTTCGGCAGCGAACATTAGAATGGCAGATCAGCTTGACTGGCCCTTTAAGCTTTCGAGCTCGTCGCCTGACGTAGCTTCTCTTGATAAACGAATCCGTCTCCAGGAGGATTCTGAAGATTCGACGACACTTATTATTCAGAGTGGCCGGGCTCGCTGGCAAGGGAAAGGTTTTTAGGTCGTTCGATTAGGCTACAGCGAACGCTGCCACTACTATTCCGACTTGAACTAGTTGGTAATTAAATGTTTGAAGATAAACGGCGGCTTTTGATCTCGCGTCGAAGGATCCGTTCCTTTCTTATCCAGAAGCGTTACGGTTCTCGTATTCGGTACTTTGAAGATGAGACACCGCACCGTCAGACGAATACAGAGGGGAACGGAGAAAACCTACAGAGGCTTTCTTACGCGAGTTCGGACCTTTTGTTCGAAATAACTGTTCGAGTCTCCCTTTCGAGGTTTCCTACAGTTTCTGAAGGAGGGTATAAAATTTGTCCTATTCAGATATCACGTATATATTTAAAAAAGCCGTTCAGCAGTGTCCGCCGCTGCGACTCTTAATTTAAATTTGACTATCTTTATTTCGTTACCTGTCTCGATCGCCCCGAATGATAACATAGGTTTGCAATTTAAATGTACCCGCAGCCTAATTGAATCGCATTAAGATTCCAAGTAAACCAGGACGAACACGTCGCTGCAGCCCACTGCAGCAGCGGTATACGGACGCAAAGAAGAATTTGCTACGCTTTGTAAATAAAATACTCGGAATTCTGGGTTAACGATCCGGCAAAGCTTCCGAACTTTACTCGTCGCGACCTATTAACGCACCCTGCCGGCGTTGCAAATTGCTTTTACGTTTACGTAATCGGTAGAGCCAGTTTGCCAATAAAATTCCGCAAGTATCGCAACAGCTACGGCGGACAACCATCTCCGCGTTACGGGGTGCGGGCTGAAAGGAATTCGAGTCGCGGCAACTAGTCCTTAGCACCACGTCCTTATCACGATTATTAATATCCCGCTTATTACTCGTTCACGCGCCATTTATCCGCGACGACGAAACACTTTCTCGCGCCGCGTCGGTGCCTATCCGGCGGTCAATAATTAGCCGAATAAACGGTCCGCTTGAAATATGTACGGCCGTGCGCGGACGTCGAGGCAGGGATCGGCGCCCAATAAAGCGCGGAAGATGTTATTTTGTGCTGAACGGCTTTGTGAACGAGGCTTAAGGAGGTACACGGGTGAGATATAGCTCCCTGAAAGCGCTCGCCGTTATTAACCCCCGGTAAGAGCACACGACGGGGTATCGTGATTGCTGATCGTCAGTGCGCCTGTGGGGGCTTTCCGAGTGAATCATCGCGATCCGCTGTCTGCAAAAATTACGATCACACGATCGTGTCCCTCCTCTCGTTTTTCTCTCTTCTGTATTTGTTGCCGCGGCTATTCACCGCGTCAGCTAATTCGCAGGTGAACGGGGACCGGCCTCGCGCTCTTTCGAATAGCTGAAAAAATTCGCACCGGAACCGTCCCACCGACAATTTCCTCCTTCAGCCCGATCTCGCTTCCCTCCGGACTCTCTGGGAACCAATTTAACCCGAGACGAGATGCAGCATGTGTAATGAGCGTATGCACGAAGCTGCAGCGTGGAGGAAGTGGTCTCGAACGATAGAAGGTTCCCTCGGAAAATTGACCGTTTCGCAAACTTTAGGCTGCAGGCGGAGTCATTCGCGTATATACGTTCTTTTGAAGTGGATCCTCGTCGATGAAGGAACAGGTAACTCCTGTGTGTTCACCCCGAATCGCTCGGCGTCCGACTGGCTTGCCGGGGCGATCGCGAGCAAGAGGGGAAAGTTCAACGGTGGGGGAAATTCATACGGTGCCGGCTTTTTAATTTCTGTCGGGCGGATTTAGGAACGATCAAGGGATAGGAGAGATGGCTGAATATGCATAATGAGCGACCTGCTCGAAAAGGAGCAGAAAGGTATCTATCTTGCCGGGGAAGTTATTAAGGCGCGCAGGTGGCGCATTGACGGGATGAAGTCCCTTTTTAAAGGCGGCCGCATCGACAAACAGCTATATTGCATCGGACTTTAAAATTGCGTTATCGAACAGGACCGATGCGCACAAAGTATCCTCCCCACCACACACGGTGCATCATCTGCATGGCTAAAAATCACCAGCGGCTCCTCGTTGCGATACTCCTTTGCGCTCCTCCGGCGAACGGTCGCAGCGACTCGCCGCCGACAATCTCGGCCCCTCGCGCCACTCGCACGCTTTCTCGCTTCGTTAAATTACGCTCCGCTTTTGGCGAGTCGTCGACAGCCTCGAATCATCGCGAACCAGCGTCGCTGGAACGGGCGCTTCTCCCTCCCCGACACCCGTCCTTGTCGCGATTAAATTATCGATGAATTATTTATCCAGGCCCGAAGAGGGAACGCGGACGTATCGCGAACGGATATTGCGAACACCGCGGGCGCACACAGAACCGATCCGCCGGATGTATCCGATCCCTCGTCCCCAGCCTATATACACCGTGCCGCTCTGCCACCATACTTCAACCCTCTTCCTCTCTTGTCGCCCTGTCCGTGGAATTATTAAAACTCGAACCAGCCACTACGACACCGATATATACGTATATTTCGCGGGGCCCCGGCGGGGGAGAGGCAGACAGGGTGCACCGGTACACATACCGGGTGGCCGCCGGGCAGAAAACAATAAAGCCGGGCTATCATCCGGGACGGCACTTCCACCACTTCAACTTCCTCCTGCCTCTTTGTCCCTCCCTCTATCTCTCTCCTTCCCTCGAAGCTTCCACTTTGGTCTACGAGCGGCCGGTGCTCGCTCTCCATTCAATTTAGATCCCACTTATGCTCTCCAAGCTGGCGTCCGAACGTCCGTCCGTAAGTGCGGCGTACGTCATATTTATTCTATTTATTGTAAGCCGATCCCATCCCCGCGGCTTGAGTTAATATTTTCCTACGAGATCGCGCTTCAGCCTCCCTCCCCCTGCACCCCGAAAATTCCCCCCCCCCTCCTCGCGCGGTCTAACGTGCTCCCAAGCCCTTCGTTTAATTTTTTTTTTATCGTGGCTGTTTTTCGTTCGAGATCGTCGTTTCCGCAACAGAGAGAGAGAGAGAAAGAGAGTCGCCACCCCTCGACGCCCGCCCTCCTATCGCGCTGCCTCCTTCAACCCGGCGCTGTTGATATCACGACCGGGAGGGTTGATACGCGACCAGACGGCGAACATGTAATTTCGTAGTTCGAGGAGGAGGACTGTGAAAAATTGCTACTGGGAATTAGTTATGAAGCGCGCCGCCGAGGTTTTCGCTCGGTTCCCCGTCGACTTGGCGCTCTTTCAAGGGCCCGTCGCGTCGTTGGACGTTGCTCTGTGAAAGAGAGAAAAAAAAAAAATCGTTTCCGATGGCATTTTCCCCACCCCGTGCGCTTCGATGCCAACAGCGGTATCGCCGCGAATGTTTTCGGGGACGCCGGTTTTGTTCGGCGAATTGAAGAGTTTAGGTGTTCCGTTACCGGGAAAATTGGTATTCATATCTGAATAGTAGCGCCCCATTGTGTGGTTAATACAGATCTTGATTTCAATTCGAACTTCGCAAAATTGCTTCCTGAACAATTCCTGCCGCACTCGATTCGGTCAGAACTTCGGTGCCTCGCCGTGCCACCTCGATAGAGACGCGGCCAACGATAGTGAACCCTCGATACCCTCGTCCGCCAATTAGGTAAATTCAATATAATTAACTATATTCTAGCCTGGCTAGTAATCTGAAGAGAGATCGGTCTGATCCGCTCGGGTGCGGTGGGTTCATGTTCCCATTTTGTTCTGTTTATTCGTGAATTGGTCGGAAGATTATTTATAGTATGCCGATATTATCACTAGTATCCAACTAAAAACTATTGCAAAAATGTCGTCCGACATTTCGCATCACGTAATTAAAACGTACTATGCCAATCTGATATTTAACAGATAAATGTTAAAGTAAAGAATTTATTCAAGATTAAAAATATAATCGACAAAACTATAATTGTAATACGACTTCCTGAACAAATTTATTATCACATCTCCTGGCTAACGAATTAAGCCAAGCATTCCATTAATTCCTCATTGTTTCCACCCTGCAGAGCTTCTTTCCTTTATCGCCCATTGTTCCACTGCACTCCCGATTCCCTAAACAGTCTCTCACCTGAACGAGATTCGTATCTAGCGGCTGTTTAAGATAATGATTCGCGCGAACGATGCGTTAAGACGCATCTCGTTCAGCAACGAACCACACCGCCGGTGGTAACAAGATATAATAATCACTGTCATCAGTACCGCCTCGTATAAACCCTCCTCTTCTTCTTCTTCTTCTTCGACGTGGGTTACGAGCCATGTGAAGTAACAACGGCCGACTGGATCGCATGAAAAACTCGCCCCGCCGTTCGGCAAAGAAAGAAGACCGTCGCGTTGGTCAGTTCTACCGGTCGATTATCTGCGAAACCGTGAGTGGGACGTACGGAATGTTCGACGCCGGGTCGGAGCGCCGCTGTGCTTTTACAGGCGAATATATTAATTGCGTTTACTAATAGAACGAGCGTTGATTAACGGGCAAAATGTTTGCGCGTGGTCGTTTCATTAGCATTCGTTCCGAGCCATGATTTATCAAATAAATATTACTTAACCGGCGTTGAAATCGTCGGCCACGTGAATTGTCGACCCTCGACGTTTCTGTCCTGTTGCCGGTGATGAAGTGAAATCGTTGCACGGAAGAAATACGACGGTGTCGTTCGGGTATTTTATTAAGCTGACGGAAGTTTTTCAACGATGAAAAGATTACGGTCGATTATCGTCAGTTATTTACAGAAGTTGTCGTAAAACGAAACGTTGTTTAATGCGAATTATCAATAAAGTGATCACTGTACTAATTAGCGAGATGGGATCTCTCCTTTTCTGTAGTTGCAGAATCGAGGGACCCTGATGACGCATTGACAGTTTATTAAGCTAATGCCCATTCCCATAATAAAACTGTAAACACACCGAGGGAATCAGTCAACCAATTAGTAAGATAGCATCTTCTGTTCCATCTTTTGAAGAAAATACTAATTTAATCGTGATCCTTTATATAACGTCTCTACTTTAACGCCCAGTGCCTCGATGTTCGGAAAGCAATATTTTCCAAAAATTACACGCGTCGACAGCAGCTGCCAGAGTAGTATACGTGTCGCGGACACCGCACAACGGACTCACGATTTGTCTTGAAATAGAATTAGTAACATAGTGTACGAGCGTTTTCACTTGCATCAGTGTCCAGTTACGACAGTTCCTCGAGATTAACATTTATCGCGGGACCGATCGTAATCGGATTTCGTCGACGCGACACATACGATTGGTTCAGCTGGAACAGACGAAAAACTCGTTATCAGCGTTCTCCAAAAAGTTCCACGGCTTTCCCACGCCAAACCGTCCTCTAACTTCGGCGTGAATCCAATACGGAGCAGCGTCGACGCAGCGTTATTAAAACGGTACGTGGCGATATTCACTTCGAAATGATTAAAAGAAACCCGTGAAATTTTTCCAATCGGGTCAGAGTCCCGCGGTGTCAGGATGTTAATAACAGTAATCATCACGCGAGCCATCAACAACTGATGCGACCACTTCTACATTTCCAAACGCTTGCCCACAGAAAGGAAAATTGCATTCGAAATCGAAGTTCCCCAAATTCCTTGTTCTTTCGGATTAAATTGAATCGCAAAACGTCTCCGCGAAATGTCCCCGTAGAAATTGTTAATCCAACGCGAATCAGCGCCGAGGACGCTCGATCGTTGCTTTATTGCCGAAGCGTCGTGCACGCGCGGACCAGGTCGACCGATTTACGGGGGCAAGTTAGGGGACTCTCAGTATATTACTTAACTAACCGACTTCCAGGCCTCTCGTTCGGTCCGCAACGTTCGCAGGTACCCTGATTTAACTGTACCCGATTCGATAACGAAGCGGGTAACGAACGTGGCCCGAAACCAAGGAGGATTTCGTTAAATCGGATCATTTGTCACGTCCCCGGCCGGTTTGTATCGTCGCATTGACGTAGGTGCCGGCGGGATGTCGGGTTGTATCGAGATCGAGATCGGTTCAGCGTTGATTGGCGTTCCACGATGCGTTCGTGTAAGGTACGTAACGGCCGAATCGAAAGGAATTTCATCGACGAATTAACATTGATCGATACCGTCCGGCTGTTAAGGACAGTTGAGACACGAGTATCTTGAGCGAGGCATGGAAAGATCGGCGTCGACGGTCGGGCTACGTGAAAATGTGGGTTCCAGCTACTGTTTGACATTGTTAAATACGACAGAACCAGTAGCTGTATAAGGATTTCTAAACGGTGCTCTCGTGGCCTTCGTGGATCTAATCTAATGAACGACCGTCTGCGAGGAACTGGTTCTGTGTAGTATATATAAATGACAGCCGCCCATCGGTGTTTATCCTTGTTTGTACAAGTACAGCAATAAATCAGAAATATAGCCGCGGCGGTGAGCGTGTTCTATTTCAGAGATTGAGCCAATTAAACGAAATCGTTTTTCAATCATTCGGATCACGAGTCGAGCCAATTTTAAAATCGGTCAAGTGATCTGGGAAACCAGCTTACACCAGCAGACGTGACGCCCCGGCGAATCGTATTAGCCGAGACAGAGAGTTTCCGCGTGCCCCAATATTCCCCGAGATCACGGATCGATCTAATCGCCGAATGATTTCGGCGATCGGTAGAAACTGCGCGGAAAGCTTCTCCCGACCGTATTGTCGATGCAACGAGCGTAGGTGGGTGTCTGATAAAGTCAAGCCGCCGGCAGGATAGAGAAACCAAGGGAACGATCCCCGGGTCACCTCTCCAGTCACGTACCGAGGATCTGTAATTGAGGAGGATAGGAATCGGCGTCGTTGGTAAAGCGGTAACGACCGCGAGCGATTCGACTCGGAGTCCTGCTCGTCGTCGATTCCAGCCGGAGTCTAGTCCACCCTTTCGCTCGTGGGAAACGTGCTCGACGGGCGGAGATCCGCATCTTTTTATCTGCCACGCGGCACACTTAATTTGAGCGATGCTCGGATCGTGGACGGATCGACGGTGTCTGTTTGCCAAGATAGCGCATCGTTACGATGGAAGGCCCGAAGACAATATTCGATAACTTGAATTCCATTCATGGTGTTCCGCGTACCGTTCTGAGTATTACAACAGTCGCTTGGCCCTGCTTTGGATGTATGTAAATGAAGCCGATTAATATCTCGCGATGATACATTTCGGATCAAACGACGATTTATCATCTGAAATGTATAATGTATTTAGAACAATCTGCTTCCTTTATCAATTTCTCGAGAATTCTCGAGAACCCTTGAGGAATGCAATTATGGCGACGAACGAAACCAATTCTGTAACACAGCGTTACTAAATCATCTTTACGTTACTAATTAAGTAACATGTTAGTAACATTATTTAGATTTCAATTTCTACATTTCTACCATGGGGAGCGTTAACGTCGTCGTTTTGTATAATCTGTCGGTTACGTTGGGAGTGAACATGGAAATGGCGAGGTACATTCAATACCCCTGGAATTCGGGCCCGAGGAATATATTTTATGATTGGTCTATTCCTATATCCTCGTCGGTGACTATCGTCTTCCAGCGTGCTTGAGGGGGAGGTCAATGGTTGCATCCTCCTCTTTCCACGCCAGCAGCATCTTCATACCTGCTTCGTCTCTATTCCTCGTCGCTCCGTCCTCTGTTCGTCCGTCTAGCTGGTACCTCCGTTTGTCTAGCGGATTGTCGCCGTGTCGTGTTCGAGTTACCGGTACAGACGGACCGTTGTGTCTCTGGCGAGCCGCTGGTAACGTGCAATCTTTGGCCGAGCCGCGGCTGAATGCCGGTTTGTAACACGGAAGTGCATACATGCGATTCTACGGGAACGCGAGACAACAGATCGGCTGTCCAGTAACGATGACGTCGTGTCGCGGGTTAACGACTCCGTGGAAAGCATTTTCCATCGGCCAGGTGGGAAGGTCATCCCGCGAACGTTAGGAACGTCACGACACTCTTCCCGTTTCCGTCGTTTCTACATACTACCCAGTTCGACGTAGCGTGTACCTTGTCTTCTGGGTCAGTCGGTCGCAGTCATGCAACATACCGATAGCGTTCGTTTAATAGTCTTTGAATTAATGTAATAAGCCGGGGCTGTAGATTAAAAGGCAATTATGTTAATGGGAGAAGATTGAATAGCGACTGCAACTATTAATAACCAGCAGTCAGTCACGTGAGTACGCTGCCGGAGCGTGCAGTATAATGGTACTCGATGTAATTTAATAAATATTCACGTGACTGACGGCTATAATAGTAGCTTCGTAAGCAGCGCATAGATCGAACTTGTTCCTTGGCAGAAAAGCCCCCGGACCCGTTCGCGGCGTCCGATGGAAATTGTTTTCTTCAATCTGTTCCGTTGATCGAGAATAGCTCAACGTATATATATATATATTATACAATCACGGGAGACGATAGAAAGGAGCCAGCTTAATCGATTCATTGAAAAAGCAAACGCACATTGTCACTTTTCAGGTGAACGATCCTCGAGCGGCGCACTTGAAAAATTCTATTACACCGCATGAATCACTGACAGGTATTGAGCGAAACTGTATTGTACGGTAGGACGTGCGCCTACCAGACCACCGTGGAAACCGATCGGTGAACAAACGATGATATCGTGTGTACACAACCGGCCTGCTGGACGGTCGGCTGCACGCTGCACGAACGTCCAATATATTTCTAGCGGTTGTTACGAATGATTGGCAATTATCGATGCTGTCGCCCAGCTACCAACAACACCGGCCAGAAAATCGTCAGGTTCGCAACGAACGAGAGCACGTGTACGCACATACATCCGCGACCTGTATGCGATCGTTCATACGTCGATCCTTGGCTGACTATTCATTATTGACCGTGTACCAGTTACACGGCCCACCACTCCCAACCGTGCGGCCAGACGTTGCGTTAACATTACTTAAACGGGACATGTTTACAACCCTATAAAAACATACGCAGTCCCTGCATCAGTTGTTTCGTTATATCTGTCGGCGGGGAACAATCTCTCCGATTAGCCCCGCGCGTTCGACAGCTCCGAGCTGTAGTCGGATAGCCGCAGTCGTTGGGGTATCCTTCGCGAGGAGCTTCGCGTCTGAAGCGTGTCTATGGGACTGTTAGATCGTATCGTGGAATGCGATTTGTTATTGATCCGACGTGTTGGAAGAAACTCGTTTCTGCAGAGTAATAGGCCGTACAAAGTTGCCACGATAGCGATATCTGGACTCCGTAATGTCCTCGCCGCGGGCTTTCTACACGTGTACCACGCAAGGTTATTTGCTTCGAGTCAAATTTAATCGCGCAAGAAATTTTCTAAGCGGATCGTCATTCGCAATTAAACCGTCATTTTTCCCCCAGGTATTACGGGATCAAGCGCACGAGCATAAGTTACTTCCATTTATGTCCAGGCGTTCGAGGAGAATTTACCTTTAATTTCAATTGTAATTTAACGCAGCAACTTATGTATCGGACTATCGCTGCGACGGATGGGCAGGGAAAAAGTCGTTGATCGAGGCGAGATCGCCGCCATCCTTTGCATCTGCGAGGAAGCTCGACGCCAGGGCAGAAGGAGAAGAAGAAGAAGAAGAAGAAGAAGAAGTTTGGTAAGGTGGGTCCATAGGATGTCGAGTTGTGCTTAGCTCGTGTCAGGAATGTAATTCACACGCCGCTGGCATTCCGTTCCATTCCATTCCGCCCGCGGCTCCTCTTTTGTAGCCGAGCCCCGGCGTCACGAGGTGCCGCGGCGTTCTTTTTCACCTGGCCACCTCTCGATCCCTCGTCGGCCCGCTGCGCTGGCTCGACAGCACGTTCAGGATCGCGAAATCATGGATCGTGTTTTCGCTGCATTCGGTTAAATGCCTCTCGAGACATCGTTCCGACGCGGCTTCTACTATTTCGAGGACTCCGGGCCTCCATTACGGAGCTGGACAAGAAACTGGGGAGACGGTGGTCGATTCGGAGCAGAGGCTCGACGTTGATTTTTGGCGATTAGTCGGCCAGATGACCCTCTTTTAGATCCCTGCGGTTTTGCACGGATTAATAGCGATGAAAACATCGGACGTGTGTTGCATGGCGAGCGTTGAAATGGTGTCTAGTAACATTTTTCGGCAGCGAAAAAGAACGCACGGCGTTCCACGGGGTGGCGAACTTCTTAAACCCAGGATTATATGTATTCCTATCACATTTCATCGTACAATTTTCTTCGACCTGACGACTCGAATCGGGGAGAATGAATCATTTCACGCGTAGTGGGCCCTCGAGCATCGATGATAAGTATCGCCGAATTTCTACTCGAACGTATCAGCGCCGTTTACATCTCACGGGCGAAACGAAAGGAGAAGCGACTCTTCAAACCCCGCTTCAGACTCCCGCGACACTCACGGCCTAACAGCATACAAATTTCTACAAATCTACAAGCACCGATTCGCGCTACCGTGGCCGGTAACTCTATCGCTATGTACCTGGCGAGCTACATCGAGGGGCGGCAAATCGTGGCGAACGTTAGGAACTGCATCGCATTACAGAAGGACTGGCGTCGACACGGCGGTGTCACGTGTTGGAGGAGCATCGTCGAGCTGCATTCCTGACGGTTCTTCCTTCGCGGCGATGCAGTCCTCCGCGAGGGTGTGCACGAACGAGACGGAGCGGCCGGTGGGAACGGTACAGGAGCGTATTTATTACGACGTTAGCCCAGTTTAGCAAATTACTTACATGCCCCCTTAACCACGCCGTAATGCATGCTCTCGCCGCATTCTTCTTCTGTGTAATTCCGCCGCGACTGTTGCACTCTCGTGTACCTGCGAGCTTTCGTTCGGGTTCCATGGTCAGCGTCCAGCTACGATCTCGAATCTCGATTCGGCGGCTATTCAGCCGCGGGAATGTTCGCGGGAACGACGGGGGCAAATGTCTTGGGGGTCACCGACCCAGGACGCCGCAAGTGGTTATTTCGGCAATGACGGAAGTGAGTTAAGTTCTGAGTGATTCAACAGGCTCAATTTGTACGTATGGTGTCCAAGATTGGCCTTTCGGATTGGCCGGCTGGCAAAGGTTGCCATTGAAGGGTAAAGTTCATTTATTAGCCCTGACGATATGATTGCCTCGCGAACGTAAAATTTGCCACGAGACGCGTTCAATTTGTGACAAGTTCGATGTTTATTGACGTCTTCGAAGCGTTTCAACCGAGCCTCTTCGTTTCACCGATACCCCGTTTGTTTCCTATTTCGGTGCGAAGAAGCACTTCGGAGGGAATCAACGCCGCGAAGCAAATGGCGGCAGTGTAGACGATGGTCTTCGGTAAAGAGAGCGCGATTCAGCACATATTTACGCGGAAGCTGGCTGGCTGCAGTCGCCGCTGCAGTTTTTCTGCCCCCGTCTCGTCGGCGTCTCGGCGTTTCTTTCTTTCTTCCCCTGCCACGCAGCTTGGCGAATAAACGGAGAACAGGCGGACGCCTAAGTGGCCGTGAACGCGCTGAATGCATTTCAATCTCATTCCCGCGATTACTCGTCGCTGTTGAAATGATCACCGACCCTGCCCCGTTTCTGCCCCCCTTTCACCGCGCCGTCCTCTCGCAGAGAACATTTCAGCGCGGCGGACTCGAGTCGGACTCGGTGCCCGCAGCGTGGAATACCAACATTGTCCACACCGCATTGCCTCCTACCATTATGATTATCGTCGCTATTATCGTTATTCCTGGTAACATCGCTGTTCCGTGAACGGCGACACCGCGGGTCGCTCCTTACCGCGACCATTCCACTGTAGACAGCGTCCCCTTCGACGTGTCCCTCGGCTTTCTTCGCCGGGGAACAGCGAGCCGCCGGGAAAAGCATTCCTTTCCTTCGCGAGATCTCATTCACGTAATGTCATTCAACGACGCGCTGAAAAGGAAGTTACGCGGCGTCGCGACGCCGTCGTCTCCGCGCCGCACGCGAATTCCTGCTCGTTGCTGTGTTTACGTACCGCGGGACAATTAATTGCCTTTCAGCGGCGGATTCTTGCCACGCTTCAATACGCATCCTCGCGGGAGAACAGATAAATAGCTGTTTCGCGTGCACGCCTGCCGGGAAGACGCCCGGCAGCGGTGATTCAATCTTTCAATTTCCTTCCGACGAAAATGAGGGACGTTTCAACAAACGCTTCGCGTGGCTGCACTTTTTTGCAAATCTCCGTTCATTCAACCGTTTCCAGAGGGGTCGTTAGAGATTCGTTGATCGTTCGGATCGCGGGCGGGTTCGTGTACCGATTTTTTCGTACAGCGGTCGCGCGGGGCGGTTCGAATACCGCGGGGTGGCGGCGATTGTGGTCGACGATAATCGAGCGATCGAGCTGCGATCGCGCCATGGGTTCCGATTTTATCGGTACCGTATCGCGGCTGGATAAGCGTCGAGAATGGGTGTCGATATTTTCCACGGTAACAAAGCAGCTTCATCCCCCTTTTTACCGTGCTCGGTCCCTTCGATCGACACACGTGTTCGCCTATCTGCTCGCCTGGCAAACGAATCGTCGACGCGTTAGCTCGAACGTCGCGTACCTTGAAAACAGTTCCGCAGCCCGACCGTTTAATGTTCACCGAAATGCGTGGGGAAATTTGCTAATCAGCGCACGAAAGGGATGACTAAAGTATCTCTAATTAATGCACGATTCAATTATACGTTCGGGATAGATTTATCAATTGCCTCGTATATTCCATGTGTGCGAAGCTTAAGGTAGTCTTAGCTGGTTCGCCAAGTTGCCTAACGAAGCGATCAATACGCCTTATCATTGATCTCCTAATCAGGAGATACGCAGCATAGGAGGAAACCGCTGTGGAATATCGTGTTTGATCAGACGAAGATCCTATTTACTGCTCCTGTCATCAAGGTAAAGTGTTTATTATCGTGCCATTACCATATTACGCTGCGTCGCAGTGAATCCGCCGCAGAATTGTTCAACGACTTGATCTGCCGTAAACTGTTCCCCTCCCTGCGTCTTTACCGCCTGCAGAACAGACGTTCCAATTACAATTAATGTTCTCCGGCCAAGACACGCGTACTCCTCTTCTCCTTCTAATTCGTCTAAAATCTTTCATTCCTACACTCGAATCACGGACGACGCGGCTCAATCATAAATAAAACGACTACGATTATCGCCACGAAAAGACTTCGAATTACCATTCCACGAGTTACGACCGATTCCCAATGGGATGCCGAACGTATTACACATCCCGAAAGTAGATCGACGAGCTTCTTAAGCGTATTATCGACGACCATATCTCAGCGTTGTGGAACGGACGGCGCCCAAGGAAGCACAAGGAGACGAGAGCGAGGGAGAGGATTTCTCTCTCACAGCCCAGCGCCGGTCAATGCAGGCAAACATAAATTTAGCATGCATACGTGGGTGAAGCTAAGCCAGCAGGCCTGTCGGTGCCACGCCTGTTATTGTCCCCCTCCAATATCAAAGAGGAAACTACCTACGCGTTTAGGCTACCTGCAACTTTATCGTGCCTCTACACGCGCATACCTCAGGGCCAGCCGAATGCAGGCACCGGTCGAATTTCGTTTCGTATCGTCGACGCGCGTGAAGCACCGCTAATTGCACGACCAATTAGCAATGGGACTATTCCTGCTTCTCTAGGGTTAGCTGCATTCATACCTGATCGCGGAGTGAATTAAGCTTTCGATCCGCGGGCTTGCGCGAGCACCAGGCTGCTCATTGTCCCGTGCGTTTAACGGCGCCGCGTCGAACGGACCGCGACAAAAGAATTTCACTCGCGAGCACCTTCGATCGCCTCTTTTCTCGCCCTCGACGAACCCCGCCCCCGTTCCGTTTCTTCGTCTCCATTCGACGATTCGATTCGGGGATCGCGGAAAAAATTGGACCACCACACGCGCGACACGCTCGCGAATGGATCGCAGGATCGCGTGGTTCCGTTCATTTCGACCGACCTCGAAACGCTCGATTCTTCGCCCCGATAGTATTAATAGCCCTGGTAGCCGGCGAATTTCTCTCTCGCTGCAATTAAAATCGGTTGCACGCCTCGAAGCAATAGTTCCTCTGATATTTTTCGCGTTTTTTTCCTCTCCCACTTGTTCCTTCGCTCCCTCGCCTCCGGCGTTCTTTTTCCCGGCCGTTAATTTCGCACCGTGAAGCGTGCCAAACGTTATAAAAAATATGATATTACGAAGCCCTTGGTTTTGCCACAGCTTTTATCGCGATAATGCACCGCCGCCCCTCTGATAATGCATTTTGACCCATTTGTCCGGCGTGGCGAAAAAAAGAAAGAAAAAAAAAGAGTGTAGGTGCGGCATAATCTTGGCACTTTAAGCGCACGCTACATGCCTATTAACCGATGTGGCAATTCGGCCGCGGAGGCAGGCGAGTGTGTCCCGCACAAAAGAGTCCTCCGACAGCAATGGCTATCTGTTACCGGGGGTCGGGGGCCGGGGGGGGGGGTGGCGGCGTTGCAATTGCCACCGGTGTCATTAAATATCATTAAAAACTGATAGGTACGATTCTAGGAAAAACTGAAAAAGAGTAATTGTGCGAAATTTGCTTAATTAACGGCGCAATTACCCCCGGCGAAATATTGCTATGCGCGCAGCCACGCGGATAATGAACGCGCGATTACCAGCAGAACACATAATTACGGCCACTAAAAGATTATGGGAACAATGAATCAAAAGAGCGTCCCGACCCTAATGCTTTTCTCGCACTCGTATCGCGCGAAATTAATAAACGACCCCACGAAGCCTGTCGTCCGTAATTATTATTATTGTTGCAAGGGAGAGAAAAAAAACAACTAATGCGCGCTTTGCGTCCATTCGTTATGACGGATAATACAGAAACCTCTCAGTGCTACAGTTTAGAATGATCACGTTACTCGAAGTACCGAAACGGAAGAAAAGGGAAGCGAGGCGGAACGATTTCGTGCGCTGGAATACGTACTCACAATTTGTGATACACTTTGAAGACGAAATTAAAAGATAACCAGAATTTGATCGAGACATGGTCGATGTTCGTACTGCTGTAACGCGGCGAAAAATAAAAAATCTTGCAGCAATGTACTATAACGCATTCTAAAAGGCGTTTTAAAGGGAAAGTCTTTGCTTTCGCTCCGCTAAATCGAATTTCTCCAACATTTTGTTGCATCGGAAAACGTAGTGGACAACTTGAGATCATTCGAATGCCTGCGACGTACTTTCCATTCAACGACCAATAACACGGGGGAGAAAAAAAATCGTACATCAATCTTCAAACACCCGTTGCAAAGCGGCGATCTTGATCTCTAAATCCGTCGCAATTGTAGTCCGGAAAAAAAATTTGTTCCACTCCGCACGGACGCTCGATTGTCTGCAATGTTCGATGCGAAAAAAACCACTTTCAGCTATCCACTCCGTTTCCCGATGCGAAGAGGTCTCCAGGAAAATTCAATCCAGGTATGCGGAGGCAGAGTTTTCACCCATTAAAATCAGCCCCGATGGACCGCTGTACCGATACTTTTTTCCAAAACATAGTTATCGACGCAGCGTCGGTTGCCAGCGCGCGTCAAATAACAGATCAAAGCGTCAGGCAGCAACGACCCCGTTATCGGAGGTTCATGCTTGACAAGGAATCCGGCTCAATTAGACGCGGGGCCGAGTGGATCGTCGGCAATTACTCCGGGCAATGCAGTTACGCCTTTGCGCCCAGGCAGAAGTGCGCACAGCGACCGATGCGACGCAGGGAGAAGGAACGAGTGGACGAACAAGCGTCAAAACAGCCTCATTAAGGTCATTAGCGTTCGACCGGCTGCAAAGGGGACCGGGCGCAGGAGTAGCGGGTGCATGCCTGTGCGCATCGCGTGTCGTGACACAGGTATCAAAGATGTTTCGGTCCATCGCGAAACCGACCAGAGCGGAAAGGTGCGATCGCACTCTGCAGCATCTGGCCCGGCGAAGTACTGGCGTTCGATGACTGCTTTTTGCTCGAACACGCCGGTCCCCGTCGGGCTTTCGATTTCCACGGGGACGCAGTTCTTGCCGCGAGCGCTTGTCAGGGGTTCGCGCGATTTTTACGAGCAGAAAAATCGAGCGTTGAACGACGAAATACGACGGACGGGAATCAATTTTCACCTCTTTGCCGCTGAAATAACGTCGAGGGGGTAGCAGGTGAACACGACGACCGTTTCACAAACGCGGCAGGCCCGATTGTTTTTCTGCTCGAGGAACAACGGAGATGCGACGAGGTGGCCGAGATTGTACCGGGAAAAGCGATCGTTTGAAACGACGAGCCCCACATTCGTCGCTAATTAGTCAACGACCCCGCGCTATTATAAGGGCGCATTTGTTTAATTAAATGACAAAGCGCGCCCGGTCTCAAAGCTTCTTCGCGAAACTCAGCCAGAGGTCTCCTTCCCCTCTCGTATTCGACAGAGTGCCCCACTGTGTTTTTTACCTCGGAGCGAAGGTTCTTTTCTTCGTTCATTGTTTTCTTTTTTCCACCGGTCCTGCTCGCCCGTTTGTCTCTTTTCCGGGTGTTTCGCGGCAGGCCACGCGTCTCAAGTAGCGCGTGGCCCGGGTCATTCAAATCATCGAAGCGCGCGACGCATTGAAAAATCGTCGGCCCGAGGGACGGGCGAGTTACGCGCTCGATGAACGACAGGCGCTGGTAACCCGTTTCGGATAATTCGCGGGGAAAGCTGAGGCCGGATTCTCGAAAGTCCTGCTCAACTTATTCACCAGCCACCTGAAACACGGTATAAAGCTTTTTGCTTACCCCTTCGCGCCGAAGGGGTTGCCGCGCGCGCAATAATTTGAATAGGCCTTGCCCCTGTCAAAACAACCCTCGTCCCAGCCCAAGAAGTTCCGTCTGTGCCGAGGGGATTTCTACGCGGCCGCCGTCTCTTTTTATCCGACCGGTGCGCCCGCGTAGTTACTGAATTCGTGCGCGAAGTTCAAACAAATAAATTACGAACGCGCCAGGCGCGACGAGACTTTGTTTTCGATTCGTTAATTTGATACGTGTGCCGTTGCAGCGGGCAGAACCGATGTGTCTGAACCGCGATGCATGGAAACGCGGGTTCTCCAGCTGGAAATTGGACGGTTCTTAAATGTCTTGCCCCCGAGGCTTTTGTTTCTGAATTTTAATGCAATGGAAAAGCGTGTACGCGAGAGACGAATTGTCTCGATGACAACGTGCTTTGTAATAGGTTACGACGGTTAGCCTTGGCGAATAATGTTCCTCGTTAACGCTGAATTGTCAATGATTACTGTCAAGGGGCGATTTTATCTTATCAGATTTAGCGCTTCTTACGTTTCTTCGTTATATTTATTGATGCAGTTTTATTTTTCATAATTGAAACTCCGCCATAGATAACACTACCTACCCTCAAGCAAAGAAATTGAACAATGCATCCAAAACGAATAATACTCCCCACCCCCACACCCACCGCCTCAAAAAAAGATTCGACTGGTGGATGTTCCGGGAGTCGACGTCGCACGCGAGTAACGAGGTGTATTACCGCGACGTTGCAAACACTTCTAACGTTATGTCGACGGTCGTCCCGTAAATTCCCAATTCCGCTGTCCCTCCCCCGCGAGACGGGCCGCTGGTCGCGGCCCTTTCGCCTCGACCTTCAACCCGTGGCCGGCCCTCGCACCTTCCGTGACGGTGGTAAATTTCGAAACGGCCGTGGAAATCCGAAACTCGGCGTGTATCGTGGCTGCTGCATCGTGTTGCACCGCGTCGCGTCGCCGATCGTTACTCACGTCGCGCACGAATAACGCGTGCGAGTCGACTCGTTACGCCGAAATCCGCTCGTGGAAAGACGTGACGTATGACGGGGTTGGTGCCACGCGAACGGTCCATATATTCGTCGGAGACGAGTCGTTAATTGTCGCCCCACCCCACCCCTGTTGCTGGCTGTTGCTGGACGGTCGCGAATCGAATCGTCGAGCGAAGTTCGCCGGGTCGACACGAAACCCCGAACGAAACCTGGAACTCCCGGATTTTATGATCCGCCCGGGACTTGATGTCGTTTCTTCTTTAATTGCACCGGACGCATTACGTAGCGGGCGAGTCGAGAGATTCGTGGCGAAGGTAGTCTGGAGTTTCGCTTGGGAAATGAATAATGGCGAAATCCAAGATAAATATTTCGATCGGTCAATATAAGCGAAGGTGTGACCGTATAAAAAATTGTCTTCCATATATAACGTATGCATCGTCAAAACACTTTCGTTGAATTTCATGCAGAAATGCAGCCGCCTAAGTATCGCCCATGGGAAGTTGGCCACGAGCGAGATACTTATATACCTGTCGCTAGCACGTTAAATTTCCCAACGAACCCAGCAAACACCGTTTCTCCATTTCACGGGCCAAACGATATCGTACCGCGCGACAATCTTTCCTCGCACGTTCACCGAAACTCGCTTCACTTTATCGCGACGTAACGCATAAACTGTTCCGCTTCCCGGCAGCTGCCGGTCGGATAAAGAAATAATTTCGACGTTAATCGTCCGGGGCATGGCGGCGGCAGTTTTCAAATTGACCGGATAAAGCCGTGTCACGAAACGTGCTAATTCACGCGGACACGTCCGATACGTTAACTCGGCCGGCCGAATGAAACGTTTTCGAGTGGACCGGTGCCATAATCGTACGTCAAGCGAAACCCCCGTATTCGAGGCGCGGGGAGGCCGAAATTCCATTTAGCTCGCGATGGATTCGCGGAACTACTCGCCACGATTTCGGCCAGACTGTACGGCGTGTGTAGTACAGTGCGAGTTACGCGGTGTCATGGGAATCGGGACCGATCGTTTTCCATCGTTTTGCAACGGGAAACGAGGCTCGCAGAGCGAGAGCCCGGCCTGTTCTGCCACCGGAATACAAATGCGCCTACGATCCGCGACACCCCCCGAAAATCCAGACGTACGTATCTGCTGCGCGCGACCGCGTCGCCCATAATGATGCGGCACGAATTTAATCTCTTGGGTCCTATCGTAAATACGGTTCGCCTTGATTCACGGCTCGCACGATCGACCATTCCGCGGTGGAGCTTCAGATACGAAGTCGGAGATTATTAAGCGTGGATAGTTGGCAGACAGAGTTGCGGTATTGAACTTGAAGGGGTGATATTTCGCGACTGCCCTACTAGAGGAGGCTGTAGGGTTTCGAAGTAAGTAAGTGGGAGACACGCATTTTTGGGGAAAGGAATTTTCCATTGTGGTACGCTTGTCTTCTCTCATCGTAGTTACATAATGTACTACATATCGCGAATGTAATATAATTTGAATATTTCTGCCATTATTTATGAATTTCATATCCTTCTTGCTGCCAAGCAGCAACTCTCGAATGCATTGAGGTGCGTTGAAACATCGACTTCGCGCTGTGCCAATGGGAAATGTGTGAGATTATAGAAGGAATGCGTGCGCTATGCCACAAATTGTTTTAATACTACAGAGCTCAGGGTAGGAGAACATACTGCTCGAATAATAGAACGTTTGCAGAGTGGAACGTCCGGACGGTGTAGGTCTACGGATACTAGAGTATCCACTTCGCTTGTGCTCGCTATGCATTATACCATCCTGTAACCCCATAAATCAAAACTTGCGGATCCTATGTTCGCTAACAATTCTAAAGTCAGTTGCATAGATGTATCTCGACCTTCTTCCCCCGGTATTAGAGGAACAATTTGCCCCGTTCCAGACAGCTGCCAAACTCGTTAAGATTCGTCTGGTTATCCCAACTACGCGGAGCCCACTCGTTTACGCGAATTAATGGCTCGATACTATCGGCGAAGCGGGGTTAACCGTGGCGTAACAAGTAGCTATTCCATCTCGGTTAAAAATAACAGGACAAACTTGAAGTGTCGCTTCACCAGCCAAGTATTAACGCTCGTGTTGCCACGCTCCGTTCACGATTCGTTTCCGAGCAGGCGTTCGCGCAGGCGAGACGGGGTGGAGAATGGAGGGGAAGAAAGGAGGGAAAACTAACGCGGGAGCACGCGACTCAGGATCACGACGCGGAGTAACCAGACGGACGACAAAAACGCGTCAGCCGGGACTAATTGCGAGACGAGCGATGACAGCGTTCCTCGTGGAAAACCGTAAAGACTGTCCTGTCGAGACGATCTGCCTTTTGCGCTATGCGTGCACGCGGGGAATCTCCCCGTGGGATCTCGAGTTGTATAATAGCCGACTTTTTCTACACGATTGTCTTTCGCCAGGTCGGCGTTGTTAATCGTCCAAAAAAAGCGACGGGAATTTTCCCTCGTTCAACGTCGTTACATTGCCATGTCGTACCGGGAACAGGTATAAATAATGGATAAATTAGCACGGGGAATCGTTCCTCGAAATAGCACATTTTAAAGGGTAGTTCCACGTGGAATGTACTCAACAATAATTCTATCACAGTGTTCGTTACTAATTAGTGGCGTCGGGGAATAATATTTTTTATTAACTTATCGGACGCATTGAGTCGCCTTTCTTTATACATAACATTATACACGAGGAATTTCGTTAAACGAGGGCTTTCGTTAAAAAACGCGATGACTCGGAAGAAGGGGCAAATAAAATTAGCTAGGCTGTAGCGGGTAGAAGACGAAAATTGGTGCTGGAAAATGGCAGCGGATACTTTTCCGGGAGGAAGCCGCCCTGTCATTCAAGTTTAATCATACTTACGCTGTACTCGTGCTAACGAGACAGCCACGCCGTTTCTCGCTAGCGTTTAATATTTACCTGGGCATCATTTTCGCGCGTTTAATTAAAGCGCGCCCCTGACCGGCCGGTTTCTTCCTTGAACCGTGATCGGTACTCTCAGGATCCGTGACGACCGGTATTTACCGAGCCTGATTCGCAACGAAATTAAATCGGTACACCCAATCTACCTTCGCTTTCGTTCCGTCGTTTTATCCCTCGGTGTTATCCTTCTCCGGCGACCGAAGCCGCGTATCCGCGCGCCTTTCAACGCTGAAGCTTAACCGCGAGGAAAATCGTTCGACTCTCGTGGAATTCGTTTTTTCTCCTTTCGACTGCTCGAACATGGAATTAATCGTTTCCCGACAGACAGCGATCGCTTTAACGGGCTGCGTTTAGCACGAATCCCATCGGGTTACTTAGCCGATCGTCCGGGAATTAATTACGTTATCCGCGAAATACAATATTACATGATGAACGTCGAAAGGCTGGTATTTTATATTTCGCTCGCACCCTGCACGGATGTTAAACATCGCGATTTTGAATGTTCATTACTTACCGAATTGTAACGAAACATTCCGTACCGTGAACTTGAACGGGAGTTGCAAGTTTCGACCAAGTTATTTCTCTTTTTGATATTCGTTACATGGAACTTCAGAAAGCCAACGCGCAATCTAGTTTCACCATTAGGTAAATTACGAAGAGCCAGCTTGTCAAATTCACCATCCCATTATTAATTCCACGCGATCGCGAAAATTAGATTGTTATCCAGACATAGGTGACGCGATAACGATCGGGTTAACGTGGCAAAACACAGGATAAAAATTCGAATCCTGCATACGAATTACGAACGATTCAAGGTGTACGGACAATTAAGGTTTTTGCGGTCGCTCGTTTTGCTACCGAATTACGGCCACTCGGCGCGGGGCGATCGAAAAAAATGCAGAAAACGCGGATCGGCTTGCCGTAAATCGTTGTCACCTGGACAATGAGTGGAAGCAACGAAGACGAATCGACCCTTTCTTCGATGCGGCTCGCGTCCTCCTTTTTTTTTCTCCCCCTCTACCTTCTCGCGTGTTCTTAGCTCGGTGGATTTTCATTAATTTGCTCGTACAAGCTGTCGGATCGGAATCGGCATCCGGCGCCGCGTCTTTTGACGTTCCGCGGCAAGCATTCCATCGCCGTACCTTTACACCACCGTTCCTTGCCGCTTACTCTATCCCCGCATTTGCTACAGCCGTCACGTAAATGGCAGTGGCGATGTAAATGTCGCGATCATGCTGATTTCTTGCGAACCAGCCGCCAGTACAATAGTTCGACGAATGCGCAAATTTAGACAGGACAGTTCAGTTGATTAGAATCTTTAACCCTCGATTGAATAGTTGTGAGAATTGCGAATTCGTTTAGCTGGAAATCAATTCTACGATGTACACTATCTTTGGAGTGCAAGTGATATGTACAATACCATCATAATATATATTTTACTTGTAGAAAAATTGTACCGCCTTCGGGCACTGTAGTTTGCTCTCAAAATAAGCGTAGCGTTCTCCTTAACAAATCCATCGAAACCCGCCCTAATGGTCCAATCGTTCGACCCCCGTATTTTTATCATCGTACTCCGGAATTCCGTCTTCGCGCGTCGCGATTCATCCGAGGCGAAGCTCGACGCGGAAAGGGTTAACAGCAGCGATAGTTCCCCGCCTTTCCAGGCGGCGCGTATCGATTGATAAATCGTCAAGCACCGGCTCGGCTTGTCCGACATCGCGGCTGACATCGAGTGTACAGGGTTCGCGTGAACAGACAGGCGAGATGGTAGCTCGCCGCGGCCACTCGTCCTCTCCGCTTTTACAGATTGACCGACTACGCTTGTACGCGGTGCACGCGAGCGTCCAGGTGCGTTTAACGCGAAACCGACCGCACTTTCCATTTCTGTAATCTCGAAGAGCTTGACCGGCCTGTCGCCGTCTCTCGCCTTCCCATCCTCGTCCTCCCTCGTTCCACGGCGTTCGATCCGCTTTGCCTGTACCCGCGGTGCCGCTTATACCAGCAGCGTGTTGCGCTTTCGCGATGTCGCGCCTCGACGACCCGCAGAAATAGTCGGAGCTCCTCGTCCCCGGCACCGATCCTTATACAGGAGAATTTTGCGCCTCGCGATTGTGCCGTCTTCCGCGGAACGTGCTAACTCGCCAGGCGGTTGTCCGAAATCTGTGTCGCGTGTCGCGAGAACGTCCGCACGAAGAAGGAAGTCTGACTCCGGGGAGCAGCGTTGCAAAATCCAAATTCGCGTTAGTTCGTGGTTGCCAACGCTGGCAGCGGAGGTGTCAACGGCGAAACATAAATATAGGTGCGGAACACGCTCGAACGATTCTCTCGAATAACTGGCGAACATCTTGATTTTAAATAACCGCTTAAACGGGACGATGCAAAAGTGGTTGCAGCGCAATTCCGTTCGCGCTGGCCAAATTTGTAGACGCTACGCAAACGCAGGAACGGTTGTTAACCTTCCTCGCAAATAAGGGAACGCAGCCGGCCGCGGAACGAAAATTTTAATTGCACGGAAGCATCGATTTAATTAACACGACGAGCGGGTGGGAAAGGAGCGCCGCGGGCACGATTGGCCCGGAAACGCTTATCGCGAGATGAACGAGTGGATGCAAAGTGGGCGGCGGTAGGCGGTGGGAACGACGGGAAAGAAATCGGGGAAGAGTAAAACGGGGTTCAAGATCGATAAACGAAGGACGCGACGGACGGCCGGCGAGGTTTATCCGAACGTTCCAATTACCGGGTTCAGATCTCGGATCTGCCGTTTTATTTGCACGCTGGTCGAACACGTATGCAACGCGAACGTGCACGCACGCACACGCTCGATCAACGCTCGCGAGGCAGAACGGTGGGACACACGCGAGTGCAAGCTCGCGCTCCCGCGGAGCCCGTGGACAGATAGGATCGGACGGGAGCTGAGGCATGTAATTGATTCAGGGTGAAACAATGAGCCTCTATGTGAAATCGTAGCGCATATATTGCGTGCGCGTCTTACACGACGCCGAGATGCCAGGCCGTTCGGAAATTCACGGCTCTGTGAAGCCGCCGGTCTGGCCGCGTTCTCCTGCGCCTCTTCAGCGAGCACCGGTGATCGGTTATCGCTGAACGTGTTCGCCGGCTATTCGCCGTTGGTTGTAGCTCCGCTTTCCTTATTTTCGGTATATCATCCGTGGAACGAGTTGACTTTGGTCCCCTTGTCTGTTTAAAAGGAATCCACGAATTGGTTTGCACTTTTCTCCCGGACAGGCTGCAGTTATTCTTGTACTGCCTCAGTAGCAGTAGTCGTCGGTGCATTTTTTATGTCGCCTGGATAGGACCTTAATAATTCTCCTCCGTGTCCAACTAATTTTCGTCGAGGTCTGGAAAAGTCTCGCGTCCAAGTCTCAGGCGTTAACATCCGCGGTTACTTTCGCGAAACTTATTCATCGAGGCGATTTTTCCTTTTCTCCGTTTCTAGCCAAGGACGACTAGCCGCGGAAAGAGCAGAAAGGAGCGGCTCGTCATCGCCATTTGGTCATTGACGCGGCGGGTCCGGTGTTCGGCGTGCGATGCACGACAAATGTAAATAGAGAAGCAACGCGAGAGAGCCAACCGGACAAAGCCGTAGCTCGGGTCGGGGCTTTGCGAACAAAGCGGAGGGACTTTTATTATAATAATCTGCAGCGTATGCAACCGAATGCTCGTCTCGCGCGTTTCCTCTTTCCACTTTTTCAACCCTCTCCCGGGCTCAGTGCCCCTTAACGGCGCGCGCAATCCTCTCCTTTTACCGGCTCGCGATGCACTTTATTGCGAGCAACCCTCGTTTTTTCTCTTCTTTTTGTTTTACCACGGTGGGCCCGCCGCATCGGAACATATCGCGAGGAGAGCAACGCGTCATAAAAATGCGTACGCACCAAACAGCCAGGGGAATGAAGGAGAGACGCGGTCGCGGTACGTGCTTTCGACAGCTTTGTGGAGCGTTACGGGCGTCGATGTGTCTGCGCGCGCGAGGAAACGATGCACCGACGCACCAGGGAACGCGGGAACAAGTGTTTCCAGGTGTTCTTCGAGTGAAGCCGGATTAGAAATGTACGAGAGCGTTGCTCGGTAAACTGGGGAAATTGTAGCGCGGTGAAGTGGCCAAGAGGGGGGCGGAGGCTGCTTTTAGTGACGGAGGAGGCGAGCGGATCTATTTCGAGATTAGTTTTACATTCAGAGGGGTGCGTTGTACGTACGTTTTTAATCATTTCTGCGGGACTGAATGTTTTAGATAAGACAAGATAAATAAAAATCTAGCTCGCGCTCGTTTTACATCGCATCGAGTTTACCTGCAACTCGAAATACAAAGAAACGCCGGTTCCTATAAATCCATTCCTATTCAAATTCGCACCGACACAGGCTGCTGAATACAAATGAATATTTGCTATCCCGACGAACAGTTCGCGTCTACGCTCTTCAGATTAGCAAAGCTTATTGGCGCATACCTGAGACGCGTCTTATTTCGCACCTTCGCCTCGAACGATCGAGGATAACCGCACCGCGAGTACAGCGTACACCTCGCTAGAAAGGGGGCTGAGAATCGCAGCCAAAGGGGCGTCGATAGACAAAGTGCGATGTTAGCACAAAGCCGCGGTCCTCGTAGCAGAAATTTAATTACGGCATTATGCCCACTCGTGGGGAGGGGGCACGACATCGCGAATGATGCGCGGCGTCGGCGCGAATAAAAGGAGCGGGACCGTACAATGACGGTCCTTTTCGCGATTCCATCATTAACGAGCCCCGTTCCTCGAGGGATCCTTGCACTCAGCCAAGGATTCCCATTCGTTCCCAACTCGGGTCGCACTAGCGCGTCGATAAACTCCTCGAGCCCCGCGTAATTATACCTAATTGTAACAAGGTAAAAGGAACGAGAAGCGCGAGCGACCGATTCGTGGACAAAAGGCGAGGGGAGGGTTCGCGCGAGCATCGAGTCTCCTTCGTCTCGAACGCAAGAAAGAAGAGGGAAAAAATTGGGGGGGTACGCGTCGTCGGGGCCCTCTGGCAGCGTCGGGATGCCCTGCTCCGCGATTCCCCCCGGTGCAGCGGAGCGCGTGCCAACGCGGGTACGTGCAAAATGGTGTGAACAGTGAACGCGCAATCTATTGGGGCGCCTCCCTGCCTCGCGCTTCTTCTTCCCTTTCTACGGCCTTTCTCGCAGGCGTCATCGTGGTGGCGCGATAACGTTGATGAAAATGATAGCGGGGACCGAGGCTTCTGTAATTACGCAACTCGTCACGCGTCCCGACGGCACAAGCATCCCTTTTCTTCGAGGCTACAATTGTCCTGGCTCGGGTGAAGTAATTGAAACGGCTGTGGGGGGGGGGCGTTGAGAATTCGAGGTGGGCTCATTTTTTTCGAGAGAGAGAGAGAAAGAGAGAGTGAGAGGCAGAGGTTAATGGGCGTCGGGTGAAGGGTCGTGAAGAGCAACGGGGAATGTCGGTCATAGTATGGCTTAGTTACTAGGAAGTTTGACTGCAAGGGGTTGGAGGGATGGGAAAGGATTGCGATAGAGGTCGCCGGGACATTAATAAGAAAATGCAGTTGGAAATTGTGGAAGATTGATCGCGATTGGGATGAACGGGCTGGGGATTAAGCGGGCCGGGAAATTTCGGTCACTAACTAAGTTTTTCGTGTGCAAGCGAATCCGAATCGTGGGTAAATTGGCATGAATGGAAGCGAAGTAGAAATACGATTAAGTGCTCTTGTGAATGAAGAAGTTGTGTTTGGGCTCGAACCACGTGAAACTAATTACTCTCGTTATCGTGCTCCAGTTAAGGTAATTGAAATGGCAAGGGTGAACGACGGGGATACGCGATTTAAAGTTTCTTGTGCTTTAACTGCGATGCGTTCGATCGTAATATCTGTTTACATTAATCGCGCCAACGAAGTGTTCGATAAAGGGAAAGCGAAAGTTGCGAACTCGTTCACGGAAGATTAGCCTCCTGCGGAATTTAAATGTCCATAACTGTAACTTGCCCCATATCACGGCGCGCGGATGGCTGCACTCTAAAATCGTTCCCTGTGCTCTAAATACAGATTTTCGCGTTCTCTAAAGAATACCCGTAGCCAAAGAAACAACAGTTTCCCTCTGAATCGAGCGGCGACGAGAAACCACTAGCCCCATCTGTGCTCCCGGCAAGAAACCCCACGTCGGCAAGGCGCGGGCTCTCATGAAAGCTCGAGCTACATACATGCGAAAGCTGCACCCTTTTCAAACTGCCGTGTATTTAGGTCAACGTCTGAATCTTCCAAAAAACAAAGCAGTCTCGCGTTGCGTCGTGTTCGTTACCAATGAAATACCGCGTTCCAGCTACGCGAAAGGGAGTATCGTTGAACCGCAACAAGCTTGCATGCGAAACCATGAGCTCTCTTGGATGCACGGTGAAAAAAAGCTGCAGCTAAAATAGACGCAGCGCGGGCAACGGGTTAACTTTTCGGAACAAACACAATAAATAAACAACCTTTCGTTCGCCACAGGAGGAAAGGAAACAGAGCAGCGGTGGAATTCAGTTTCTAGCCTCAGAGCGATGCTAGCGTTACAGAAATTTTTTTTCTACGCGGAAAACCGCATCCCTTTCGGGGAAAGCTACCGGAACGAGCGCAAAAGCGAACGCCAGGCGGATGCAGACGGGCGGTTGAATAAAATTCGTGATACTGAAGCCGGCAGAAGACGTCGTTCAACGTTTCACGTTGTCGAGCGTCTCGCTTCTCGTCGGTGAATCATCGACGTACACGCATCCCAATTGAATGCGCGTTATTCTTACGCGTGTACCCCGAGAAATCATAGCCAGGCGCTTTGCAGTGGATGGTTGCATGCGCATTCCGATTCAGTCCGATAAGGTGGCTCGCCGCATGAAAGTCATCGTGACTAATTAGCGTAACGATGATCGGTGAAGAGGGACGCGGGTGCACACGGCCGCGACCACGGGGATTATTGAAAGCTTTCATCGCCGCGGCTAAATCGCGCGTACCCGCTTCTTGCCAGTTCGTCAAGCTATTGCTACGGATGTTGGAATGCGGGAAACGGGGAACCTGGCACAGGTTACCGAGTGAAAGTAGAAAAGTGAGGCCCAGAAGTAATTTTTCGTCTCCTTATTGTATCGACACAATTCGAGGCTACCGTTTAAGTTTAAAATACTTGGGAGGAATCGCTCTGACTTTTTCTAACGAGAGGGAATTATTTTTCGTTCGATATATACGAGTAGTTGCGCGATGATTGTAGCTACAAATTAAACAGAATTATCTGCCGAATATTTGGGAATCATACAAAATAAATATAACATAGAACTGCTAGCTGAAGGCAAGCAAATTTTACGAAGGGTCAAGTAACCGGCACAGTTTAATTATGATACATTCCTGTGACCACCTGTTCCATAAATAAAACACGCTTTACGTTGTTCGATATTTTTCAAGAATTGCGATAAACCTCCATAAACCTGTACCGCTACTATCGTTATCGCCACCCGGGTACCTATCGATATTTCCACTCGAAATCCTGCATTCTCCCTCCGCTGACGTTCGAGCAGCACGTACACCTCGCTCAGGGAAATCAGGGCATACGAGTTCCTATGCAGCCAACGGCGCGGCCATTGTCACACGTCGTGCCCTAAACGCGTTCTTAATCCTCTTCGTCGAACATGTAATGAAGCGGTGCGCAAGATACTCGACCCGATTTCCCGACGTCGCTGACTAATGACTCGGCCTGAATTCACCGCGCGGTTACGGGAGAGAACCAACCCCCGTGAACGCGAAGATCGCGCGCGCTCCGATCGTGTGTGTAAGTGCACACCTCTCGCGGCACAGGTGAGGTTGCACCCTCGGCAACCGGCGAGCCGCTTGATGCGCACAGCGCATAAATTTCCAAGTGCATACGTTTCCGAGCTGCTTCTTAACGATGGAAATATATGCTGGGGCGATCCTGGGGACGGTATCGGGGTGTTCGAGTTTTTCGTCGGGCGTTCGATATACGATACCGCGACCCTTGAGAATTGAGGGTGGGTGGAGGGATGAGAATCGTGCACGCACAGATTGCGCGTGCGAGCCTCGTGTTACGAGGAAAGTCGATTATCTAGAGGCCAGGCGATTATTCTTGTACGCGGGGTAAAAATAATTGGTTATAACTATTGGCATGATCAGTGCACTGTTCAGATCGTTTCGAGTGTGCTCTAATTTCCTCCGAAATTGCCATTTATCGTTACAACTATCGAAGCTATATACCTCGAACGCTGAAACGCATTCACGGGGAGTACAGCTGGTTTAATATGAACGGCACGTCCAATCGTTATCGTCATCGACGCCGTCTAAGACACTGAGACGTTATGCGTCATCCAGGCGCCTCGCTCCGAGGTAACACCGTCCTCGAATGAATATCTGCCACGCAAACACCGTTGCATCGTCGGACGCGAATGCTTCGAAGTCCCCTCGGGCCGCGACGACGTCGATTACATAAATTCCAACGCCGATCAACGCCAATTGACACCGGTGACGCGTTGGCGATAAGAAATTCGGCGGACGAGCGTGGATCGGCAGCTGCTGCAGTAATTGCTCACGGACACCTAGGGTGAGCGTTTGAAAGCGGGGAAAATTATGTCGCCACGTTGAGACGGTGAAAAACGCGCGCGTCCGCGCGTCGGACAAGCGGATCGCCAATAGAAGTTGCCCGTACGCCGACTCTGCGGGCGATTGGGCGCAGATTACGGCTTTGTACTATCGTTTATACACGTTTCCTATGGACAGCAATTTACGGGTTATCACCGAACGGCAATAAACTTCGGATATCTGGCCTGACCGGAGCCGTGCGCGGCGTTCCCGCGGCCGTACTCGCGCCGCGGAGATAGGTGGGACAGCTCGCACATAAAATTACCGCGGCCCGAGTGAAATATAGTTTGTAAAGCGTGAAGCGTTAGAATGACGCGCCGCCGGGCCTGGTCGGCCGACTGACAATGGAGAAATCGACGGACACCTGGCCGATTAATCGCGTGGCAGGCGAGGCGTTCGCACTCGTCGCCGCGCCGGTGCGTAAAATCAGATAAGAGGTGTATGGAGAGAAAAAAGGAATTGAATTATCTGAACGAGCAAGGGTGTACAGAGTATCCCTAAATTCAATCGACTTCGCGACGCTCCGGCAATACTGTTAATGAGATTTGCTATCTGGTGATACGACTTTTTAAAGGCAGTGTATTGTTACTCAGTTTTTAATTAAATAATCGGACGGAAATATATAAATTTGAGGGGAATTTGAATCGACCCATGGGCAGATCCTCGTTGCGTTTTATATCAATAATATCAGAATCGGATAGCCGATACGGAATAAAAATACCGGCGGCGGTTTTAATCCAGTTACAGTGGGCAGTCGATTTTTAGGGAGAAGCGAACGAAATCGTTGGCTCAGCGCGGTTCGGACCGGCAATCTGCTGACCGCGGACAAAACGTTATCACTGCGCTATACTCGCTAAATATCGGCCGGCGATTATTCGATTTTACGGCCCATAACGGGCGTATTTACGAGGTCGTAGTAATAGCGTATTCGGAGAATACCCGGGTATTGTACTCGCATGGAACCCGGACCGTTTTATTCATAATACTTGCTCCGAATACCGATTTAGTTTCATTATTGAAGAGGCCGTATAAATTCGGTTCAATTCACGGAATTCAATTTTCGTAACGAGGATATTAAAATGCATCACGAAACGTGACTACATTATATTGAGGCAAATCGTTTACAGCGCATACACTGTTGGCCGAGTATAAGGCCACGCGTGGTAGAAAAGTTTCTGTTTCGAACTATATTAATCGGAACCGTCGTTGAATTTTGGTGGGTAACGCAAGGCAAATGTATCGCCCCTCTCCCTTGATTCATGGAACTATAAATCGAGCCTGGAACTCCCACGATCGTCGATGTATATCTATTCGTTGTTGCCCGTGGCCCCTTTGCCCTCTCGATCGAATACATTTCCTGTTTACTGTTCCTGCATCTATCGATGGCTTCTGCTGCAGCCAGAAGTAACCTTGAAGGTGCTTCATGGGGTCGGCATCGGACCACGGATCTCGTATCTATGTAGTATCTCTGTCATGATTTACGGCGCTGAGTGCGATAATTGAACGTTTGGGGCCCCTTGCCCGCTCGTGTTCGATCCGTGGATCGTTAATACGTTGTTATATGGTGCGCCTGATTCGCTCGTTCACGAAATTGTTCGCGTCTGTACAGAATCAGTAGAATGTGGCGCGCGTTGGTCAGACAGTAATCTATACTGGTCGAATCATATTTCGATTCACGATTAGTGAATTAATAAATGGGAATTGAAACGCTACTTCTTTTAATCCTATGCAACGGAATGAAATGATTCTGGATTTTACTGTGTTTTGGAATTTTTATTCAAGCTACGCTCGCTACACTTGTACACCAAATTGGATTGCAAGTGCGACACGATATCGTATCTCAGTTTATGGATGAATACGGAAAATTACCAACAAGAAGCATAATCATTTTTCACAAACGCATAATCATATATATATATATATATAGCTTCGTAAATTCGAAAAGAAAAAAACGTGTGATCAGTGGTCGTTCTGCGAAATACGAATCTGTATAAATAGTAATCACTTCGGGGGTTCATAGTTTTCGTTCGTAATCTCCAAGAACTCGGCGCATATTTAATACTTTATCGATCTATCGTTATCGCGATAAAACCCGACGGTCCGAGCTTGCGTGCTCGTTTAATTTCGCGCGCGACATCGCCACCGTGAAAGACCTCCCGTGACACGGGGCTCGTTCCGCTCGAGACGGACTCGATAAATAATTAGCGCGTCGCCTTCGGGGGATAATGTACCCTTCTGACTCTCGGCGAGGGAACGATTAACAAGCGTAAAGGCGTCGCAGCCGGTACCCTCTGCGTGGTCTTTTCCTTCCTTTTCGTTGGCAACTTCTTAGCCGTGTTCTCGGCGATTGAGTTAGATACATGCCTCCTTCTTAATCGTTTTCTCGCGAGGCCTTCGAACGTTCCACCGTGTGTACTAGCGTGGCTTAACGACGTGCAAGGAAAAATGGGAGAAAATAATAATCGTCGCGAATGAGTCGATCGTTTACGGGAATAGAGCCGTAAAGAGGCAGAGAGAGAGAGAAGGCGATGGGAATTGAATAAAACTGTCCTGCAAATGTGCAGTACGCGCACCGGAATAATTGCAACTCCTGTCGCCAACGAAATTTTCTTATTCTCGATTCGTTCCTCGCCGGAACGATGAAAGTGTTATTTTAAAACGGCGAAGTGGTTCGCCGCGCGTCGTGGCCGTTTCGCGATCCGTCCAACTTCGACAAACTGCGGCAACGTAGTCGCCTCGTGGTATTTTCAATTTCCTTCGAAATACGTCCGCGCGATAACTCGACGAGCGGCACACCTCCCTCCCGTTTCACCTCACGCAGTCGTCCGATTTAATGAACCCCGCGCGCTGCGAATGCTTCCACCGACAACGAAAACTTGCCGCAATCTCGCACGGATATTTCGCCATTATCGAATGCACGTATATTTACTCGTCGCTCGTTGCGACTGCACCGGGCCAATTGGTACCGACAGCTCGACGCTTCCATCTTCGATCACCTTTCGCGTCGCTCTTACCTACGTAACCTTTACTCGAAGTCGGCGCTTTCACGCTGTTCCCGGTTTTCGCTCGTGCGGCTGTGATGCACTTACCTGAAACAGAAATAGGAAAGAAAACGTCATTAACTCGGTCGATATGGGCAAACGCGCGGTGTTAAAGTTCGCGCGCATCCCGATTTTCTCCATGGCTCGCTGCCTCGCATGGGAAAATTATACCAACGGTGCCGACCCGTCTGGTGTACCCGCTGGCCAATGATTCCAGCGAGGATTGCACGACACGTTCCATTAAAAATCGTGTACACGACCCGAAGGAACGAGCACCGTCCTCGTCGTCGACGGATTCCTGTTTCGTACAGGTATAACGTTCGATCGCGCGGCGGCGTAATGCCGAATCGGCGCTGTATCGCGTGATTTTCTAAGCACGTTCCCAGCGTTTCAATATTCCTCAATTATAAAGCAGCATTCAATTATCGCGCGGTTTCGCAACGAAACCCAGCACGCGACGCGCACCTTTCCATATGATATTTTATCGATCCCACGCGCGGAAATATCGTTGCACGAACGATCCGTCGAGGTTTTCACCTGTGGCCGTTCGTGCAATTCAATCGATGACCACCGCGTTCGAGCACTGGGAACGTCGGGCGATAAACATTCAATGAGCGAAGGGGGTCGCGTCCATTTACCCGGGAAACGAACCAGAACTTTCCAACAAAACCATCCGTTTCGGTCCACGACGATCTTTGCGCCCCCCGGACCTTCGAACCCTCGAACGTGGCCGCCGTTAACCCCTTTGCACCTCGGTTCGGTCGATTTTCTTCGCGATACCGTACGCGAAGGAGTGCAGGGGGCCGAACGCGTCCAATTTGTCGGTTAATCGGCCGAGCACGGGGTTAAACACTCGGCCTGGCCGATCCGGGACGTGCGTTTACGCACGGGCCGCGACTAACTAGCCATTACTTTTTGATTTGTGCGTCGCTGTATGGCCGTGGTGCGTTGAACTCGTACTTTTATTGTCTGCTTCGAGCGATCGGTCGATACGACCGCCGCGGTGACGACGCGTACCTTCTTATGAGAATACGAGCTTCATAAAGAACGGCGAGGACGAAAAAGGGCACGGAAAGGGGTGTAAATGAGACAGTGATGCTTTTATTGCGGTTTTCGAGTACGTATGTAGGGTTTAATGCGCGCTTTCATCGCGGCGTTTATTAGAATAAGACGATTCTGATTGCCTGAGAAACTTCCGTCCCGATATTTTTAGCCCCTTAGGCTCGCCCGTACGGTATATCAAACGGTGCCTTCTGATTATTAATGAAAAATAAAACGAACGGAACAACTGCGGCTAGACGTGTAGAGTATTTTACTGGGTAACAGGTTTTCATGGAAGACGCGAGAAACTGGTGTCCAAACATTTCGATCGCAGCCGTTCGTTTAGATCCCTCGAACTAGGTACGAGTAGTAAATCAGCGACGCCTAATTCAGAATTGGCGTTTCCAGAAATCTCTGACAGTCGAATCGCTTGACAAACGGGAACCAGCCGGTTAAATGGTGCCTAGCGACGTCCAGGATGACTTACGGATCCCATTACGCGCGAACATATCATTCTTCGCGCTTTCTTCTCGAATAACGAAAGCGATTGCAAGCCTATCTGAATCCACGCCAAGATCGACGGTCCCCCGGGTCGGCCCTTTTTTTCTGCATCCAACGAACGGGGCCAAAAATCGCGCGATCGCCGGGGAAATATTCCGAAGCAAACGACCGGCCAAGTATTTACTCTGGCTTTTACAGCCGGCCATTTCACCGGTCCAGCTAAATCTTTTTCTCCGCGCTGAACCACCGCGATCTCCATCTCGCGTCGTTTTATCAGTGCCCAAAAGGGCAGCCCGCGTTTCGCGCATAACTCTCTAACGCGTGGGGCTACTTTTCAACTTTTTACGCGTCAACCTGCGTCTACTCGCCGCGCGTATACGCGGTTCGCAGCGCGGAGATTCGCGTGCCCAGGACACGACGAGGATCGTGCATGCATACGCTTCGTGCAGCCGTGTGGACGGTCGCGAGGGAACCTCGAATGATGTATAGGGGGCTACGCGAGACCGAACGGTCTCGGACCAGAATTTTCGTTTTTCGCAATCCCCCGGCGATCCTCTCGTCGGCGACCACCTTGATGGAAGATACGTATCTCCCGTGGAATCGTTGCCTCACATTCCGTTTCCAGAGGGAACTCCGCCGAGCGAACGCTCCCGGGTACACCGATGTAATATCGATTCCCTTTTTTTTTTTTTGTCTCTTCTCGGCGTCGGTGATTGCATTAATAGCCCGAGAGCCGACAGCGGCAATCAATTCCAGTTACACGATCCGCGGGAGGAAGTTTCGAAAGGGTTCGGGTAAATAGTGGCGAGAACGGTGGACAAAGATTGTCGAAGAAGGATTACGAACCAGGGTCAACGATGGTATACTCGTATTTGAAATATTACGAAACGAAAAATATATGGTTTCTATGCTGCGTGGACCGAATTCGAAAATTATCCTGCTCGAGGTAACGTATTCATTCTTCTGGAACGTTTCAATCCGGACTTTACGGCGCAAGACGCATCGATTTACAAATGCTTGATTCAAAACGAAAGCAACGTCGATGTAAAGCGGACATTCAGAGCACGAGAAATTTCGTGCGGCGTTTCTAGACGTGCCAGGGAATCTTTCGCCTCGGCCTGTGGCTGTGCATCGCGGTTCCAGGCCGGCCCTCTCAAAATAATAGTAGATACGAAACAGACAGGGCCACGGTTAGGAACGTGCGAGGGATCTCCTCTCGCGCGCATACGTACGCACGCGTGTACGTGTACGCGAGGAGCAGATTTATTGCAAGTGCCGCGCATGGAGAACGAAACGGCAAAGGGAAGAAAGGGCGGCGGTGCGCGAGACGGGGGTCGACACAGGGAGGCTAGACGGGGCCCTTTTGTAATATGTTGATACTTAATGATCGTTCGCGAAATAGTTTACGATCGACGTATTTATTAAACGGTGCTGTTTAGACCGTCTTACGTTTCCCGTCCGACTAACGAGCCGCACTATTTCGAGTGCGCTCCGCGAACTCCGTTTTCGAAGCGATAACTTATCTTCGATGTTTCTTAATTGCCTATCAATACTTTCAGAGGCAAGCCCGGAACGCGATGCCGCCCGTGTGTACTCTGCGCGGTGACCAAAATCGATCCGAAGTTGCAAATTCATTGCGCAAAATGTCCGAACGCGGATCTCGCTTCGCGAGAATTCTTCCCCGAGAATTTGCCGAGGAATTTTATCCTCGAGTCACTGCACTGTAGTATTACGTAAGTTGGGATAAGCTAATGTTTCCTCGCGTTTTTCAATTTCATTTTACAAGTTCCACGGTTCCTATGCCTTGTCCTGGTTTCAACATAACTTCGTAGGGAGATCTGTTTCGCAAAATCCACGTCGCTAAAAAAACGATTTTAACGCGACGACCGCTTGACATTCCGTATCATTGACAGGAAGCTTGTAATTGGACGGCCGTTTCGTACAATACCCCTCTACGTGTATCCCCCGCAGGATTTACGTCCTCCATTGACATGCATTTGATAATCACGGTCTTTTGTGCGGCTGTCGCACTCGAGCCCCGAGCCTCGTATACCTCCCATTTACATTAATTCATATTTCATCGCGAACAACACGGTGCAATCTTTATAAAGCTCGAATTCCTCTCGCTCACGGAATTTCTGATTCGCCACGGTGCCGAAAGTGCCCCATGCCACGGAGGTAGCGGGGTGCGGGGCGAGGGCGGCGTGGATTCGAAGTCGAGAGATGGTCGCGAATTTATTTAGTGGAGTGTACACCTTTAACCCTTTCGTTTGGAGCTGATATACGGCCGGACGAAATAAAGAAGTCGTAAGGCCCTGGGCCAGTCCGGACCCCGATCCTGCCTCCCTCCTGCCTCCCGTCGCCCTTCGCCCATGCCCAACGCGCTGCTCCCTCTTTCCCGTTCTCCTTCCTCCTCGGCCCCACCTGCCGGTTCAGCCTTTGCCTCCATAGAGTTGCAGCCCCGAGATCAATTATTATTACCAGTCGTAAATAAATATCAATATATATTTCCTATGCCCCTACCGCCGCGTTCCCGTTTCCTCTCCCAATCGCTCGTCCTTCTCTTCCGTTCTCGACCACTAAAAAATCCTTTCTCGCTACGGCCGTTCGCGGTCTCTTTGTGACGCACGCCGCGGTAGACGTCCGAGCTTGTCGAGTTACAAGATGCTTGTACGAGAGCGTACGTTTCTCTTTGCTCTATCCTCCCGGCACTCCGCCCCTGCCTCGTTGCGGTGCAGCCTCTCTTTTCGTCCCGCGTTCGCCGTGGCCCCCCCCTCTAACCCCGGCACAGTGGAAGACAGTCCCTTTCGCGGTATTATAACAGCGGGGAATTCTTTTGGCCGGTCGGCGGAAAAGGCCCACGCACCGCACGTCCGTCCCAGCCGGGCTGCTCTAGGAGAGTCTACGTAGTTGATACGAATCGGCGGAATGCCGTGAGAAAGGGAACGGGGGCCCGGTCGCGTTGAATGGAGACGTTCCCGGCCGGTATAGTTTATTAGAGCGTTCGCCGCGATATAAGTTCAGAGGGAGCCGGAATGCGCCCGTATTTCAAGCGAGCCCGCGATTGCGGAGGATAGGGAAATGGCTGTCGTCGCGAAAGAAAACGGCAATAAATTGCACAGCGATGCCAGCGCGGCTGAGATTGACTCGTTCGACGGTTCGGTCGCAATTACGCTCGGCTCGGCTTGCGAATTAATCCGCGAGGTCTCGAGACCGAGCACGGGCACGGAAATTAGCGCGAACGATCGCGACGAGGACGCGAGCTCCTGCAGGCTCCTCCGGAACTGTCAGGGTGATCGCGTTCGATTGCCCCCGTTCGACGGCAACAAATTGTCGCGGGGCTGCGAGATATATTATCCCCGGTGTCCCCGAGGCGTCGCGGACGCGAGGTCGATGCGTGCGCGAAAACGAACAAAAATTCGTACACGCATTCGCGGGTCAGCAGCGATATACATGCGTGGTAAAACGAGAAGGTGGCCCAGCTTTCGCGTAGAGTCTCGACGCGGACGGGTAGGAGAGGAACGGGCTTCGGGGATGGGGTAGCCGGGAGCGAGAGCTTCTGTCTGCTTCTCTCCACGGAACGGACTACCGTTTTGCGCTCTCGCCGCACGCGGAACGAGGAGGTATGATGATATTAACTTAACATGCACCCGCGTGCATTGTTATGATAATGTATTTAAATGTCAACCGTACGTACGAGCGAGCGAGCGTGCATGCGAGTGCACGCGCCCGCCGACGCCGTTTCTTTCCGCGGACAATTCTACACGCACATGCCGCTGAATCCTAGGGCCGTTGCCGCTTCCTCCTCGTCGCTTTTGTGCGGCGCACTCGGCTGCTCTTGACCGGTACATACGTGTACCGCGGCAACCGGGTCAGCGACATCGTTCCTTACCAACGGGACGAACGGTTACTTTATTTCTCATTTGTTGAGCACCGTGCGAGTCGCGGCTGGGTCTTATTCTGGCCCGCGTACGGGGAATGCTTGGAATTTATTTGCTTCTCTCTGTATCGGTGCTTCAGCTCCTTCAGAGAATCGTAGAATTCGCGGACTTGTATCGCGGGCTATTATTTCTGGGAGATTGACCTCCATTCTTTAAACAGCTGCATGCGGCACAGATGAAGGTATAATTTTCGCGACAGTTCGAATCGACCAGATCCCGCGTACCTCAATTCTACGTAAATTCGCCAGATCCGAAACTGGTTCGAATACAAACACATCCGATAATACGCCTTGGTAAAATTAAACGCCAGGTGGGAAATCCGGCGAGCCGCCTCGTTTCGTAACGCGGCGTCGTTTGAATCGCTCGGTCGTTAATCGAACAAATCCTTCGTCGACTCGCAATTACGTTCGCGAAAGCGTTGGATTTAATTGGGGGCGTTTGCCGCGTCACGTCAATCGACACCGTAAGCCATCGTGATTGACGCAACTCGCGGCGCTAATAAGAAAGCTGGATGGAAGCCGATTCTAGTTGTTCGCGGGCGCAGTTGCGAGTAAACACCTGAATTGTACCGCTTCGCGAGTGCGCAATACCGTTCTGAACGGAGCTCGAACGAGATGCTATTGGACGGCTTGATATCCTAGTCGAGGCGCGTTGGAAATCGTTTGTCACGTCGCCGACTCGAACTGCCGTGGATTATCCCTTGATCGTGGCGTTTGCACCTCGATTCGTCGCGAAATCGACGCGCCATTAGGCACGTGCGAAAGTGACTGGGGGGGGATAGTTTGTAAGGAAGCGCATTGACGCGGTCGGACCACTTGAACGATTTTCCCTTTTTGCATTGGAAACGCGAAAACACGTCGATCGTTCGGGACAGATTCGTCTCTCTCTCTCTCGTAGCTGCGTACACCGACACGGTATTTCGCGATTCGAGAAGGAGCTTGTCGGAGAGCTTGCCAGGGCTTGGAAGGAAGGGTGGAGGTTGGAGATAAGCACTCCGCGCTGAAAAGTTCGCGGGCCATCGTTCTGAGCGTTGAACAAGTTTCGGGTTTCGTAGACATAAAGTGGCGCGGTGAATATGCAATTGGAATTAGACGGGTACACGGTGTAACAGAGTCGAAAGAATATTTCGGAAACGAAGTAAGTCGAGGTACGGCAGGGAAATTTATCCGCCGTTCCCACAACGGAATCATAATTCGTTCCTCTAAGCGGCGCGTCGCAATTACCCACACGGTGCATACCGAACCGCGGACACGCGATATTGAAATACAATCAGTTAACTTCGACCTATCGTGCGTGAGACGAGCCGACGCGGTCGCCGTAGCCTAAGACGGCACCACGGTGCCAAAGTTCGCGGCAAGGAATCATCATTATCTCGCATCTAACGGCAGCACGTAATAAGGAATCCACGGCTCCAATATCTATTACCGCGGCCGTAAATTTCGTGGAACACCGCTAAGCGGAGAATCGTATTTCCAGCCGATCGCGCGTCTTCCATAGCTCTGTACGAGTTCGTTCCTTCGTTTCCTCGTTTTTCCCCCTCCTCTATCTTTTCCGTGTCCACGGCGTCGTAATTTGCACTTAATAACGGGCCCGGCCTGCGGGTGTTTTACACGAGCGAAGCGGCGTTTTTCCGCGTTGCAATCCGAGTCCCGTGGAAATCGATCGACGGCGCGATTACAAATGTACCGCGATACGTTTCTCTATCTCGTTATTGGAAAACTGTCCCCGGCTTTGTTTTACTGCGGGCAAAAAACGGGACTGCGGTGTCTATAGCGTAGGTCGCTCCCCTCCCCTCCCTCGTTCAATGATAATACGAATCTCCGTCGTTTTATCGAACGCTCTTTTTAATTAGCTCGCGGACACCTGGACGCAGATATACCGGGCCGACGTGGCAGTTATTTAACTTTATTCGCGCTTCGTCGGCCACGAGATCTATGTTGAACGCTGCCGCCTTCGAATAGGGGGAATTTCTGTTGCGCACGCGGTATTCCACGGAAGAATTACAACCGGAGGTGCGGCTTCCACGGTGGACCTACTTCTGTTACTTTTGCTATGTTTGACGCCGGGTAATTAATCACTCGCTAAAGAGAAATGTGTTTTTGAGAGTCGGAGAGTTGACAGACAACGGTCTATCGAGGTGCCAAGGCACGATGTTGGACCATGCGGTTTCTAATTGAATCTCGCCTATTTTAAGATCTACGCAGGAATGCTCTACGCCCCGCGAAGTAGTAACGGACCGATGTGGTCAGACTTCTGGCCACGCTACCGGCTGCGCTTGTAATTGGGAAATATCATAATCAAAACATTAACTCGCGGCTCCTGGCGGGTATCAAAGGTCGACGTACGCTTTATTGCAGCTCGAGGTCACACTCCCCCTACTGTGCATAAAAGCAAACGCGTATCCGCGAATAACTGCGCTCGCGATACTCCTGGTCCGCGTGCGTTCTAATTATACGCAAAGCCCCCCCCCCAGGGGGGGGGGGGATGTAACAAAAACGGAAAGGAAGCTGAGGCGGGGAGAACACTGCCACCATCGCCGATGGGTCAAACACATTCGATTATCCTAATATCTCGGTGGAACAATATCGTCCAAACGCCGCGGCGCGTTAAGATTGAAATGAAACGCGGCGGCGGGCGCGCGAGCAACGCGGTTCGCTGCTCCAAATAGTAGCGCGTCGGCTTGTCGCGTTTGAAATCCCTGCCAGTCTCGCGAACAAGCCGCGTACGCGTTTCCGTCGACGGGGCGAGCTGACCGAGAGGAGGCGCGCGCGCGCCGGAGCGAAAATATCCGTCGCGGATCCGCGTGGACTCTAATTCCGGTGGGCGCCGTAGACACCACGCGGTCCACGGATCTATTTCCTGCCTGGTTCGTCGAGCCGTTACCTAGGAGCACGCGGATTTCTTGGCTCGTCCGCGGCAAAAGGCGAGCACCACGAGCACCGGCGGAGGGAAAACGTGATCGCCGAGGGGAGAACGGATCGACGACGATGAAGTGGCGAATCCAGCGTGTCTGGTTTCCCCCGCCGTTCTTTGTCCTTTCCCTTTTCGTCGCGTTCGATCGGACAGAGACGAAGGAACCCGGATGAACTTCGTCGGGCCGGCACCAGAGGCAAGAAACGCGTGTAACGGACGAGGAGGAAAGAACACGGACAAAGACTGGGGCTAATTGCCCGGCAGCACCGCTCGACAATGCACCCGCGTGCCACCACCGACGTGGCCGCCATCGAGGTAGCTCGTTTGAATTTTCTAAACGCGGATAAAGAGCACGCACGCACGAGGCGAGAGGCGGACAGCCGCGTGGTAGACGGCCACCGCGCGGAATGCAAAATCGAGCGACAAATCCGCAGCCGCTTCAAAGGAGAACGAGAACGAACCGTCTAGGCATTTCGCGGCCGACCGACGATCCCCACCTTCCCTGCGTCTCTCGACGCGCTAGACGGAAAATCGAAGAGCATTCGGGGTCTAATTAATTGCGTAACGCCCTGGGAATCGAGTGCGCGACACTCGAGAAGATTCGAGGGGTGGCCGGTGGGCGGACGAGATTGAACGCCGACGTTTTTGCGCGGCGAGACAGATAGCTGGAAGGGGGGGTTTCTCGTGACGATATCGTGGTTCGATTAGTCGCGGGACAGGTCGACGATGCTTCGAGAAGAGAGACGGTATTTATATTGCAGGCGTCTCGCTGTTTTGGATACCTTGTCTGCGTCTGTTTGTGAAACTGTATGTCAGGGTAGTCCTTAGTTACAGACGGTCGTAAATCGTTGCGGGAATCATTTCACTCCCGCTTCGACGAGGCAATCGGGCAATCAGGTGCTGGAAAAGTGCGCGACTTTTAATCGAGATTCACAAATACTTGGACGTTTCCCCGGCTCAAATTATTATCGCGTCATTCGTCTATTCTTAACTCCAACGTACAAACTCGTCCCGGCACAGGTGCCAAGTTTTTGGTACCCCCGTCGAACTATCGCGCAGGAACGCGAGAATCGGTAGCTCGCTCGGGAAAGCCATTTACTCTTCCCCGTTTCAGAAGCTATCCCCATCGACCTTTGATTCCGCCGATCCTCACAATAGAACCGTAATGCAATCTCATCGATTGTCTCCGCGAAGCGGCGGCGCTAATTGACGCCGGACGCACAACGAGTGCTGCCACGCGATCCAAAAATATAATCGTCCGTTAAGCGTCTGGCGTTTACTCGGCCCAGGGGAACATATAACAGGGTGGCGGGTATCTGAATGCGGCAGTGCGCCTCGATCGTCGTGCAAGATCCACCGGGAAGGCGCAATAACGTCGTGTGCCGACCATAAACGGACTCGCACGTATCGCCACCGTCGGGCGATTAACAGGACCGCGCTGGCATCGACATTTCTCCGGAATATTTAATACGTCGCGCGGCTCGTTTCGCCAATTAAAATCGTTGCGGCGGATCGTTAAGGGTTCACAGATAGCTTGGACGGAAAGAATCGCCGGCAGCTATGGCGCTCTGCCCGGTGGAACGGAACCGGGCAAAATTCGACGAAAACTTCTAATTAGAGGGTGAAACGACAACGGCGGTGCCGAAATCGCGGCGCGTGTACATCTGGCGCCTACCAGTTAGTCACGCCTTTCGATCATCGGGCGAGTTTATCAAGCAGCACGCAGACCGTTGCTCGGCGCGTTGAACGAGGAGGATCCGCGTGACGCGCGCGGTTCGCGTTGTCCGAGACGAAGTGGCCGGGTAACGCGGGCGGCCGGATTCGTGCCCGTTAAAATAACGAGGAACGGGAATGCTGCGAGCGGTCGACTGAATTATAGCCTTTTAATAATCGAAAAGTCACCACGGGTAATTTAACGTGCGAGAATGGAGCGGCGGTTGCGTACGCGAGTATGCATTATGATTTTTCAGGGACAAACCTTCATTATCGCGGGGCCAATGTGTATAGAAAATTATCCCCGTGGCCGGTTAATAAACGTGAAATACAGCCGAGATTCACTTTCGTGCTTGTTCGCGGTTGATCGTCGGGAAAGCCGACGTGGCCCGCCGCGTCTTCGCTGTCATTGGGATATTACGTTTCTAATTGCGTCTAGACGCTCGGTTCTTCATTTCGATTTGCATTCCCCTCGAAGAATCTGCCACACGGATAACCGTCGGTGCAACAAAGTTTACGGTTGGCCGGAAACTTTTGGGCGACGTTCGATGTGCACGCGGTGTCTTCTAGCGAGTGGCGTACTTTCCGCTGTCCTTTTCGCGATGCAACCGGATTTATTCGAGTTCGCGATGAAACAAAGGGACAAACGTACGCCCCGGTGTCATTTATTAACGTCGAGGCGGGTCAGAGCATCGAAGACAGGCGGGAACAAATGGTTCGTGAATCTTGCTCCCACGAGCGAGGCTGGGGCACGACAATTCCTTTAAGAGCCTTTAGACAAGAGGGAGTGGATCCTTAACGCCTTTGGCCACTCATCGTCGGCCCTTAAGGAACCCACGGGCGCCGATTGTCCACCTTCCGACTCACCAGTAGCTAACTCGAGGATGCTCGACCCTTAATTTGAACTATTTCCTAGGACAAGAGGGGAAACAAAGTTTTCTGACTGTTCTACTCTGTCAGGAATGCAGCAACAAGTTCTTCTAATAGCCGTTGCTTCGATTTTAAATAACGTTTGATACCTTTTATTTTTCCGATACACCACGCCACTGTGTGATTAATAAGACTTGAGAGGCACGAATCAAAAAATAATTGGCCCTTTATTACAGTCTTTATTTAATCCTACCTATTTATACATATATGTACACACAATAATAACAGACACTAATTATTACGGTGCACAATTTTACTCACACAATAAATAAATAAAAAAAAACAATAGGAACACTTCGCAATTAACCTCCATTTAATACGGCACCTAACTTCGCTATAATAAATACTTCCGTGCATCATTTCTATAAGATTTCACCATTACAAAAGGCCCACAGCAATGTGAAATTATCATTGTCAGGCGCAAGAGAGATTCCAGTGGCCGACGCTAAGGAGAGGGCACACTCAAGGTGCAGTTTCTTAATGGAGGTCTGGCCGCGTAACAGCTAAGAGGATGAATAGAAACGTGATTGCAATTAATGCACGTACGAGTCGATTATTGTGTCGGATGCATCGGCCGGGCTTAATGCATCCTAATATCGCCTCTCAGGTGGAGGCCGGCGAGGCGCAAGCATTACTGGAACGCGTGTAACGCGAATAATTAAGCGCTGAGAGCACCCTCAAAAACAGTGACACAATACATGGTTCGTAGCAAAGAGATCGATTATTCGAGTGGCAATCGGGCGAAGAATTTTCAATTGGAGGTAACGCGCTTTGCGGAACCGATGAAAACGATTAAACTGCACGAGGGCGACGAGGCGATCCGCGTTGAAGGATTCAAGGGATAGCGAAGTTCGATGCGTCGGGTCACAATGGAACAATTCATTTACGATTTTCAAATTGCACTTTAAGGTACCGTGTTCTCGGCCGCCGCTCGTGCACTCGAAAGCTTCCGCGACGCTTCCTTCCCGCCTGGATCCTCGCCAATACGCCAATAAAATGGCTGCTTTTCGCGAGTCGACAATGTCCCCTTCTCCGTAGTAAACGCGAGACGATCTCAATCTCGAAAGTTCCCTCTTTTATCGTGGCCCGGCCCAGAACCACCGCGTTATTCACTTCGGCGTGGCTCTCGTCTTCGACCATACACGGGGGGAAGGAAGGCTTTAACGCAGCGCGACAGAATTATTGGAATCATAACGTAAATCTCTCGGACGGGGAAGTGTTCGTTTATCTTTTCGGCCGCGGGAATTATCCGACGTCGCTCGTATTTATACGGCGAAACGTTAAGACGAGCATAAAGCCGGTAATTTTATTCTCTAAGTTTACTTTCGGTACCCTGTCCGCGTTATTTACGCGTGAAGATTGCCTTCCATACGTGCGTCGCCTCTCTCTCTCTCTCTCTTTCTCTCTCTCTCTCTCTCTCTGGCGAAAAAAATGGCTGACGGCAACGCGGTACCGATGCGAATTTATTGAAAATAATTTCAAACGAAGAGAAGCGGAAGGGCAGGACTGAAACGACTGGCGTGGAAAGCAAAACAAAAAGGGCAACGCGAGAATGCGTGCTCCTTTCGACGAGAATTTCGCGCGCACGAATTTCGCCTTTGCCTGTTAAGGACAGACGACGTCATGCTGGACTCGAAGTTTCGGGGTTAAATTAATTACGGTCTCTCTGTCGCGGCGATTGAAATACGGTCGCCCGTCTTTGGAACACAATTTTGGCAAAAGTCGCGTACGTCACGCGGTATTCGGGCCAGCTTTGTTGGCGATATTTTATCGAATATTATTTACAGGCACGGTGTACAGAAGGAAACTTTCGGGAATTTAATGTGGGGCACCGTTCGGAAAGTCCGCTGGGGTGTACGGTGTCTGCATACCGGATATAAATTAGACGACCTCCATCGGTCGGTTGACTCCGCCCTTTCCGCATCCGAGTGCCAAGTTAGTCGAATTTTCAACGATTCTTCAGCCGGGGAATTTGAACTGGCTCCCCTGACGCTATTTCCCAGTTCGCTCGAGATTTACTGGTACCCGGCAGTCCTTTTAATCCGCACTGTCACGACCGAAATTCCAACTGGCCCGAGACCCGATATTATTCATCCGCAGGAGAAAAATATTTTTCGCACAATATTTCGAATACAATCGCCTCGCTGTATTCGCGGCTCCATTAAATTATCCGTTTAGTACCAAACTGAAAGTTGTCTGCGCAACGAAATACCCTACCGCAGACGCCATTAAACCGATACCCAGATATTTATTTCAATATCGTGCAATTCGTGTATAAACGTGCTAACGAGAGTGTTTCAATGATTCTCACGGACGTACCCGTTCCCCGTGTACCTATTAGGCACTTCGAAGCCCCGCCCACGGTTATCAAAATTTACAACCAGCAAGTTTCATACGGAACGCGCTCTCTAAGATACCCAACACGTCCAGCTACACCGCCGACCCAGATTTACCTTTACGCGCCGCAATAATCGAGCGTATCGCACGATCGACGCGTCTCGCGAAGTCCAAGGAAAGCGACGAATTTCGCCGGTTCGACTCTCACGGTTTTAGATCTCTCGTCCCGTTCGGCAACATTCGACCCTGACATCGATTATCCGGCAACGGGGTCCGGGTGAGCATTGCGGCACGAACGCAATCCTAGCCGCGGCGCTATTAGGCACGCGCAGTTAACGTTGCATGCAATGACGCACCTCTAGCGACCGAGGATGCAGTTCGTCCTGTCTGGTTGTCCAAAGGTCGATCGTGCCTCCGGGAACGATCCTCCAGCGATTGTGCTCGTGCAACGAAACGTCTACAAATGAATGCTCGAGCGGTTGAAACCCGGGGTTACGCGGCGCGAGCCACGTAATGAAACGAGTGAATTCTCTTCCTCCTTCGCGCTTAATTAAATTCCCCTTTCCGTTCGATTGGCCGGGCCGGTCGTCGCCTCGTTGCATCTCGAATCTCGACGCTACTCCATCGTTCGCCGCCGCGACCGCGTAAAGAGTTTCAGAATAACTTTCTAAATATGACAGCCTCGTTAACGCTCGCCGTCGGGTCCGAACGTTAACCGACATTTGGACGTTGGCTAACGTAACGGAGGAGTACGCGGACCGATTCCCAGGGTGGATGGTTCAAGCAAGCCGCGGAACGTGATCCCTGCGGAACTTCGAAAGAGGCCCGACGTCGGGACACGTTCGCGTCGATCGAGCGGCCGAACGAGGCGAAACGGATATCTTAACGAATGATGCGCGCCGCAGGAGACAACGCGAAGGTACGTCCGCGGAATTGTTGGCCGGGTGCAACGCGCCGACACGAAACGCACTGCTCGCCCATGATTATGAAACGTCTCTGCGCTTTCGCGGCCACGGCAGCGCCACGGACGAAAGTGTACCGAGAATTAGCGATGCTGTCTACCCCTTTATCCCGGCTGTGTCTGCGGTGAAATGCGACTGGATATCCCGCGCGAGACAATGGAGGCATCGTTGCGTTTTGCATCCCTCGTCGAACCTGAGCTGGTGTCACGCGATCGTTATACGATAATAGCCTGGCACATGTAGATGCGAGGAATAGCACGCGGTAATGCGGAATTTCGTTTGTACGCGGAAAGCTCTGTACGTTAATTGTCGATAGGAACATCGTTGAAAACGATCGCGTGTATCTGCTCTGGCTCGACGTTACTGCTACTGCGCTAATATTTTCGAATCGAGAAATTTAGTTGAACCGCGAAAGCGAAAGGAATCAGCTTTACAATATAGACGCCCCATGCGCGTGAACGTATTCTGTCCTCCGTAATGCGAAAAAATTCGGGACCGAGCGTCTCGAAACTCGCGAGACGCGCGTTCATCCTACAAGCTGCGACGCATTCCTAAGGCGGGCGCATAGGACTATCTGGCCCATGGATATTCTTGCGTTGACGCCATTAGCGCTCCTCTTAGGCACCAGTCGCATACGTCGGGCGGCGTGCGCTCGCCGAAAACTCGCGGGTAAAAAGCTCCATACGGGCACGGACAATCGGAGGAAAGGAACAGGACGGAACAAGCAGTGGACCGAGTCGAAAACGCGAGCAAATAAGTTCGCGCGATCGCATACTGTCCTTCGTGGTTGGGGGAAGGGGGTTGAAGCCTTCTCTGCTCACCGAAGCAAGTCGAAGAAACCGACTGCATTACTTAATGGCGTGCACAGGTAGCCGTTTACCTCGGGATTCGCCGCAAAAACCGGCAATGTCGGCTCTGCCCCTTTCCTTCTTCGCTTTCACTTTCGGCAGCAGCGATGCTCGTGGTGCGATGCGAAGGTAATTGCGTCAAAGACGCGTTATTAATAATTATATCACATCGTAGCTGTTACCACTTCGGTAATTAATAGGGGGGATTACTGTTGAAGCGCTTTATCAATCGTTCAGCATCGAGGCAGAGTTTCCAAGATATTTCAAACATTTGATATTTAATTAATATGTCGAATAAGGGTGAGAAGACACTGCAATATTTGTTGAGGAATTGTTTTTCTTTGAATTAGAGAAACGGGTTGCGGGAAGGTTTAAAATAACTTGCACCTATCGAGTCAAACTTTATGCCTGAACGTAATTGCTTGGATTGTGGTTATATTATTATGGGATTTACGGAGAATATATTTCGTCACCCGAGCGTCGTCGAGGATCTGGAATTTTCTATAACAAGCCGGGGTAATAACTGAGATTAAGGACTCTAAACTTTTCTAAATTTACTACGCCACCAGTATCGAATGCACAAAACGATCAATAGGAGGCAGGAGGTGAAGTTTCACGCGGAGAACACGTCCGCGGGGCTAGAAAACGAGCCAGGTGAAGACATAGGCCCGATAACTTCCCCAACAAACGATCGGCGAGTTATCTTAATGGCGCGAAATATACGATTCGCCGGGCTCGTTGAATTCGACACGTCGAAGTAGCGATCGAATGATTTTTCCACGATCGAGCTGATAGCATCCTATAAATTAGCCGGCTTTACGATCGATCAGCGTTCGATAATAACAACAACGGAATGATTATCGTCCCACAAATTTCGGACGACTGACAGGGAATTCCTTATGGTCGCCATTAATTCGCCCCTCCGCATTTGGAATTGCAGACAGGCGATTTTGTTGCGCGTGTTTCTAGGAAACCGTAATGTTTATCGTAAGTGCCGGTGCTCCGCCAGCGATTAATATTATCGCCTACGTTAAAGGACAAATATATCGAGGGTTGGGCAGTGTTCCAAAAATAACGACAAATACAATATTATTTAACGCGCAGGCTGCCGCGTCTACGCCCGCGGACGCTTGAAAAACACCGCCGCATGAATAACAGTTTCCCCGATCCTAGAGACGCGAACGAAAAGCCAAGATCCGAGTGGTCGACGAGCGGTCGAGGAGCCTTACGACTCGCCTTTCCCCGATAAATTCCGTGGCTCGCGGCTCTAATTGAAACAACGATTCGCCGGCGATGCGATAATTCAACGGCCGCGCACCGCCAGCCCCGGAATACCTTATTCGCAGTTCCGCGCAATTAACTTGTACTCCCGGTGCGCTTTCCAGGGAACCGTTGCGAGACGTACTGCTCGAATCGCGCGTACTTACGGAAACAAACGGCCACATACGTTAGAACTCAGGCAGATGTGCATCTCCTCGGCTTCCTCTGCGCCGCGGACGGTTCCGGCGGCGGTCACGGATGGAACAGAGGGAGAAAGTAAAGGGGGGGAGAAAGAGGCGAAGCTGCCGTGTACGGTGCTCGTATCTCGATAGTATGCAGATGCGAGGTGCGAGCAGTTAGTTTTCGCCGGTTGACAACCGCTCGATTTAATAGCGTCCAACTCTCTCCAATGCAGCGCGACGCGGCGCGACGCCGCTCGAAAGCGCGCTGCTTGAACGCGCACACGTGGCTTCGTAACAGCGCGCGCGACCCGCGCGTCGAATAGATCCGCTATCTGGGGGAAACGAATCGACCAGCCGATGCATCATTTGCCGCGGCCGGCGCGAAACTTGCGGCTCAATTATCGGTTACACGCGTGTGCGTGCTCGCGGTCGAGTACGGCGGTCGCGTGCGACCGCCGCCGCGGGTAAACGATCGAGCATTCCGCTTACGGAAATGGCTCGGCCGTTTCGACCTCCTCCGAGCGTTCCCGTGACTAATACCGTGCGAAATGATCGTTGAGAAACGCGAGCGCCTTGCGGGACCTTCCGCCAGCTGATTTTACGTCGTCCGTTCGTTCGGGCGTTCGAGGGCGCCGTTTCCCGACATCGGTCGACGATCTGTATTTGTCGAAGGGACGGTGTGCCAAGTACTAATCTGGAATTTACGCAGGGAATAACGGTGCTGATATTCTAAGTATGCGAGCACCTTTTGCCCCCGCCCTCTTGGCTTCGCGCGTTGTTATACAAAAAGGGTGTATCCTGGCGAAATTGCGGATAAGAAAGAGAGCATTGAAACGTTATGTCCCGGGCAAGGAAATATTCGATGTCTAGCGGGGAGAAATTCGCGAGCCTATGTATTACTTTAAACGATCGCAGCTATGATGAATGTTATCGCGGGATGGATAATGACAGGCATTTCAAGTCATCGTACGCAGCTACTTTCTCGTTAGCGGACCTCCGCCCTTACTCGTGACTGTTTTAACGGGGAACTCGCGCCCCGACACGTTTATCGCAGAACTATCCGGCAAAGTGAAATCCACGTTTTTCAATGTAATGCCCGCCATTATCCAGTGGTGGAAAAATGACGAAGCTCGTAATAATCTCTTTGCTAATGCATAATGCATTATGGTAACCCCGTTCTCGGCTCTGGAGTTCGCCCGCTGTTGGGAAAAGTTCCGTCGCGAATCGAGAGAGTCCGGACAGCAAGGGGCACGAGGAAGGACTGGATGAGAAAGAAATAAAAGAGAGTCACGGATGTTGTCTAACTCGTTCACGCGTTGGTCACATTAGGTGCTAAATCTGTGGCCCAATTATTAAACGGTCGCGTGCGTTGCTGCATTTGCATACGGTATTTGCATACTGTCCGCGTCTGAACGCCGGCAGCGAGCGAAGAAAATCTCCTAACTAGATGTCAAATTGCACGGTGCAACTCTGTGTGTATTTATTTGATCAACGTGTCGGAGGAGAAACCACTCGGACAACAATTATTACACTTACGACGGCTCGTTTGATTAGAAATTTTCGGACAATTGTGTGTAAGTGCCGGCAAGATTTATAATACCAATTGCATCAGAATTATCTACCACGTTGCTCGATTTAGTTAATTATCGCGTGAATACGTGTATACTAACTGTAGCGCCACAAAAGATATCGTTTGATAGCTAAAATTTCACCTGCAAAAACTCGTTCTGCAGGATACGGTTGAAAAATCCTATTTCCAGCTGAAGCGTGATCCCTTTTGAAAAAATAAGAACGAAATATGGAATACAATTTTTTCATTTCAGGCTTAGTTCCCGTGAAAATCGATTTTGAGACTCCGATGCGCACATATTTCGTTCTTATTTTTTCATAAGGAATGACCTCGTGTATTTTCGAGTATATTCAAGACGCTATATGGATCGATGTATAAAAATTGCCGCCGATTACCCGATGCTGCAACGCAATTATCGCATTCGCAACGAATAACCAAGATAACAATCTTGTTTGCGAGCTATTAATAAAGTTCAGGAACGTCACTCCACGTGTGCAGCCACGGCGAGAGGTGAAGCGAAGTACAGGGCGTCGCACTTGCTTTGACACGTATCCGGTGAAAATGAATCGGTCGACTGACACACAATTTGTCTCGTTGGTCCCCGGCCTTGCGACTCAATTATACAACGGACATATGCACGTGCATGGTCGTATGTTCGTGGCAACGGTGTGTCACAGCACGAAGAAATCTTTAAAGGGAAAGCTTGCACGTTCCATGTAATCGATGTATACTTCGCGAAGTTCAAGACGCGAGGAATTCGATTCGGCCGTTTCAGCAGGATAAACAAGACGAAAGAAAATGCATTAGAACAGCGTGCATTTAATTACAAAATGTTCGTTCTAGATGCAGATTTATTGCGAATTTTCATTGGGCCGATCACGGTCGTTTGACTTCAAAGTACACCTATACAACGAATATAGCATTACGCAAGTATCGCGAAGAGAATTGTAACAAACGATTCGTTGCTTCGCAATTAATATTTTTCAATCGAATATAATACCCCGTATTCGTTGCACCCACGCAACGCCAGTTCTTGAAACGATAATCGTATGCGCGTTTCACTTCGCATTTCTTCCACTCGTCTGACCGTCGCGCACCCATTCTACTTATTCATCGGCGGGCCGCCACGCAGCGCTGCACAGACGTTCCTATCCAATCCGCTATGCGACAATAAATATCGTGCAAGAAAATTCTAGGATACCGCGCGCGATTCAAATTTATGAACAGGCCATTTAATTTGGCATTAAACCCCCTCGCCACGTGGGATGCGTAAGCGTGCAATTAAATACGGCCGATCCTGCCGTACATGTCCCGTCACCTTAAACTGTATCGCCGGTAATTATCGTACATCTGTGAAACCCTTGCGAATTTTCTCCGCGGAGAAATCGGCCTGCACACATCCAAGCACGAGCGGCTGTCGTTACAATTGCCGGACAAAAGCCGGGTCTGCTCCACTCGGGCCGGACATGTTTATGTTTCTGCAATATCAACTTGTACGCGAAACCGCGCGGGGCGTAGCAAATTTTTGCCGCTATCGCCGGCCAGGATCGCCGCACCGTTTCATGCTTTATGCCCGAGTATCGGGGCCCGGTAAAACGTCCGAATGGCCCCGGCGCCGCGACACTGATTTAACGCACGCCGCCTTCTGAAATTCAGCCGCGCGAAAATATATGCCCGCGCGCGAGCGTATACGAGCCGGGCGCAGGGACGCGTTCACCGCGGCCGATATCCGGTGGAAACGAATCGACCGGCCGATACATCATTTCCACTGTTGCCCGCTAAACGTGCGACTCAATTATCGAACGGCCCGGTGTGCGTACGTGTGAGCAAGTGAGCCCCGAGGTGCCATGGAAGCGAAGGCGGTGATAAAAGGGAGTAAGAGGCGCCTTCGACCGCTAACCAGTCGGTTAGTTAGCGCCTCGGATTCGCCGACGATATTCCATGGGCGCCCCGCCGTGCTCGAACGGTTATGGCACCTCCGCCAACGAACAGCCGTAATTACCCTAACGCGTTAACTTCGACCGTGTTAATCGCCTTTTCGGACCGATCGAACGTGCCCGCCGCCCCTACGTAATATGCACCTTATGATTCTCCCCGTGCACGGAGTTTCGCGAATTCGAACGTCGAGGCGTTTGCCTGCGGCACACCGGGAATGAACCCGTAGATGAATTAGGGTACCCGTCGACGTCACACGGTCCGGAGGTCAATTGGAAGTGACTTATGGGGTTAGTTGTTCTTTCGGGGGCGTAAATCTTGTACGAAATGAAAGGGCAGGGCGTTTAGGGGTAGGGAAGAAAGTGGCGAATGTTAATAATAACAGTGCTCGGCTTGAGGATAGTTCTCTCTGTGGCTGATTTCCTCCGTTCGACATTTCGGTTCACACTCGACTGCGCGATTTGTCGTTATCGCTACGGTTGCCGTAGACTTATCAGCCGAGCCGTGTGAAACGCCGCGGATTTATTTAGAGAGTTATCGCGCGATGGGAACTCAAACGAATTATTAATTAGGTGTATTAAAGAAACGGTTATTAACTTCGCGGAGGGTTTCTCAATAATCATCGCGGGGATCGTTGCCCGGCAAGTCCTTTGACCCGCGCGAACCAACATCGCTGGCATCCGGAATGTCTGATTACTCTCCGTTCATCGAAATTATTTTAATGCAACCTGCAACTCATCTCCGATATTACAACCGTCGGCAGCATAAAAGTCTCGCTAATGAGCATCGAGAAACGTTTTTACGGGATTGAAGTAGCCTCCACCCTGATATATATTTTGCCCCATCATTTTTCCACGTTACACGATAAAGACAGTGCTCGGTTTTCTTCTGCGGAACAATCATACGGCGAATCTAATTTTACGGCAAAGCTATTTAATTCCAGGAAAAAAGCTCGCGCGGATTCATTATCCCCGACATGGCGTGCAATTGAAAGGGGAAGAAGAATGCTCTGTGCATACTCCGTTCCTTTCGCGGCAACGAGCGAGACGGAAGGTTCAACGTTCCCGAACGGCGTCGTAGACAAAAAATGAACAAGTCGCTTAGCGTGTCCCATTCGTCAGCGTTCTATCCCATAACGAATGGAGAACGGGACCGGACCTGATCATCGAAACAGCTCCGATTTGTCAAAACGAGCCCCCCGGTAAATACTAATTTAAGAATGCTGTTCGTCACTGTTCGGACGCGTGTAATCGTGTTTCGGGGAACAGGCGTTCCGAAAGAAATCGTACGAAGAACCGGGAAAATCTCTGCGACGTGGTTCCGTAAGAGCCGGGTCTCGTTCGTATGCATCCGCACGAGCAAATACCAGGTGGCATTTGCGCCATTTACATGCGCATGAATACGTCGAAATCGGGTTGAGAGGTTGCACGGACGCGTGTAAATGTTAATGACGACGGCAGGCCTCGGTCGATCTTCCACATTCCCCGATGCTGTACCGTTTTGCTGTATCCGCCGGTTAACAGGCCGGTAAGAAGCAAGGATCGCGGGGTAATGAAACGTGGAGAGAGGTCTGTTAGCCGAGGAAGACGAACCGAATGGGACGGGACGCGGCAGGAAGAAAGATGGCAGGGGGTAAAGAGAGCGAGAGCAGAACGCTCGAGGCACGAGGGCCACTTTTTCTCGACTTAGCACATTTTTCAATGCCCGTTGACAGCTATCCGACCTTCTTTCTCGTGTACCGGCATCTTCTACGGCCAGCGTTGCGTTTCTGCTTCTTCTTCGTGGCCGACTTCTCCGACTCCTGTCGGTCCGCCACCTTCTGCTACCGTCCCTGGACGGGCTCCACTCCGACCCGTGGTTACAGGGGGTCAACGACAGGCAGGCGTTTCGGTGCTTCAGAAAACCGTGAGACCAAGAGGGTACGGCCGCTGGTATAATTTATCGTTTTCGTGAAGGTATGCCGAAGTTATCGAAACGGACACGATAGACGGACGAGCTGCGTTTATCGACCGCAACTGGCTTTCCCGGGGATAGATTCGCATCGAACATCCGTTAGCCGTCAGCTTTTAAAAGCACGGCCGAATCCGAAGTGCACGCCAGAAAGTTGTAAACGAGATTCTTGTCTACGAGCAGGGGTCGCGATTCCGGAGGTGACAAGGGATACTCTTTTAACGCCGACGGCCGCTCGCAAGAAGCGGCGTCATATATCTGTCCCCGGGGACCCTCGTTACACGGGTAAGAACGACGGACAACAATGCAACGTCATTCGGACTTGCCCGGATTCGCGACATCGTTTTTACGGCGAATTACGGGGCGAGAGAGGAGACGCGCGTTAAACGCATATCGGCACGATTTTTCCGGTAGGGGGGAAGGGTGTCCAGGCGATAGCGGGGCGAAGAAATCCGCGACGTGGAAAGCTCGGGGCGAGGAAAAACACCGTCGACGACGAGGAGGAGGAAGAGGAGGATGAGGAGGAGGAAGAGGAGAACGCGAGAGGTCTGTGCGAACGCGAAGGGACGAAGTATCTGGCAGGGGCGAAGACGACGAAAGGCGACGGAGTTTCCTTTGATACTTGCTGCGGTGCGCGATTCCATGACTACTAAGCCCGGAGTGGCAACGAGTAAACGTAGAAAGGTGGCGGGGAGGGGAGCAAGGGGGTGGTGTTAATGAAAATGTATCGAGGTAGGAAGTCACGGGCCAAGTGACCCCTAAGGGTTCACCTGACATCAGTTGTTCGAGCCAAGCACGGTCCCCGGTTAATCCATCCTTTTCCCCTTTCGATTTTACTCCATCGTTCCCTCCCGCTTCTACCCTGCTACGTCGCCCCGCGAACCGTATCCTCTCGTCCCCGGTATTACGGAGGGAGTCGGGGGCCGCATCCAAGACCTCAGATATATCCCAAGCCCGAAGGTGGTGCTCGTTCGGCGTTTCAGCGAGAAGGATAGAGTGTGGCGAGGCAAAGCAGCCACGGCCACCGCGCTATCTACCATCTGGCATAAATCAACTCAATGCTCGACTCTTAGAGAGCTTCGCCCTCCCCTAAGTCCATATTGCCTGCCTTCCTTTACTTTTCTTATCCTTTTGCCATCCTCCCCGTCGACATGTTCGAGGGGAGGTCGCTATCCGGGCCGATCTGCCGATTATTAATTCAACCCGCCTTTCCACCCTGCGCGCACCCTGTGTACGACGCGGGGATACTCTTCGCCGTGCGGCATCCTCGTTCCTTACGCTTCGTCGTCCCCTTTCGCGATCCGCATTCCACCGTTCACGGAACTCCCAGCCTGCTGAAGTCCTGGACACCAGGAATCAGTTCGATCGTTTTTCGATGAAAGGCCAGCAATCCCTGTCGAGTTTACACCTCGGCCAAGAAACCTAAGGGGACCGGACTAAGGCGTAGAACGTTCAACGTTCCAGAGGGAAGGGGGGGGGGAGAGAAATCATGCCGGTGGTAGTCGAGGTACGAGAGAGTCACGGTGTTTGCTCGCTAGCGGGTTCGTTGCTGTATACTTTGTGCCCTTCGAGATACCTCGATAGGAGGCGCACATCGCGCCTGTACACCTCCTCTTTCTTTCGTCTCCTCGGTGCTCCTAGCTACCTGGTTGCGAAGATCCTACGAAGGAGATCGGGGCACAACGGGCGTAACAAAGGGTTCGAACGGTCGTACAGACACACAGCATCGGTGGCAGAAGGGGAGAAAAGGCCGGTGGTAAATACCGTCGAGCGTGTACGAACCGACCGGCCCGAGTATATCGTCTTATCGCGGCGCGCGGGGAAAACTAGATCCACCGCGGAACCGGGAGGTGATAAATCTAACGAGCCACGAGGAAGACTCATGGCTTTGACTCGTATGATTCACGATCACGCGTGCACGCGTGCGCATGAACCATGCCCGGCATCGCGAAACCAATCCTGATCCACCGTGGATCGCGGATCGTCCTTTTTCAACGGGGGATGATAGCGTACACGCGAGAGACTGATGCTGGCAAGGACGACGGCCACGGGGATTCCACTGAAATTGTTCGGGGTCCGTTTTGCACGGTCTAGTCTTAAATATACAGTTTTCGCGCGATAGAGCGACCACGAGAGCCGTGCGAATTAAATACTCGTTACAACTAAACTGACTTTCGTCGCATTAATATATATCGTCGTTAATGTTGAGAACCGTGAACTATCGCCAAAATGTATTGACCGTCCTAGGTCTGCTTGATCGACACGGTACCCAATAATCGAATAGCGAGCGTCGAAGCAGGAACAATCGAGTGCACCGATACGCGTTGCAAGCCGCATAACAAAACGTGCGCGGCGGTTCGTCCGTTCGCTCGACGAAAGCGTTTTCTGCATCCCCAGAGTCCGAACCGGGCCGGCATTATCGAAGATGGCACCGGTCTTCATACCGCCCGGCCCCGATGATCGTATCGAGAGCGAGGTAAAAATCACGCACGAGTAAATCAGTCGCCTGTCGTTTGCATCCTTCGAACACCACGGAAAGGGCCGGGGGGAGACAGCGTGCCCGCCGCGATACCGGGAGAGTAAAGCGGCCGAGCCGGTGGCAGCAGAATTTAAGCAAGTTTTTGCCCCGAACTGAGGCCCTGTCAATGCGGATGATTAGTGCGCGCGAAAATGGAACAAGACACCATGACACAAGGGATTCCCCTCTTCACTCCACACCTTGGCCGCCATTTGTTATACGCGCTCCATACGAAACACGGACGACGGCAGTGATGCATGGCGGAGATATTGGCTTCGACCGAAACATCTTTCGAAGGCGAACAGACCGGCGTGTACGGGCTGCTGGTCGCCGGGGCCAGCAGCCGCGGCCAAGATTGTCGAACCATGGCGATATCGCGAGAGACACGGATATCGAAAGCGGGGAGCAGCTTTTGGGAAAGCCAGTCGACTACTTGCATTCCTTTACACCTGGCCGGGGTTCCGTTCGAAACTGCCCGAACGAAAGCGACGTAGTTGAACAGGATTTAGGAATGAGGAATGACGAATGACCGGGGCTTTAATTAGATCGCTGTGCGCTAGCCTCGCGTTTTATGTCCGCTCGTGGTGCTTCGGGTAAAGATCGGCGAACATTTCAGGGCATCGCGAAGGCTTGCTAGAGGGGCCGAATGTCGGGCGGGGGGGTTACGCGACGAAAGCTTGTTTCACCGGATAATTACGTTTTGTAACGCGTTATTGGCATTATGTCACGGACAGCCAGCCTGGAAGTCGCTCTAGTTTTCTATTCGCCGGCAAATAACACCCTGTCGTCGTGTGATGAATGAAAAATACAGTGCACGCTGGTTGAAAGTTGCGAAACTGTTGCGCTATCGAGCTATCTGCGGTCGGGATTCGTTTCGATTTATCAACGACTAGTCCGCTTGCGAAATTATATTTAATTCGAATTGTATTTTACGGCCATTCCATCGTCTTATCTACACGGATTGATCAATCGTGAAGTATACAACGAGCATACTTGGCAAACTTCTACTCGGGACATGATATATTTGAATAATGACTGGAATAGAACGACGCTCGAAATAAAATTGAAACGCTGATAATCAAATCATCGATTCACGATAGAATAAATCGCTGCGTCCTATGAATCGTTGCCTATACAATTTTAATTGCCCTATGTTCCGGAAACGAGCAGCCAGTATCAAGCGCCGATCTGTTACACGGCTGTCTTCTCTCAACGACCGTTCGAAGATCACCCCGATCCTTCTGCTGGGCCCGAAGTTTGACCGTTTCTACACCTGATCCATTTTCAACTGAATCGGAACGACAGGACGGCGCGTAACACGCGGCATTACGTAAATTCGAGCAGCAATTCCGTTTGGCAATTTACATTCGAACTGAAAGTTATATCCCTAGATAAGACGAGCGAACTCCGTCGGAACTGCGTTCGTAACTGCGTTTGAATCGTCCACGGCCTTCCATAAAACCGCGGCCACTATCACGCGACAGTCGTTGCAGCGGTTACGGAAACGGCAGTCGGACAACTCCAGAAATGGTTTAACCGTACATCGTCGCCACTTGCCCCAGGTACGATCGGTATATTTGAGTTTGTCGGAGCGTGTTAACACGCAACGCTGCCGTCGCGACATTCTCCGATGCTTGTTCGCGTCCACCTTGGCACGGCGCCAGCGCCGAAAAGGATCCGCCGTTTCTATTAAAAACCGGGGAACGTCCTCGTTCGTCCTTTGCAGGTGCTTCCTTGATTCTCTTCGCGGACACTCCACGGCGAAAATAAAGTCGGATACTCACGGATCGGGCAGAAGGCGACAGATAAATAACGGCAAGCGTATTGGAATATGGAATACGCATTTTTTCGTCCCTGTGCTCTGCGCGATGCAAGTCGCAGATTATCCATAGGGGAGTAACAGTTCAGGAAGCGTTTGCTCGTTAATGTGCCCCAATTATTACAATAATATCGTCGATGTCGCTCTCCCATCTTTCCTCCAACTTCTGATATTAACTCCACGATTCAGTTTCCCACCCGGGGTAGGAAAAATATCGTCCACGCTAAAATCACTCCGCTACTTATCGTGCCAAGAGGGAAACGTCTCGCGGCATTCAGACTGTTCATTTCGCTCTGATAACCGCGGCCACGCGCGAGCGCGAGCGGAAGAAAGGAGGAAAGGAAGCTGCTTACATGAATCTCTCCTATCCGTTTTTCCATTTTCCCTACCTCCGCGGCCAATAACAAACGGCGCAGCACGGGATTGCCGTTTAAGCGGCGTGTTTCTTACATGATTCCTGCGATGGCGTCCATCCAAGCTCATTAATCGTAATGCCTCCGGACGGTGGCAGACGTACCGTACCCCGCTGGAATTCCCTTCCGGTAATAACTGCCGGAACGTTTTTCAAACGCGCCAGCTCCCCGTGAACCGGCCCCGTCCCATTTCGCGACTGCCACAGTAACTCGTCGGACGACTCGCGAATATTACGAAGGGAATCGGGATAATAATATCAAAGCTCGGGGTGAAAGGAACGTCCTTCTGGTCCCGTCCCCCTCTATGGGACGTTTTTATGGGGCGAACGGTCTGCAAGGAGCCGGGGAAATCCTGTTACCCCCTTACCAACATCCACAGCTTCCTAGGTAACCGCGTTCCATTTTTCGAATTTTCCACGCGAATCCCGGCACGCGTAACGACGTTAGTGGCCGGGGTTTCAGCGGGACTACAGCCGGAAGTTCACTTAAAAGGCAAGTGTATTCCACGAGTTACGCGCTCGCCCTTTCTGCTCCGTGCGCTTTTTTTCTTCATTCGTTCCACTTGTACCTTCGCGTTAAAGGATATCGCAACCTGTTAGATGTGTATCGAGGTTTATCAGAAAATACGATCCCACGATCGCGTATCTTTAGTGGTAAGGAAGACAGAGGAGAGTCAAGAAAAACGAGATATTCGCAGGGTAGGACGGCGTATTCCATTTCGGTATGGCCGGCGGTGCTTTCCTGGCGACCGGGGCAGCAACAACGCAACAGAGTGCACCGTGCACGAAGTATCGCAATGATCTGCTTTAATTAAGTGTCACGGAGAGTGTATCGATCATCGGTGCACACTTTGATTCTTGGGGGAATAAAGGACTCTGTAGGTAAAAGATCGGCGATGCAATTTCCGGAAGTGGACAAAGAGAACGTTAGAGAGTGGCTCTCGTTATAATATACGACTCTTCAATTTCGCTTGATCTCGCGCCACTACGTTGGATCAGGGTAAAATATGCAAGCAGCCGGGCCAGTAAAGCTTCGGCCTTAAAGTGACAGTCATAAAAGTCGCCGCTTTATGCAGCAGCTGAGATAAAAGATCTCATCTCGTCGCTTTCCACGGAGGACAGTCAGCCTCTGGGGTATTAAAATCGGAAAACGTACGCGTGCTTTCCCCGCTGCTCGTGGCACTGTTGTGCGAAAAGGTCGAGGCTCGCGGAGCGCCTAGCAACGAGGGGGAATCAATAAAGCCCGCGATATCGTTTTGTGATAATTAAAGTTCGATGGCGCACACGTGAATGTAGATACTAATTCCGACGAAAGAACATTCGAAAACGTCGCGACGCGTATACCGGATGCGTCGATTAACGAGTCAGCTGATTACTTAGTTCCGTCATAATTGGTTTCGCAACGGGCGCGCTCCCTTCGCGTACGATTCGACGCACGATTGGAAACAGTCCCCGTCGACCCGCAATTTGCTACCAATACGCGAATAGAGAAACTGAGAGTTTCATTTCTCTAATAGTACGCTCGCGGCCGGCGCACGAGTAATTTAAATTGAGTCATGCCAATACACGTTCCGCAGTCGAAATTGCTCTCCGCGCAAAATGCTCTTGATTATTCGGAAGCAGATCGAGGGTGCGCGCATCGTTAACGCGTGCGGCGCGACCTCGACGCGAATTCGTTCCGTGTCTTTTTACGCGTGCAAACAAACCCCGAACGTGGCACGACACGCCACGTAGAATCGGCTCCGCGGCCCGATGGAGGAGGCGTTCTGCGAGCGGAATACGTGGTGGTTATATCCAGCGACCGGTCTGTCCCGCTCGCACGGTTCAGTCGGTCGAGGGCGTCGATACCGATTAAATTAAACATGCCGAAAGCTTCGAAGCGACGGACGGGTTAAATATGAAAGAAGGTCTCACAGAGAGGAACGGATGGGAAATAATGAGTACGGCCGGCGTAAGTATAGCCCCGGTGATGGCGCAAAGGGACGAAAAAAGGTGGGCACCGGCCGCAAAACGAGAACCTTCTTGCTGGATATCTGGGATGGACTCCTGTCAGTTCGCACGTCCGTATGCCCGAGCACCTCCTCTTCTCTTCTTTTCGCCGACAGTCGCCATCGTTCTACCATGCACTGCCGCGCCGGCAACGCGGCCGTCTTTTTATTTGATAAGAGGATCGAGCTCGAGGCAATTTTCACGGTCTCCGCGACCGCACGAAACATCGTTTTCGTCTTAAACGAAATAATGACTCCGAGAGCAACGCGATGGGCCATCCTCCCTCTGCGTCTCCCTCACTCTCACTCTCTCTCGCTCTCGCTCTCGCTCTCTTTCGCCCGAAACCGGCGAATATTTTATGATCATCGTTCCCGCTGTAACAATCCTTCCATCGGGGCCCACGGTAATTTGTTGATTTTCGAGCGACTGCGAGAAATCATATTTTACGATCTCTCGTTGAAACTGGTCGAAACCGAAGTCATCTTTGTGTTCCAACGGGTTCCGACACGCGAAGCTTCTCTGTATCGCGCGGGGTGTGGTCGTAAAGCACAGAGGGCGAAGTTATCCGCACTTCTCGAATGAAGTTATTTAACGATGCGTTCTATGGAAAATTTCAATCGATTCTGTATAATCGTGCAGATTTAGTACGCTGCAATTTTGCGAAGAGAATACGGATCTACTTGAAATCTTTCAGTGTCGCTAACGTGGGATGTCGAAATAGATTTAAAATCCCCCCCACTGTTATAAGAGAAGTAATTGTAGTTTTCAAGAGTCCTCGCAACGCTGTCATCGTACCTTGGGCATTGTCGAAAATCGAACTCTCGAGAGGAACCGTTCGCCCGTTATTATTAAGATCGACCATCGCCGCGAACGTTGCAGCTGATCGAAACAATCCAACCAAGAAATCAACCACCGCACCGGGTTCGGTTTGGCCGCTTCGAGATCACCGCCACCGATATTCATTCAGCCCTCTGACAACGACTAATCGGTCGACTACTCTTTTCGCGGCCCGAAACGATTTTTTCAACGTCAGTGGACGTATCAGAAGAAGAGTATCCGACGGCCGGTGCGAATGCAGCTGACTTTGAAAGATTCCGGCCCGTTCTTTCGGTAATTTAAAACTTCTAAAGCCCATTATCAGCGACGATTATGATGAAAAGATATCGGATTTGCACCTGCTGCGCCGATCCGCTCCTGTCTGTGCGCGGCGAGTTAACGCGAACGCGACGGGGAATATCTTTTGCGGCTCTTTACACCGCAGGGCCGAGAGTACTCTCGTTGCCGCGGTCACGGCCTGGAGAGAGATGAGGTGTGGAATATTTATGGTCATTCTAGAAGCCTGCGACAATGGCACCCCATTGGACTGCCGTGTACCAACTTGAAGTACGCTTCAACAGGCTGAAAGAGGAATTCTAAATTCCCCGCCGTCTTGCCGCTCGCTTCGCTTTCGTTCAGCGTATATATTTTTTTATTATAACGATCCTACGAGACAGCTGTGCAATAATTCAAGCAAAGGATTCCACTATTTTTAACACAGTTTACGTGGAAAGTTTTGTAGAGGATGTCACGGCTTGTACGGTGCTTAAAAATTCCTGTCATTGGACGGGTAAATTCAATTGCTGTTTGCTTCGGAGGATTAAAAAGCGCTCTCTCGTTTCTTTAAACGGAAAAGCTTGGCCGCGAGGGAGCTGCAACTTCGAATTCGGCTGAACGTTTCGGGGCTAACTAGAATTGCGACCCGTCCCTGCGACGATTCTTCGCGATGTTTCGGCATTCGGAAAAAGTTGGCGGCGGACAAAAGTTTCCACGATAGTGCGGGAACTCGGTTAGACGTGAACTTTCCGTGAAAGACGAAATATAGGGGGGTGATAGTTGTTTAGACAACAGGTCGCGATAGACGCTGCTGTGGCCTACAATAAATGTCACGATGAGTTTTCCGCACAAGGAAACTGGATCCGGAAAGTTTTATCTCAGCTCGATACGTCGCTGTTCTACTATGCCGTTGTTCAATCTAGATTCGGCATTAGATGGCGAGAGGTGCAATAAAGAAACGAGAGAAACACGAATGAAAACGCAACAACGAGATAAATGGACAGACTAATCAGCTTACAGACGACGGTGCCAATCCGACTTAGAAGTTTGACGATTATGTCAGTGCTGTCTGATGTGTAAAATTCTGTCTTGATTGTAAAAATACCAAGATTGCAATTAGATCGTAAAGTAATTGTCCAACAAAAATCCTGCGAAATGAATGCAACGCACAATTTCATACATTGTATATTTTATATTATGCTTGAAGCCTGCATAAATCACGAAACTAGATATTTAAGTGCCGCAATGCTCGGGTATAGTTTATTGAGCTCGGCTGTTAAAGACTCGAAGAAAAAAGTTTGTCAGGCCTCGCAGAAGTCCAGTAGGCGAGTACGTTCAGCTAACACTTGAAAACCGAAGTACGATGGAAGGTCATTAATTTCTGCATCTATCCATAAAGTATCACGAAAGTTGCTAATTGACACTTCGTGATTTTTCCCCCGTTGAAAACGGCGGTGGTGAACAGACGACCAGTCATTAGCGCAGCAGCACGATGTAAAATGCCGTGCGAATTATATAACAGACGCATCACTTTCGAAGAGGATCAAGAGAAGCTAACGTTGGCCAATCATGAATCACCTAACCCGTAACTTCTGGCTGCAGTCGATCATTAACACTGGCCATTGTTAGCTGCGCCCGCAATAGGTATCTTGATGCCAACGACCAAAATCAATAAAGCGATCACCTGGACCGATAAACTGCCCGCACACGTTTCATAGACAATAGCTGCCATTCTCACCGGGTCGGATCGTGATGCAGCTTGGGTGCCCTGTTCGTCGAGTGGCCCAATTATGATCCCCCAAGAGAATGAGCCGGGAGCTGCTGGAATTCGCCCCGATCGCTACTGTTGACGCGCCACCCTTTTTTTTTCCCCACCACTTTGTATTTCCCAGGAAACCACCGGGCGAGTGAAGTCGCAACTGCGATTGCGTTGCGAGACGTCGCGCCGCGATTCTCTGATAATCAGACGTTGCGCTACGACACGGGATTCAATGTAAACGGATTCTCTGAAGAGTTCGGCGCACGAAAGAGTAAGTACGTGTAGCAGAACAGCGATAACTTAATAGGCTCGACCCGAGCATGCCCATTGAAATTAAGACAATAAATCTCGAATATCGTAGAGACAACACGATCTTCAGGTGCAACCGATAACGTGCAGGCTCCACGGGATCGGAGGTATTATTCGTGGCGCTTTACACATACACATAGAGGGAGAGAGAGAGAGAGAGAGAGAGAGAACGAAAGGCCAGGACAGGAGATAAATTAAAGCTGCTCGACGTCGGTTACCAGATAAAGTTCTCCGCCCCCGCAATTTCCACATCCTCTGGCTAATTTCGCATGCGTACTGCATCGGCGCTGAGCAAACACGCGATTTATTAGATGAAATTCGCGGTGAACTTCTAATCTCTCTATTTGCCTCTAAGCGATCATAATGCTCACTTCTTGTCCGCTTGCCCCCGTTTCCCGTTTCCTCCATCGCCCGGCACTCGTGACGCGTTTCCTGCCTCGCTGTAACGACTAATTTCATATTTTCGTAACCTTTACGCGATACACTCGAAACTCGTGTACCTCGCCTAGCACGAATATCAAAGGCGTAACGGGGGCGCTTAAATTATGGAAACGAAAGTCGGATAACTTCCGCGGAACTAGCACGATATCGCGGGCGAGCGTCGGGTTAATGCAGAATATTCTTAAACGCCGCGCGAGAAATACAGAAGTGCGGGATATTACTGCGATGAAATATTCACATCGACTTCCTCTCGCGGCCTCGAATAAAATATCCTCCGACGACCGTGGAGCGAATAGCGCCGCGTCGGAATATTTTATGCCACCTTTTCATCCCCGATGTGTTTCCTTAAAACCGTCACGCCTCCGCGAAATTCAATGAATCGGGGACGCTTTCCTCTTTGCTTAGATCCGTACGCGGGAATTCCGAGGCTTCGTTAAAAAAAAAAAAGAAAAAAAAGAAAAAAAGAAAAGACAGAAAGAGAACCGTGATATCGTTCGAAATAAGTTTCTCCTCTGTGAGATACTCCACCGTTTATCCCTTTTCCCGATCCGCTTCGCGCTCGTTTTTCCTCGATCTCCCCAGGCGCGGATCCCTAGAAACTATCCTCTATTCCGTGCGCATTCGTTGCTCATAAAACCGGCTGCGCCGCTTCGGGAATGTAAACCCATCGTCGAGATAGCACCTACGTTCAAGCAGCAACACGGCCACCTCGTTTCCACGCGATCTTTTTCAGACGGTGCTTTTCGCCTACCCAGCCGGCGATAATAATTCCCTCGCGAACAAACGCGACCACCATACGCCAGGCGAACTTTACGAGATCAACGTATAACCAGATTGGGTCGAGTCGTCGAACTGTGTCCTCTTGGCTCGTCGTTGCAGAGCGGCGCCGTTCTCGGTGTCTCCGGCATTTAATTCGATCATCGTATCAGACTTTACAGAATCGACGAATCGTGCGCGCTATAAGATTAATCAATTATCTCGCGTCGCAGTCGTCCCACGAGGGTCGAATTTGTTCTCTCCGTAAATGACACCGATTCGTTTTAAATTGCTCGCTCGCCGATGCTGCGATGGTTGCGACTCGAGTTTTCGAAACACCTTACGACGTCTTTCGTACGTAATTATTTGGCCACTCGCGGCCTCCGGACGGCGGTGCAACCGTCTGCAAAATTACACCGAAGCGGCACCTACGTTTAAGTGCGATACCCCCGTTCACCTCTCGCGGCATTCTTCCAGCAGTTTTCCTCTACCCACGTGGTAATAACACTCTTCACAGGATCGAAGTAGCGAGATCAAAGTTTCACGGACCGTTTATGCGTCGCGAGTCGCTTTCTCGGCCGTTGCGGCGACTGGTTCGAACGGGGGACCTATCGTTGCCATTTTTTTCGCGCCGATCCAGGCGGATAATGAACGGTGCGAAGTTAGAAAGTAAGACAGTGCGAGGTGTTGCTCGACGTTAACTTATGGATCTACAGCTGTCGAGGCACAGATTAGGGAATCGGCAAAGGTATTTCCTCGTAATATACTGGCTACTCCGACAACGACACGATAACACGAAAGCCCGTACAATGAAGCACGCTTCGATTCAACAGTTTTGTAGAAACATCTATATGTATACACGTAGGGGCTGTGTCACGAAGCGATTAGATTAGTCTTGGGAACAATAAGGAAGCTAAGTTTCGCTTTAATTGCAGCTCCTGTTGAGATCTCGCGATTAATTTATATCTACGACCTTTTGTATTGCCTGCGGTATATCGGAGATGAAATAGCATAAATCCTATTACCCGTTAATCGTTCATACTTAAATTTGTTATTACAGCGAAACGCTGTGGCAAGTAGTACTCAATATAATGGAATTCCATTTTCGGAAGGTACACGTAGAAAATTACCGAAGTATTATTACGCGAAGATGTGGTGCGTTAAAATCTGTAATAAATAAAGTTCCCCTTTCGGCAATTTACTTAACGAAATTGCTACTTCAATAATATTCCTATTCCCGCGCAGTGCCGACGAATGCATTTCAATTCCGTACCAAGTCCCCTCGAAAGTAATAGAATCTAACTTCCTCTCTCCCTCTCTCTCTCTCTCTCTCTCTCTCTCTCTCTCTACTCCTAAACACTGCAGTCCAGTTGAACCTCTGCTGCAACAAATCGTCCCAGCGCCGTTTCAAGTGGCTCGCCGTGCACACGGTACCCCGTCGTCGAGTGAATCGCGACCGAGTTCGAGATTTCCTTAAACCGGGCCAAGAGAATCGCGTTACTGAACCAACAAGCGTATCCAGTTAATCGTAGAAACGCCGCGCCGCGTGCTCCGTAGCCCAGAAACGAATCTGCAGTTGCGCGCTCGTTGCCCGTGCATCAAAGTTACCCCTGGCGTTCTCGGCGTACGTACGTGTGCCGAAATCCAAGGGACGGCTCGGCGAACGAGAAGGACGGTTTAACATTTGTCCCGTCATCGCTTGCGTCTAAATGGTATTTGTCTAATTTACCCCGACGCGAAGGCGACCCGGGACCGTTTGCCGGGGAGGTAGAACCGGCGACCGTAGATTTAATACCGCTTTGAAGCGTATCGAGTCGCCGTGCCACGAGCAGCCAGGTTTCGCCAGGTTTCGCCAGGTTCGCCGTTCGGTTCTCTAAACATAATTAACAATCACCCAAGATCTATCAAACAGGCTGGAAATTAGTGCAAACAGAGTGCAGCTCACGGAGGCCTCCGTTCCCGTGGCCGTTTCCACCTTTGCCGCGCCGTACAAGCTTTGCGTTTACACGTCGGAACGTTCGGCACATGGCTATCTACCTGCGGGCCCCGAACTCACGTATCCGCGCACAGGTAACCGAACGTACACGCGGCCCCGTTCTTCGTCGTGGAGGCGTCTGCGCCGCGCCTTCCGTTTGCACGGAACACGGGGTGAAACCTGATTGCCGCTTTCGAAGCGATAATTACCCGTTTGATATCGGGCCTCGAGTTTCTGCCCGGGGTTGCGGCTCGTATTTGCTCCCCACGCTCCTACGAAAGATCGTTACAGCGTCGAGGGGCGTCGATCGAACCGCTGGCTCGATCCTCAATTGCGCTGGAATTCTCGCCGAACGACGCACCTGACCGGGTCGAAACTTTTCCCGCCGCCGAATAAAATACCGACACGAATGTCGATTCGAGTTGTACTTCGGTAGAGGAACACAATTTCCATTAACGCGGCTGAACCACGGCTGGCGTGGAACAGACGTTGGGCACCGAGGGAATATAATATGTCCGCGCTCGGGATCGGTGAATGTCTTCGATAGTAATGCCGTCATAATAGAAATTCCCCTCTATAAATTGGCGCACGCGGGCGCAGTTTGATGGATGACTCGCGATACGGGTCCGATGTCTACCGGCAGCCAGGTATTGCGCACACTCGGCCTACACGTGGACAGCGTGGCCTGGCAGGGCACGCCGACAAGCACGCCTGAATGAGATATCCCGAGCGGCATTAATTTGCCAGGATCGAATCGAGTGCGAGGCTTCCGCGAGCGCATTGCCGTGAATGATATCTCATACTTGATCGAACGGTCCGCGAGCAACTCCACGAGGGCCGCGCCGCGACGCACAGCCACGTGTGCACGCTGTCCGTACACACGTGATCTCATTAAGCCGCCGCTGGCCAGCGTGTTGCTCGCGCCGGGCCGCGCGGGTAGCAATAAATACGTTGCGCGGACGGACGCGGACTGCGAGGACAGTTGTGTGTCAACTCGGAACAAGGGTTGTCGATGGACTTACAATGCTGCCCGTTCGGAGTAATGTAGAGCGGAGCGTGGAAATAATTTACAATCCGCAGTCTCTGGAGTGCGTGCTCGTATTGTGTTGCTTTAATGAGAAATTTCATTCGGAGCACGCGCTCGGGACATGTTTGAATGCTTGCCCGGTGGAGCGTGCGTCAAGCCGCGACGATTTTCTCCATTCCTTCTTCGTCATCCCGATCCTTGATTCCCTTTCGTCCGCGCCGAATCGAGCGGATAATTCGCGTCGCTCCAGTGGCAGCATTCGCGGATCGTTCGGGGGTATCGCGATTTCTTTCACGCGTTGCTCTAGGTAAACGATCCGCGCGGGTTCTGCCTGCGTTGCGAAACTAGCCGTCCGACGATAGAAATATTTTTATCGGCGCAGAGAGCGATGCTCGTAAATCCTGCCACTTTATGGACAGTTTTACGACTAGGTGCATTACATTGATCTACCGTAAGTTATAATTGGAGTCCCCTTGAGCGAAAACGTATCTCGTTCCTCCGAATAAACCGTCCTGTTTTATGAGCAATGATACTGCGCGTTTCTGCGCGATTCTGGCCGATTCAGATAATGCAGAGACAATCGCGAATCGTTCGTTCGCGAGCTGTGCCGATCTGATTTTCGAAACGATCCCCCGGGACCCTATTTCCCCCCTAGCCCCCGATCAGAAATTACGCCTCATCGTTTCGAAGCGGACAGCGAGACGACGAAAGGAGGAAACAATCCTTTGTCGTTCCCGCATTTCACCACCCATGTCCGGTCGAAACGTCAACGGAAACGCGCGCGAGAATTACACATTTCTTATTCGCAACGCCCCGGTCATTTGCAACCCGTTCAAACGCGCTTGTTCAGCACCGCATCGATTAAACCCACGGAAGTTCAAAGTAATTACAGAGCGCCCGGTCGCGTTTTAATTATACCCGTCGCACTCGTTAATGCCGCGGTGCAAACAAACTTGGCGGCCGCGTAAATTATAAAATTCCCCCGTTTCGAAGCACTTTCGGCGCGATCGACGGCGCGCGTCGTCGCATTCGCCAGCGAGCGGACCGCGTTTCACCGGGCGGATAAAGCCCAGGTCGCCAGGGCCGTCGGATTGACCCCTATTGTAAAATGTGTTCCAGCAACGATAAGAACAAGTTGGCGATCGAACCGTATAAATCCGTGTCCGCGGGCGGAATTTTCACGCGAACCCGCCGCGGAAGGTAACGTTACATAACCGTCGTAACCTTTCCGGACCGCGATACTTCTAGCACGTTTCTCGAGAGTCGCGGGACGCGAGCTCACGAACGTGGAAAATAGGAGCCGGCAAGAAGTGTATCAGATAAGACCTGCATCTTCCACGGTTCGCTTCGTAAAAACTCCTCTAATGCGGGATTAAACGCGATCAAATGATCGCAGCATTGCGCGTCGACGATTAATCTCGCGGACCGTCGTTCTCTCCGGACGTAAATAGGACATGCATCAGCCTCGCCGTTAGACCAGTCTATTAAGAAAATCTTTTCAACGGGGGATTCGGCGTGTTCCAAAGGCAGCCGCGCACCAGACGGTCTGGGGTTTAATCGTCAGCGGAACATTAAATCATCGTGTCCCACGTCACGTGGATACGTCGGATTTCCAGCGGGCCATTAAGACAGCCTCTGGTCAGAACTTCGTTCGCTGGAGTCGCGCCGGTGACAAATCGTACGGACGCTCGCAAATTGTTCCTGCCCGGCTCGTATTCAGAAACGAATCGACGCGGAACGTAACAACGATATCGGTAGCACGGTTTCCCGTGTATTTCGCGATATATAATACGAGCGATTACTGCAGGCATGTTAGTCGCGGGTGAAACGAGAATAATACTCGCCGGACAAGATCCCGATTCGCTTATCGATCTTCAACTCCCGTATCTTTGATATCACTGCGCGGGCAACTGAACGGCATCGCCGTTACGGAATTATACAATGCGCAGGTATCGTAGTTGTCGGGGGACTTATCGCTCTGGCGAAACCGCGTCATCAATCATCAGCCAGCGATCGGAGAAACTCCTAAACGTTTACGCGTTTCGTACACCGCGCACAGCCGATACACGTTTATTGCGATCGTTGCCCGCGGTGTCGGCGTAAAACGCGATTACCGTAACGTGACCAATTGTTATAAAGCGTATCGCCTTGCGTGCGCCCTCGAACTACCATATAAATCTCCGGAGATAATTTTACAACTGTAGATCTACTTGACACGAACAGGCGCAGTTAATAATTCCCATTTCCGTCGATCATCGTTACGATCAATGCCCGTTACCCCAACAGCGGTGCCTGCTCTTTCCTGAGATTAGAAATCGCGGAACATCAGCACGGTAACTTGCGTTTCGTCAAGCTGCTGCTGTCCTAAATGTTTCGCCTTTTCGTATGATGTCTATCGGCGAAAGAAAATGCCAATAGTCGTCCGTGACTGCGTCGCGGTCCTCGTCCAGGACGACCCCGGTGCAGCCAAGGAACGTTCCTCGAGCAAAGGTGAGTGGTACTCGATCATCGATACACCTCGAATCCCGAAGCTCGTGTCCCGATTCGCGAAACGAGCGTGTTCGAAGGCGGCTTCCCGGTGTTCACGCGTGCAGAACGCAAACGAGGAAGTGATAATTTCACGGTGAGAAAGGTGGGCACCGAACGATCGCAAGTTGGGGCCGCGAAACGCGGCGCGGGGAAACGAAAACCTTAACGAAACCGTGGTACGTAGGTGGCGTATCGCCTCCGCGCGTGCTTTCTCACGCGCACACGTTCCGCCGCGTGTACGTACGTGCTAAGGGAAGATAAAAGGGAACGAGGACGAGGGAAAGGGGCAACGGCACGGAGGTGTCGGTGGTGGCCGTCGATGGCAGGGAGAGGAAACGAAATGGCCGACAGGGGAAGGAACAGGACGAGTCGGTGTGAGAACCGAGTCTCGTAGTGATTTCCATAGTTATTCGAGATAGCCAGTAGAGGAGAAGCTCTCGTGGCCGACCGCTCTTTCGACGGGCATCCTATCATTTCGCACTGAGTCGTGCTCACCCTCGCCGTGTGCATTCGCTTATAACGGAATGTCGGTACCTGTACGAATCTCACGACCTCGCGATTTCTTCTGGCGGTTTTCGAAAGGCCGACGGAAATCGGCGACGAGACGATAGCGTCGTCCGATATTGATCGTTCGAACGGATCGCGGAGGCGAAGCGCGAGGCTCTCTCGGCCTCAGCTTCCAAAGATTTACCATTGCGGTCATTTCGCCGAAGGAACAACAACAATTGACGACACTTTTTCGCAGATCCGCCGCGGGCCACGTCCGCGCGTTGCGCTCCTGTCGGAATTATTGTAACGCCGGAGAAAGGGGAGCGAAAGCGCCGGTGAAAGTGACCGAGGGAGAAGCGCGTGCAACTCGGTGAACGATACTCTTCGCCTCCGTTGGCGAAATCGTGCGCCTTGCCATTGTCCGCGAGGCGATTTCACCGTAATAATATTTTACAGCCGATACGGAACCACCTTACCCCTCTTGCTCCGTTTTTCCGTACGGAATCGTTAATATCGAATATAGCCTAGCTCAACACCTCGCTGCCGCTTCTGTTAGAAATGACGGTGCTTAGCATACGGGGCGTAGAAACGCTCGCCTTACAGCCGGTGGGCTTCGCCTCGTTCATCATGTGTAAACGATTTAAATGTAGCGAGCGTCAGCTCGTAAATATTATAATTATGACATCAAATATGGGGAGATCCTAACACTGTGTAATGAGGGCCGCTCGGGGACTGGAATACGGTCGGGCAGGATCGCCGTAGAATTATTGTCCGGGGAGGCTCTCGAGCCAGACAACTCGAGCAACGATCTTGGACCGTCAATAAGAGAGCCACGATCTCTTTGCCTGGATTGGAATGTTTTGTCCACCCGATTTGTTCCATTTAAAGGAATTAACCCGTTCGTCGGCGATCAATAATTTGCCCGGCCACCACCTCTTCTAGATGCATTCTGCGAGGGGCTGGAAAGCGAGGGAGGGGGTCCAATCATGAAGGAAGACGCTCCGCCAATTTGTGACCTGCTTATTTTCAATGAACGCCTGTACACGACGTGATCGTGCAGCCGAGGTGTTTTTAAAGGGCCAGTTAACGCGGCGCTCGTCCCGACAGCGTATAAATCGCGAACAAGTTGTGACAGCCGGTCTTTATTCCCCTTGGAACGTTGGTAACTCGTGACCCGATCGGTTTTGCACAATTCTGTGCAGGCAGCCGTCGCATTTGGACGTGGCCAATGATAGATGCGAGAAACGGGGTCCGCCTCGAAATAATAATTAATCCGCAATTACTTTTCTACTGCCTTGGCCGGTGTACATGGAAATGTTGGAATTATAAGTAACACAAGCGGGGAGGGAACGGGAAACGCATTGTTTCGCATTCATTGCTCGAACACCTTCGTGTTTCGTGCGATTCAGAAATTGCGAAATAAACGAACGAAACGTGTCGCCGGGCGAAACTGCCATTCCGCATAAACATATTATATCGGGAAATAAAACGGGCAACACCCGCGCACCTGACCGGCTACACCCATTATGGAAATGTAATTACCAAGTTTGATTGGGTGGTCCCCGGAGATGGACGTCCGGTTCAGAATCGCGGACGCTGCGTATTGAGTTCGCGGGATAGAGTCCGAGGTATGCAAAGTGACCGCGTCAGCGACGTACAGCCGGGGCAGCCGTTAAAAGTGAGCGCGAGCCAGGTAATAACGAGACGTTAACGAACTTCCAGAATCCGTGCACCAGCAGCAGTTATCACCTGTCGCGATACAGGTGTTTCTCTTCTTGTTTCCTTTTTTTTTTTTTTATCGCTAACAGGACGGCGCTTCTCAAAACTGAAAACCTATAATGAGTTTTCCGGGCATCATGGTTCCCCACCTGGACGTAGCGGGGCGCCGTTCGAAGCAGCGTGAAAATAATTAAACGAGTTTCGACGAGCTTTTAACGACCGAAATGCAACACGCATCGGGTCCACGAGCCCGTGAGCGACCCATTCATTGTTTTCCCCCGTGGCGCGGACGTTCATCGCGTTTCGCGAATTATACCGTTCCTCTCGTTTCATGGTCTAGGTGTTTCTCTAATTTCGAAGAAGAGCCTGTTCCACCGGGGGCGGGCATTAAATATTCATACACTGTCCGTAAGACACAAAAGGTGAGCAGTAGAGGGGAATTCTAGTTACGTTTAGTCCGTTGCTCTTTCGGTAGGCGAACTATACGCCATTCAACGTGCCGACAGAAACTATGAAGCCGCAACGTAGCGAGCGAACGATCGAAATTTACTTTCGATAGTATGCAAATATTTATCGTCGTCGCTGAAATGTACGAAAGAGTACCTCGGCCGTGTTCGATCAATCACTGCACAGCGTGCAATACGAATCAAGCACTGATCAAGAACAACCAGAAGTCTCGGTGACAAATAGATGGAAAAGTCTCGGGGAACAGAAGAGACGCAAATAAAAAAAGGGACAAGCGAGGAACCTTTGATAACCCGGGGGGTTCGACCACGTTTCTCGATCATGCCCGATTCCGCGAGCGCAGCGTATCCGTTCGAGGGTACGCGCTCCGCTCTTATCTCGATTATAGCCGAATGGAGTTCACTCGGGGGCCGAAGTGCTCCCCGAAGTATTTCATTATCGAGATCCTACAACGGGTGGGTAATAAAATTGGAAGGCACCTCCGCGAGGGACGGGGGCAGAGGCGCGTTGCGTTGCATTGCGCCCGCGAGCTCAGCGTGAGCCCTCTTGTGTACGCGTGTACACGTACGGCCGCGCGTCCACGAAATCACCGTGGCCGAGTTGAAATATTGACCGAGTATGGGTTTATGACGGTAAGTAGCGTACGCGCGCGAGAGGAAGATCGGGGTGCAATAGCGAGGAGGGCCAGAGGGAAAGGGCACAACGGAAAGAGAGCAAGAGGTTTCGAAGGGAGCGTGATGAATGAGAGGAACGGAACAGAGGAACGAGGAAAGAGGGAGAGAGATTCGCACGAGGAATGCTAAAATGCGGGACAAAGTAAGGGAGCGTACGTGCACGTAACCGAGGGTGGATGAAGGAGGACCGAAAGATCTCGGCGAAGAACGATGGAAGGAGAAGAGCGGGGCAAAAGAAGGGAGAAGGTGGCGAAGAATAAGGTGGTCAACGGGGTAAAGAGGGACCAGGTGGATCTGGTATGGCGAACAGAGGTGCTGTACGGCCCACGCAAACCGGCCCCCGCTTTGAGTCCCTCGGGGCTGTACACTTCCTCTCCCTTTCCCTACCTCCTTCTTCCTTTCCATCTGCACCACAGCCATCTACCATCTTCGGGACCCTGTAATACCCTCGCGTTTACGAGTAAGCGACCTGCACACAGGCGTGCACCTACACGCGAAACCGAGGGGTCCACCGATCGGAGAGTATGTGCGTATAACCGCCCGCAGACGCATCGCCTTCGATCATATTCCTTCCTTGAGAATTATCGGCTGCACCGTGTGTAAGGTGGTGTTCGTACGTGAAACGCACCGACCCGATCGCCCGATCGGGTACGCATGCGTGTGTACGCGTTTGGGGATCCATGACGAATGTCCGCGTTAATTCGTATTTTGCGTTCGACGGACGGAGGATGGAGCGTAGAATCGCGGAGGCTTCGCCAATTCGTTTCTGCGAGACTTGTATCGCGATCGAGCTGCGGAATATTTCCAGGCGGATACGAGTGGGAAGAAATATCGGAGCTATTCGACCTCTCGGAACCTTTTCGCGATCGCTGCAGTCATTCGATATTCGTACACGGAATATTCGCTGGTCGCAGCACGCGTCGTCGCTCGCCCCATTGGGAAATTCGCGAGGATTCGAACTCGGCACGCGTCGAACTTAATCGCAGTTCCGTCTAAGACCTCCGCTGTCATTGTCCCACATATTAAACGAGTACGCGCGCAACCGGAATGGGAAAGCCTTTAATTCGCCCGGGGAAGCAATTATAGGCACACATGGTAGTCGCGTGTGCTTCAGATTTCAATGTTTACATTTTGACGTAATTCCGCGGCGCACAGCAAACAACCCTTGATGCAGTAACGAACCAGAATGCAATAATGAAGTCGTAATCACGTAAGAGTGGCGCACAGCCTAGCGGTGACACGCTAATTAAAACTGTGCTACGCGTGTACCTAAAACTGCCTCCGCAACGCTGGTTACATCAGTTTGCAAGCGTGGGCACAGAGGGGAAATTGTTCCATCGTTGCGCCAGCAATGTTTCCCTCACGATCCCCGCGAATATGGCAATCGATATTACTTCGGTAACGATTCAATATCTATAGATCGAAGACACCCGGGCGCTCGAATACACAACAGAGGAAAGTTAATCGTCGTTGATTATAATATTATACCCCTAATCACGTTCGTCCTTTTATTCACTTCGCGATCGCATTTCACGCGAGCATCAAACAGTTCAATTCGCGTCGGCCGGCAAAACATACCCCGCGCAAAAAGACGTCGCTAAAACGTTCAACCGAAACGTTCGGAAGTCGTTTCGCGAACACTACAAAACGCCCCTTCAGTTCGCCCATGCGAACCTGTCCGCGACGCAAGACAACATCTTTCCGCGACGACAAAGCTAAACGGGACTGCACCGGGGCTTTCGTTATCGTCGGCCCATGCTTTATACGCGTACAAGAGTTACGACAATCAATTTCCGCGGAGCTTCGCTCCTTCGCGGCTGAAACGCAAGCCACGACGAGACGCGAGGGAGAACAGTATTTATGGTACACCAAACGAGCATGTCGTCGCTGAGGCCCACCGAATGCCACCCAAGAGATGGTCCGGGGATGAAACCAATTTTCGACGGTGTCTATATAAATCAGATCTTGTTACAAGCGCAGGTACAGTCAGCGAGTTTGCAACCCGGCAACGTGTCCAACTTCGGCTTCCCCTCTGCACCGCGGAGCTTCGCCTCGGAACACTCAGCTGGCCGAACGGTCTTTTAAACCGAGTTAAAAAGGGGGTCAATATTTATTAGACGGTTTCTAATGAAACATTTTAAATGCATGGAATTCACGGCTGTCCCACCCCGGGACTGTTTCGGCCACACACCCTCCATCGGATTTCTCCCCTCCGTGTCTCGTCCCGTCGTTCCCCCGGCACGTCCCTTTTCCACCGGCGTTATCTCAACGCTTGGCCCGACATTAAAAAGCTATGAATCGTTTTCCTCCTATCTCTTTCACCCGGTCGAGCGTGGCAAGGTAAGGCTGACGGTCGCCCGCCCCGTAACTCGCCAATCGGGGAGCGGTTTTAACCGGGCACGAATTTACGCGCGGCTAATAAAATTACGATTTCATCTTGGCCCGGCGAAGAATTGATTTTAACGCGGTACGTCCGCGCGATGATATTGCTATTCGAATTACAGCGTGAAAGAATATAATCTTTACTGCCTGCCCTCGCGATTTTTGTTTTTCTGCCGAAGTCGAGAGCCACGGGAACGGTTCAATTTAATGTCACGCTTTGGTTAGAGCGTCCCGTATAACCGAGCCTCGTTTGCGGGCATTCGCCCGGATAAGTAATATCCTATAAACAATCGAGGCGAGGCGAGTAATTTCCTCGCGGGCCTCGCGGTAGCGACGGCTGGGGAGGGAAGAATTTAAACAGGCGTCGCTACACTTATCCCGGCCTCGATAAAATGTCGCTCCAAACTTTATGAGTTAAGAAGTACGGAATTCACGGGAGGCTTGTAAACACTGAGAAAATGGCCAGCGTTTTACGAGTGGCGCATTCTTCACGCGACAAGCAGAGGGCTCGTTACCTTTGTCTCCGCCAAGTCGTTTACACCTGCATAAAACGGGGATTATCTGAGCGAAACGAAAGCGGGAGGACCGCCCCGACGGTAGAACCGACACCCCCGGGTCATGACTCCGGGCAGATCTACCAAGGTACCCGCAGAAGTCCGGTGGCCCCGGCCCAAGGGGTCACGGGGTTCGGTCAAATGTTGAGATACTTTACAGAGTAAGAAATGTCAACTTTATCCGTGGTAAGGAAATTCGGCACTGTCCTGTGCATTTAACACGCCGTGCTCTGGCATAGTCGAAAACGCGTTTCGGAGATAACTCAACGCCCAATAGCAATGATAGAGCGAAGACAAATCGAGGCGGAAGATTTCGTTCTCGTCTGGACCAGGGATAATGATCCATTATTGTCAATACCTGCAACGTGCAACTAATTCTGAGTGCGCAATTAATCACGATCACGTTATGCCATCCCGTCCAACCCTTTCTCGCTGCTTTATCTCCAGTCACCTTCGTTCAATCCTTCTCTGTCCCGAAGCCATAATTTCCCTCCAAGCCCGGAGATACTCGACCCGTCGACGTTGCACCTGCAGATGTAGATCCTGGCTCCATGTTGGATTAATGCCCGTTAATACCCACTTGCTACCTCGGTACGTTCCCCTTGCTGATTCGATTTCTCGGCACTGCTCGCCCCTGTCTGTCGCTGCTACCTTCGCTGGAGAGTTAATTTACTTCTGCTACCTTCTTCATCTGTCCGATCTATCGGTTACTAATGTCTACCCGCTACCGACTGAGATTGGTGATCATTTTCAGCGGCCCGTTCCTCGAGTGGACCACGAGAAAATCAATAACCTTTCCACACGACTGCTCGCGGTAGACTATATGCAAATTTGGTAATACGTTTCGGGGAATAACGTTGCATCCTCGAAACCGGATACTGAGAACGAAGGAATCGCTATGTTCGCGGATATTATTTCGCCCAATTTCGAAATTTCTAGAAGTCGGTATTTCGTGGACTGTAACGCAGAGATGTTAATATTTCGAAGAAGATAATATTCGCTGCGAGCATTTCGTGCATCGGCTACGGTGCTGCCGTTACCGCGTTCACCGAACTCCGTATTCGTTTTATTCGATCGATAGATCCGGTCTACGCAACGATTGCGAGCCGATCTCTTGTCACTCTGAATCGACGAAGGGGAAGGTGCGTTTAATTTGCACTCAATGCTGAAGACCGTGGTTTACGGCGTCGGGACAGTAGGAAAGTTTGCCCAAGCCCGGCAACTACGAGCCGTGCGATCGTTGTGTATACACCACGCTATGAGATTCGTGTGTTACATTAACGCGAGGGAGGCGAGTCAGGGTACGGGGGAAAGCTGACGGCGTGCAAACAGAGCTACGCGCGCACGTATTCCGCGACTGTTTGTTCTGCGGTTCGACTGTGAACCTACGTCGTAGCCGGTTATTATTCCCGAATTCATGAACTGAGCAGACCCTTACGTGCAGCAATTCCAATGAACACCTGTACCGCGACGGGGGGAACACGTGGCGCGCACGACTTGACACGCGTGCATGCAAGCTACGTATTAACAAGGCGATAATTGACGTACAGAGAAGGGTTTCGAGTCGAGCCGGCGAGTGTTTGTTACAAGAGAATCGCACGCGAGACGGCGGCACGGTGTTGCTATTAAAGCTTCTGCGCCGGGGTTGGGCTCGATTTAATTCGGGGAAGGAATGCCTCCGCGTTTCGCGGCAATTTAGACGTATATATCCCGAGCTACTGGGAAAGCGTCGGAATAATTTAATGTTGCAGATATCCTACAAAGCGGCCCCGTCGCATATCAATTATCTTGTAACGGGCAGAAAATGTTTTGGGAAACATATCTCGGTTAGCGTAAACGACGTTGATATCCGGCACAATGGGCACGATAATTGGCCCCGCGAGTACCGTCCGCGGAGACTAATTGATACTGGTCGTAAATCGACCGACCTGTGGCCACTTGATTAGGGCGAATTTTTATCGCCCGGCTTAACGACCCGCGGCGGTGGCCGGTCCAAGTGGCGTCCCGTTTCTCGCATTAACCTCTGCTTATGCTCTATGCATGTATTCGGGGCTTATCCTGCGAGCTCCCGCGGTAATCGAAGGTCGGCCAAGGAATTTGGAGGAGGCACCGATAAATCGGTGCGCCTTCGATCGAATAAACGTTGCAGGTGCCCGGCCGAGAGGGGCGGCGGGGGCTACCTTAATTGACAAGTGGCGTCAGCGAAACGGAAATTTGCGATAATGGCCGGGCCACGGCGCGACGAACGAGGATGGTACGAAAAAAGGAGGAACAATAAATGAATTCCGTGGGCCAGGAGGTTTTTATCGAGCGCGATACCCACGCTCGGTGCTTTGACTTGTTAGCAGTTAGCAATAACATACGTTATTTTTTATCATATCTCGTGCCGTTGGCTCCGTGGCCTTTATTTGGGCAGGAACACGTTTTGGTACTCGCGTCTTAAGATACCTGGAGATAGCCGCGCGTGTTGTTCGAACTCTTATATTGCGGCCACGATATTACCGTCTACAGGGTGGCACGCCGGCCAACCGTCCGGCCCAGGCAAAATGAAATTCAATGCGAAATCGATTGGCATCGCCCCCACCCCCCCCCTCCTCGTTCCCATTCGAATTTATCCATTTAATAATCGCGGCTGACCTCGCGAATGAAACAGCAACACGCGAGAACGTATTACGCTCGGCCGGCTATATCGTCTCGCCATTTAATATATTTATCTTCGATCTCCACGAGTCGCCGAACGATACGCAGCAAGAACCGACGAGATAATTACTCTTGAGAAATAAACGCGCACACGCTCGCAACCCCGGCGCACCGACGACCAGCAACGTGGCGCAAAGATTAATTGCATTTTCCTCGCGCGGAGACGGTGCCGGCCCGATCGGTCGCCTTTTTCCGCGCGCGTCGCTCGCGTTTTGCCTAAGCGCGAGCAAAAGACGATCGATTTTCGGCGTCCCCTCTCAGCGCAGCCGTCGTTTCATACCACTTTCCCTTCCGTTTTAATCGATGAATCGCTGGTCGTACCACGGGGACGCGTGTCGGACGAGATTCACACGTGTCGACGCGCCAGAAACGGCCACTCGACATTATCGTAGCGTCGACAACCTCTCAATTATAATTGAATGCGCCGGAGCTCCTTTATTTTATTTTTTTTTTTCTTTTCTCCGGTTATATTCAAATTCGCGAGATAAAGCGAAACGCGATCGTCCACGGGCTGACGAAGCGGGTCCCGCGATGAGGTGCCAAATCGTTTAATGGGACAACCTGTTAATATGCGACATGTGTTACCCACACCACGCACGGTCTTTCATATACATAACCAGTTGCGTCGCCTCTCTCAGTCCTCCCGTCGAAATATGTACGCTCTGTGTGCGTTCCGGCATTTCTTTCGTTCGACACGACCGATCTGCGTTCACCATCGCCGTTGATCCATCATCATATGGATCGCGCTCGGCGACCGAGGCGTCCAGCTTAAAATTATCTACCGTGAAACGCGCGAGCGTAGCTGGGTGTAGACCGACCGCGCACGACGCTCGAAACGTCCGCCGTTCAACATTTTTCTCCCCCCTCGAAAATACACACATCTGAAACGTTTATTTAACCGTTTACAATCTATCCATTAACTGGATTCCCCGGTTGTCCATAATTTCTCTCGCTGTTGCCCGGTACACCGACGAATAATTAAGTCGAGCACAGTGCACAGCAGGCGTACGACCGGTCGACGGCACACAATTACGAATTTCGAAACCATAAATAACGAACTTTACCGCGTGCCGCGGCGCGAGCCGATTATTAATCGCGACATCAACGATTAATTCACTTTCCCAGCAACGATCCAATCCTCTACATTGTCACCTCCGCACGCCAAACTTTATCCGCGCGATACCTGAACCGTCGCGATCGTGCGTGCAACGCGCAACAACGATCCTCGGCAATCGCCTCCACCCGAACGAACGATCTCGAAGGGGAAACCGATGGATCCGTGGTCGAAATGAAACGTCCGGATGCCCCGTGGCCCGAGCGGAAATTAATTTCCAATTGGTAACGCGTGTCCGCGGACGATTACGGCCTCGTCGTCGAAACCGTTGCGCCCGCGATTCGTCCTAACGACAGGTAACCCCAACGCACGCTTCCGCCTGCGCGCGACACCTTCGTCCATCGCGTTCCTCGGACCCGGCTGTCCTTGCAACAAACGCGGCCGCTGAAAACTCTAGCCACGGGACACACTGCCGACATAATGACGGGGGTGCGGCGGTAATAATCGACGCGGCACTTACGCGAGGGCGGTTTTTGCGAGCGCGGCGAATCGATGGAGCGCAAATCATACCGTATCGCGGTGATCGTTAGCGCCTTCGTTCGTTCTAGCGAGGACTCGCCCGCAAGATATGTCCGCCTCGCGTAGAAAAGCATGCCAGACCGTGTTATACACGCCCGGTCCCCGCTTGAATGCGAGAGTCGCTGGATATCGGTACGGTACGATCGGTACCGGCGCACAGAGAGACAGTCGCGGCCTATAAGTCACTGGGAAATCAGGCCCACGGTTTGCCCGGGGAGGAAAAGTGCGGGCATTATTGGCTGCTATCTCGTTGGCGGCGTGCTGACTACGTTAAACGACGTCGGGTATTTACGTGACATGAAGTAGACGCGGGGGAACGAGCTTCTGAGTGGTGCAGGCTGACCAGAGGTGTGCCGGGGCCGATCGGTTGGAATTTATTTGTTGATCGGGGAAGACGAAGCGAGTTTTTTCCTCGGTATGTATAGTCAGTGCCGTAGAGTAATGGACATAGTAACGACCAGGCGGAGGTAACAATATTTGAGTTCGTATTCAAAGTACGTTGTTGCGCTAGGTATGCCTCTTAAGAACGTTATTTTTAATTGGCGAGCCCTTGTTGTATTGGCTTGAGACTAGCAGACCTGCTTATATCGACATTCTTTAGGAAGCGAGGGATAATAAGCCGGTGTAATTATTAAAGTAGAGCCGTCTTGCAAATTGCATTTCTGCGATTAAAATTCCTGTCTATAGAACGCGAGCTATAGAAGTAAATCTACAAATAATAATTTATATATCGCATCTTGGCACGCGAGTAGTTTCATCGTCTTCTGCAATTTTAAAGGTTACTACGCTTTTTTTCTATAACCGCGAACCGCAAAAATTAAAAACGCCACATACTCTTCTTCGATCGCCTATCTTTATTCGTATCCAGCTTGTATCAGATGCGTGCGAAAAAATAACAAGAAACTCCCTAATAACTAGAAACGGAGGCCGCCATCTATTCGAATACTCCGAACTAGTCTCCCCACTTGCACGAGTAATTAATTGCTATTAGATCGTCGAGAAAAAAGTCGATACGCGTTACGACGAAACCGTGAGACGACAGCTGACGAGGATCTCGGTCAGTCGAGATCTCACCGGCGGACCTTACGCCACTGCACTCGTGAGTACGTGTCGTAGGTGCGTGCGACCCGTGCGTATGCTGTACAGGTGGGTGTGCGTGCTGCAACCAGCCGGTACGGCTTATAGGTGGGGAGTCATAAATACCGTATTTATTGGGTTTGTAATTGTCGGTAATTAACATGCGCTCACAGTGCACACGAGACCCTTTCGCTTTCTTATTATCGTGTCGTGGCTCGTTACAGAAGAGCGAGTGCCTCCGCTTTGCATACAGGCATCTCAATACCAAACCGGCGCTTCCTTTCTCTTTCCTCCTTCTGCGGTACATTTCTTCCACAGTTTTCCATCTAATTCCACCTCCCCTCCCCCTTCGTTTTCCGCCTATCCTCCTCTCTTCACCTGCACCGTTTCCCTTACTCCAACTCTACGCGACTTCGTCCCCCCTCGCCCCCATTACTGGTTCTCCGTTCCTCCTCTCCTTCGGGGTGGTATTCGGCATCGATCGACTTATCGATACTCTCGATCGACGATCGGCACGTCGCTTGGAAGGCAGCATTAAGGTATATATGACTCGAGGAATTCCTGTAAACGAGCAGCGTACTCGTATCCCTGCCGGTTTACAATGCTATTTATCTCGTGTTCGCCGGGTACTCCACGTCCCTGCTACGTTTTCATGTTTTTAGTTATACGTATTTCTCGTCTCTCGATCGCACAGGTTGGTACACGGCCGTCCCCGCTTGTGAAACTATATCTTCTCGCTCTCCTATTGCTCCTATAGATTACTGTCAACCCGGCTCATCCGCTCAAGGAGTCTGGTAATTGCCGCGCACAGCATTGGCAACGCAACCGAGTTGCCACGATCTGTCGATTCGTTTTCTATCCCCGTCCGAAGTAACAGCACCGCGACTCTCTACAGGCCGGGTCGTCGCGGAAAAACCGCTGAGCCGTATAAATTGTCCGCGAGCCGGAAACGCGTAAAGCAGCGCCGTTTCCCGTGGGACGTTTACACGGTGTCGGTTTGCAGAACGATTAACCAGAACTTTGTCAAGTTTATCGAAACGATGCAAACGGGCATCTCGACGAAGGGAACTGGTCGTCGTCGGGCTCGCGTCTAACCTCGCCGGTCTTCTCGATCGGACAGCGAATTATCATAAATCTCGCTCGCCCTTAATTCGTCCCCCTGCACGACGTCGGTTTTCGTTTCGTTACATGCCCGGCCCTGTTTCCGCAACTTTGATGAACGTCGTTAACTCGTTTCGCCCCGAGTTTCCCGTCCTCTTCGCGGCTTTGTTTCATCGAATCTCCTCTGGTAACTACTTCCATCGATCGTGCGCTCCGCTTCTTCTCCCTGCGCGAAGAGCACGTAAGTTTCGACTGGAAGCAGCGGGGACCATTTATAACAGCCGTGGCGAATTTAAACTTCCATTCGTTAGGGATTCGATTTCAACTTGGCTCGTATAAATTCTCTGCTAAACGAAGGACCCCGATCTTAGTCGCAGAGATGAGGAGCCGGCTAACGCTCGTATCTGCGCGTACGCGAAAAGTTGCTCTTCTTCTTTTTTCCTAGTTCGAGGGCCGTTCGGCTTGTTTGAACGATAAAACAGGAGAAAAGGAAAAAATCGTTCTGGACACCACGACGTTTATGACATTCCCGAGAGTTATTTAACAAGGGCAATCTTTATCGCAATGTTTTCTTCGACGTGCTATGTGCAGTCACTTAAAGAACAAAATTGAAAATAGAAAAATTGTGGCAATAATGGGGATGGACAAAAATTCTTGTTAAAAACTGATGAGAAACTTATAAAAAATGCGGTTAAACGAAAGCCGTAATGGGCTTTTTTAACAGCTTTAAAAAATACGATTGGTTCTAAGCTCCTTATTATCAATCTTTTCTATCAGACGCCTGCAACGACCAGTTAATTGATAATCCACCTGCGAGTGCGAAATTGACTTCGACCGAATTATTCCTAAAAAATACTACGGAGAAGACGACATTTCATTTCATTAAATATTATATTAAATCCTGAAAACCTCCAGCTTCACCAGACTAGAAGGCTTTTAACAAGCCTGTCTGAATTATTAAAGTAAACCAAGCGGGGGGAGGGTATCGCGGGCCGCGGCTGATTGTCAACTGAACCGAAGTTCAACGTCGCTTCAAATCCACGGAACGATAGCTGAGCATGGAAGGAGAAGGTGGAGGGCGTAGGTCGTAGCAATTTGCAGTTTGTTCGATGTCTCGAGGTCGTTCGTCGTGTCTTGGCAAGGTTGACTGGCTGACAAGCGCGACAGGCCGAGGTTGGTGTGTAAGCAAGCAAAACGAGCGACTAAATAAAGGGGTGGATGAGCCCTCTTCAGTTCGAGAAGGCAGATTTCGAAAGGGGTACCGCGAGGGTGTGGGCCGGGCCAGAGGAAGCCAGAGAGAAATTGATGTTAGCCGTTTGCATTTATTATTAATACGCTCGTCGACCTGTCACCAGAGCGAACGTGTCAGCTTGCGCCGTTTCAACCCCTTTTTCAGACCCTCTTCACCTGTCGCCAACCCCGGACGTTTCGGACGGACACGTACACTTTCCCTTTTCTCTCATTCTCGTCGGTTGGTGTCAATCTACAGAAAAAGCATAGCACCGAATGCGGAGGAAGAGGGCAGCTTAATTATTCAAGTGCAGTTAAATTGCGACGCGTCGCTTAAAATAATCTCGTCCTCGAGTATCGGACGTTTTCCCGTTAGTTCATCGCGCGATGCCACCGCGGATAGCTCGTTCTTCGAAGTTTAGGTACGAACAGGTAATGTAATTAAAATAAATTTCGTATTCACTCGCGCGGACTGCATAAAGAAAATCGAGATTCTCGCATCCGCAATGTATTCTCGCGGTATTTGTATTGGCCAAAGACATTTACGTAATGTTACGTATTATTTCACTTTTCACCGGACGTTGCCGCAAATAACGTATCATCAGAATGCTAAGAAACACGCCCGCCGATTCGGCGATTCGATCTCGTTCTCCTTTCGTCACAATCTTTGCTCGTCTGCAACGGAATCGCGACGGGACGCGACGAACGTTTGCTTCCATCTTATCGGGGCACGTGCACCAGGTTTACCGATGGAGGAAACGTTTCGTTTGAAACGTGGATCGCGTAGATCAGGCCGGAAGTGAGATATTTCAGATAAGGGGCGAAAATTTCAGCCACGCTTATGCCGATCCATTTATTTCCATAAGCAAGAAGTCAAGATCACTTTAATTTTATTCGCCACCGTGATCGCGCCTGCCTCGACACCCCTATTCTATACCCGATCGATAGGGCGCGCGCGATAACAAAAGGGTGAACCAGCCAATTGCCTATTCGATAGGGCTCCGACTGTTTCTATTTAAATGGTCCCCGGTAGTTCAGCCCTGTCTCTCTATCTCCCGAATGAAAATGTAAATTCTCTCGCCGGTACAGTTCGTTTTCATCACACCTTACACGGTTATTGCGCCGTGGAATCGCAAGTAAGATATTCTAGATGGCCGATAATGCGGCTCGATACCGTGAATGGTAATTTGCTTGATTTCATATGCGAACGAGTATGCCAATTTGGGACACGGGTGCGCGTCGTTTTCTGGCATGTCTATTCGATGAAAGAAACGATAACGTAGTCACGAGCGAAACGGATTGCGCCGATTCGTCCCTTTAGGCAAGTTCTGGTACGGCAATTCAATTTTCCTATGACTTCTTTATTCGGCTGTCGCCTCTTGTCTACGGTCTATGGAAAACAAATGTATCCAACAGATGCATGTACTATTTATCGCGCGGACATTATTAATTCCAGATAAGCGTGTCCCCTCTGTTTCGCCCGAGATGAGAGATAAGACGGAATCGTGACGCCTCGAATGCTAATTCTCTTAACCTTTCGCGCGTAGATGGCCGCGGCGAAAAAACCGCGGATCCGTTTCCTCGGCTCGACAAACGAGCCAATCGCGAACGAAAGGAGAAGAAAACACGCCAGTCACGACGCGTCGATTTCCCTCTCTCGTCGAGCATATTAGATTTACGGCCTGAATACGCCGCGATTTTGTTCTTCCTGCTCTCGTAGGCCTCGTACTCCGCGTCGAAACGACCAGCAACAGCTCGGCTGCGTTTGACATTTCCATTCCGTGCACTGTCGAAGATTTGTTTGAAATATCGTTCATACCGCGCCGGCATCCGGCATCGTAGCCGGATTAACGGCTGCAACAGGTCGTTAAGTTTGCCGTGGCGGAGCGTCAATATTAGATGAAAATCGAGTCGGCCGTTCGCGACGTGCACGTACCGTGGATCGTTTCGATCCCCGCCGCTCGTCCGACTCTCGTCCGACGCTCGTCCCCGATTTATCCACGATCCCTTCGTTCTCCGCGACGCGATTCTTTGTTTCCCCCCGTGTTTCCAGGATGTTCCCCCGACCGTGCATTCAGCGCGTAAATGTCACTGGAGCGATGATAAATTTCGCGCCCGCGTCCCGCGACGTTACTTCGTTGCTCCTTGCTTTCGTTCGACGCCAGTTACTGCAAACGCGCGGTACGCGCAACGGTACAGCCTCTCTACACGTGGAAAAATATCTTCTGGCGACCCGAGTGAAACGTCGCGTTGAACGGTTTAATTTCTCGGATACTTACGGGCGCGGCGTAATCGCGCGAGATGTTAATTTATGTTAATTTATCGCGCGTCGTGGCCGACGAGAATTTTCGCGGGATCAAACGACGAAGACGGACGAGGGCGTAATCCAGAAACCCACGTCCGTCGGTCGATACGCGTGCTGGGAACGAATATCACGTGGCAGACATAGCGGCAAAGTGAATAGCATTGTGCGCGATTCTACCCCCGGGGCCCGACATCTCCTTACGCCTCGTTAGACGCCTTGTTTCGCGGCACGAAAACGCGTGTACGAGTACGCGATGTAATATCGCGGATTGTGAGTGCCAAGCTCGTCGCCTTTCATAATACTGGTTTTAATGGCCCATTCTGGGCCCCGAACCGGCTGTCGAGCAAAAAGGAATTGATTTTCACGCCGGCGTCCTGCGACTACTCGACGAAGCGGCGTGAATTTCCACGATACACTCGTGGCCGAACGAGCTGGCACCGTGCATTACTTACTGTACGCTGCGATAGCGATTACTAACGGCCGAGATATTAGGAGGACCCTTATCCCGATTCCCGTTTACTGCGAAACTCGTCTCGAAGCGAATCGTTGTGATTTAGAAATGGACGAGAATCACGAACCGCCCCTCCCACCCTCAAAAAAAGAGGGCAGTGTTCGTTGAAACATTGTCTGGTTACACGGGTCGTGGTTGCCCGCCCATTAGAACAATATTTGATGCCTAATTGATGCAAAGTAAGCCGTAAGAACGTCCGCCGATTTGAATTGTTAATAGAGCGCCGGCCCATTGATGTCTAATTATCATGTACAGCCCGATTCAATGGGATCGCGCTACGATGGTACTTATGAATCATATCCGAGGACAAATGAATTTCTCAGCATTATATGCAAAACGCGCGGAGGAGCGGGCGCTGCGTGTTATCGGCCGCGGATTTCGCGAGGTTCAAAGTGTACGCGAGCCCGGGCGCGCCAGTCAGGTAGTCAATAATTATCCTGCCAACTGCGGCGGCAATAAATCAATGCTTAGAAACAAAATGACGGGGACGATGGCCGTTGATAATACACGCGTGTATACGAGTGTACGCTAATTGCACGCACCGTCAGGCAGATATATACGACGAGCATGCGAGATTAGACGAGCCCTCCTCTGTGTATATATACATATATATATATATATATATATATATATATATATATATATATATATCTTGGTGATTTCAAACGCCGTGTACGTCTTGCGCAACCGCGCGAGCGCGGCCACGGTGTCGCAATAAACATTGTAACATTAATGCCCACGGGCTACGGGAACATGACGGGCGTGCAAATGCACATTTGAAGAGTCCCGCTAAATTTCGACGTTCCTCGATCATTAGGATCGTTTATACGAGATACGGCCGGCGGAGCGTAATCGTCATGCCGGCATGCGAGAATGTGGTACACGGCGCATAAAATGGAATTAATATTACGCGCGAGGTAAGGACAGACGCTATCGATCAACTGAACGCGGGATAATCTATTTGACTTTAATATCCTGTAATAATCAAGTCGAATCATTTATTGTTTTCTTCGTTTACGAGCAAATAATTTGTTCCCGCAGTTGTATTACAAATGGACGCGGTTGTCGGGATAAATCGAGAGTGGAATAATTGCCGCTCAGAAGCTCGAGGGTTTCTCAAGAATGATGAACGTGCGACCGCGATGTTTGGAAAGTTAAAGTTCTTAAATGCATCAACTGTTCCTCTGACAAATGACTCCCTTTCCCCCCCTCCCCCTCGACCCCCCAAGTCATTACGGCTTTTCAGAGCGACCAGCTTTAATGGACTATGTATAGGCTCGCCCGGTATTTCGAACTTGCGGCGAACAATACCTCTTGGCCCCTATAGAATTAATCGGACATAAATAGCATACAGCGCCGCGTATAGCCCTTTGTTGCGGTATCGTATCACGTTAGCCGATCATTATTATTTCAAGTGCCCGGGAAAGAAAACTTCCACCGTTCCTATAAAACGGCTGCTTCCAAAGGGCCGGCCGATTGCGTTCACCTCGAACTGTCTAAAAATGGAAAAAATCGATCCCTCTATCAAAATCACGATCCTCATCACCCTCGAAACGAATCTCTGCCAAATCGCTTTTCGAATCGTTACTCAACCTGCTCCGACCGATCGGTGCATCGACCCGAATCAATTGAAAATCCTCTTAAGAGACAAGACGAGAAAAGAGACATGAAAAAAAACAAAAAAAAAAAGAAACGTTTCAGCCCCCGCGTCGTGTTCGCGCATTGTTCACGCCGCGTCCCTTGGGAACAGGTCGAATCGCACGGGATTTCGAACTCGCGAGCGTATGCGAGAGCCACGTATGCACCGGTGGCACGCGTGACACGCATCTCATTGCGAATGGGTCACGGAGTTCGTAAGTGCCCGGCCGCTTTGCGCTTATGTACGTTTATGGGTTCGTTCACGGTTGGAACGCAGCTGAACGATCGTTTCCCGCGAGCTGCCCGTGGAATTCTTCGTGGTGCAATGTCCACTGGCCGCGCTATCGGTCGTTAAAGATGATGCACACCGCCTCTGATGTACGATCGGTGTGGAATCGAGGCGGTACATCATCTGACACCTAAGAAGAACGATAGAGAGCTTCCCCGAGCACGATGATTTATGCGAATCGTCGCTGCAACGGCTATCTCCGCCGTGCAATTTAGAGACGGATTGATTATTCTTCTTGGAGATTCTTCCGTCGCAACGGCGTTTATCAACCTCGTTGATTAGATTTATCGAATATCGCTCCGATCAGCAATTACGAATTGCTGGGGCCGTCGCCTGAACTGCTTTCGTTACGTACTCGCGCGGAAGAGATTGACGGATATTTCCATTTCAATTTCATTCGTACAGATTGAAATTGAATGTAGAATTTGGGAAGCTCTCGGTGCACGCGAATGGTAAAATTGTCTGTAAAGCGGTACAAGGCTTTCGTACGGGTGTAGCAATTTCTCTTTACGTTATTTGATGTACCTTGCAGTGCCGTGCCGTTTGCGGCAGAACGCTGGGAAATCTTTCATTTTCTTGAAATTGAAGGCGATCCGACAGTGGTGCGATAGGCGAAATTGCAACGGCCCTCCGCGGGTATCCTTCGCTCTATTCTCGGGGAATATGCGACGAAACTGAAATACCCGAAGAATGTTGCAGTATTTGTGGTTCGTTTGCTCGTCGCAAAGTATTTGCAACGGAGCCAAATATGTGTTTTCGCGCATTACTTGACTTTTTCACTTGTATTCTTGCCGGCACGCGTTGCTCTACACGCGTCGACTAAATTATCATGCGGAATCGTGGCGACGAAGGATCTGGTCATTCTATCTGACAAAATTTTTGCGGCTCCGTGAGTTGAAGCTTTCGCCTGACGGTGGCAGCACCAACTTAGCCGAGACCCGCAGCACTGAGCGTTTAACGAATGGTGGGAGAAGCAGCATGGCGCAGAAGCGTACGCACAGTCGATCGTACGACATTGCGATCGTGTAGTGCCGCCTGTAACTTCGCGTTAGGAAGGCGAGGATTTCGACGTTTGTATCACGAGAGCTTCGACATCGATTGCAGTTGTGCAGAATGAGGTACGTTCAGATCTGAATATATTTCCTTGGCGTGCGTAACGAAACGTGGCTGTATTGATCCATCAACTTAACCCCTTAGCGGTGGTTCTTTCGATTATTTGCGAAGAACTTGCTTTGTATACCTTCAGTGCTGCATGCTCAGTTTACGGTGATGTTTATTGGGATCGGCGGACAATCTTGAATTGGTTCGATACTTATGTTAGTTTGTACAGCGAGTTAAGTTTCATTCGGAAAACGTATCGCACGAATTGTATCGTAGCCTAGCGGACAGAGTCTCGACTAGAAGTGGTAGGGGTTGAGAGTTCAAACCTCTGTGGTGGGAAAGATTGAAAAACTTTTTTTTTATAAGTCCTTTCTCTGTAGAATTTGGTGTAGGTATATGTGCATACTTGAAATATTACCTATAATGATACAAAGTATCCATAAATTATTTTATTTCGTCCGTTTTGGAATATTTTCATTCTTAACTCCCCAGTAGCGGAAGATTATATTTATTAATTAAGAAACCTTGTAATGCTGCTACGAAATCGATAAAACAGATTAAGCGGCTTTTCTGAATCTCGTTTCCGCTACCCGAGGGTTAATTCGTCCACGATAACGGTGCTATCAATTGCAAATCATTATTTCCTTCCATAGAATACATACCCACAAATACAAAAGGAGGAAAGCATAAAGACCGCGTTGCACGTGTTTCAATTTTCCTCGGGTCAGTCGAGCTATTCGGGATGCCGTTCACAGCGGACGCTGCAGCCAGCCAGATCCAAGAACGGCTGAAGAACCTGTACCATCTTGTGCACGAGGTCGAGTCGCAGCGTGTTCGTTCCGAGCACAACTTGAACAACATCATGAAGACCTACGAGAAAGTTACACCCGAGGATAAGGTGTCGCCGTACTACCAGCAAAAGCTGAAGAACCTTTACAACGCCGCAATCGGCGACTCTCAGCAGGAGGAGGAAATACTTCGCAAGGCGTTGGGGAAGATCAATGAGATCCGCGCGATCAGGAACGAACGGCGCATACAGGCTCGTAATGCAGGAAACAAAGAAACTATCCGACGGGGTGCCCTAATGAAGATGTTGCTGAGCACAGCGCAAACCTTGCCCCTCTACGTAGGTAAAACACCGGGGGCGAAACCGCCACCTCTGTGCGGAGCAATTCCAGCTGAACTAACGTACATAGCCAAAATGGGCGACATGGTGGCCGCTCTAGTCAAGGGATCGGAGGAGGAGGAGAACTGGATCCTGGCGGAAGTGGTCCAATTTAACCCAACGGCGAACAAATACGAAGTGGACGACATCGACGAGGAGCAGAAGGACAGGCACACCCTGTCGCGACGAAGGGTGGTGCCGCTACCCTTGATGAGGGCTAATCCAGAGACAGATCCCCACGCCCTCTTCCCAAAAGGATCCATCGTGATGGCGTTGTACCCCCAAACGACCTGCTTCTACAAGGCGGTGGTGAACCAGCTGCCCACAACCGCAACCGAGGAGTACGAAGTCCTATTCGAGGACGCCACATACGCGGACGGATACTCTCCGCCGCTGAACGTTGCTCAGCGTTACGTGATCTCCATTAAAGAGAGTAAAAAGAACAAGAGCCAGTGTTGAAGGACGATCCGGTATCGAATCGCGCCAGTATTACCTCCGTCGCCATGTTCACGCTTTTCCGTAGAGTACAACATTTAAGTTATTGTATGAGAGACTATGACATCGGTATTAATAAAGTTGATAATTTTCTATGACCACCCTGTCGTTCCGTTCCATTCGCGTACCTAATGCCTGATGCTCTACCCGTGTCGTTCTGTGTCCCTTTATTGCCCGACCCCTCGAGTAAGAAGCGGTACCAAGCTTCCAATATAATTATTTCTCAATTGCGCACGCATTTTTATTGAATATCACACGGGTTTGTCGTTAAACGCGAACCCAAGCGACCGGGGGAAATAAGCACGTACCGACGGTTAGGGTCCCATTTCCGCGATGCTCTTGCACGTTGGGGGTAATTGGCGTAGATTATACGACGATAATAGCGGCGTCCTTATACACGCGCGTGGAACTTAACCCGGACTGGTCTGACCTTTCGTGGAATCGGTTCTCCGTGACTCCGTCCGACCGAGCAATTTCTTCCTGAATACGGAATAAATCTTCCTCCGCGCGCTGACACGACCGACATAGAAAAGGTTCGGGGCGGAAATCGACGCAAGCCCGATTGAAAGCTGGGCCGTCTGCTGTTCGCCGGCGAAAAAAAAGGCCGCTAGAACGAAAGCGAGTGGCGTGAAATAATTGATTTCATAATCGGCGGCTGCAGCCAGACATCAAAGTGGCTCGATACCTGCCACCAACCCCCCCAGCAGACTGGCCCGGGGAATCCTCATTCATTATTTAACTTAACTATCCCCGCTCGAAGTATCGTGAAAAAACGGGCTGCATTTTCGTCAGCGTTCCCCTTGAAATTTCCCGAAACGCTCCGGCATTGATATAAAGATTGGAAAATGAATTGAAACTAAGTAATAGCGCAAGTCGTGGTGCGATGTCTCGGAAGTAGAGTAACAAACGAAGCATTGCAGGAACAAGTTTTACCTGTTACGTAGCCCGAGCAAAACTATCCCCCCTTAAACCTTCTCCGAGTACAACTGCGCGAGTAATCAGCGTTAACTCGAGCAGAATCGTTAATGATTCGTAGACTGACTTTATAGCCCTGCCACGGGAATACATATCGAGGAGGGAGAAGAGCATTTGTACAGAGCTGTCCACCCGCTATAGCAGCGGTGTATCGGAGCAAGCCATTCTCAGTCGTGAAATTAATTCAACCGGCGCGATTAGTTCTCACGACGTGGATGAATCCACGTTTAAAACTACCTCTGCACGATCTCGCCATTTTCGGTTCAATTCCTATCGTGGCCCACAGTCGACGGTAATCGTACCCCCGCGGACCACCCCAGTTCGTACGACCAGCTCGGTACGAGTAGATTTGAGGCGTGCGAGGGGCCCGGAAGTCGAGACGAGCTCGCGCCGGAGCACGCAATCTATCCTGTTCGCCCCCAGGTTTCAACGCAGCCTCTCTTTTCACCCTTTCTCGTTACACTTGCACGTTCCTCCTCGTTTCCATCGCGTCGTTCGTTCCACGTTCTCGGATATCTGAGCGTAGTACCATTCCTCAACGGCTACGCTTGGCCCATCTTTCGTGCCGCTTGCTCCTTCTCGCTGTCCTTATTCGTTGCACCCTCCTCGCCCCGCGTTCTTTATTTCCACTTCGCTCTGGCTAGTCTGGAAGTTCGAATCAATCGAACGGGGTTCCCCTCACCAATCGTTCATGGGGCACGGTACATTTCTTCGCCACTCGTAATTAGGAACGTTCGCCCGGCGAGCACATTTTCCTTGCCTCTACTTCCGTCGTTCCGTAACGTCGGTCATTGGTCGTCCGTTCGTGAAAATGGACGGCCAGATGCGGTCAGACCAATGTGTCCCAGTCCTTTTATCTTCTGAATTTACGATTAAGCAAGCGGCGTGCTTCAATCTTCGACTAAAAAGCCTCGAATTTTTAACGATTTTAACGGTTTCGTGCCGGATATACTTGGCCCTTCGTTAACCGTTCGTTTAATCAAAACGTTTTTCGTTGGCCAGTTTTCGTTCGAATAGAATAACACAGAGTACCAGCAGTCCAACGTTAGTTTCCACGTTTTTCAGGTCTGCCGGCAAACAGGATTTCATTTTTAAGAATGGAACAGGGTCGCGCGTACAGCTGGATATCGATGAGAAAATCGGAAACCGATGAACCCGTCCGCGGCGGCGAGTAAAAGAAAAGGGGAAAAGGGATTGCGCCGCGGTCCGTGCGTCGGACAGCCCGTAGATTTTCATTTTTTTTTTTCTTTTTTTTAATTAATACGTACCCGCAGAACGGTATGGCCACGGGGCGTAGGGGTAAGGAGGATCGATAAGGCCGGCTAACGAGCTGCCAGCGTCTAATCCAACTTCACCTCGAAAACTGTCAGAACTCTTGCAGGACATGTAATGAGTTCTAGCCGCTCGGGCAAGAAAAGCCTCGATGCTAATAGCTTTTGGCCTTTGAGTTGACCAACGAACGAAACAACATTGCTGCCAATGAGTTCCGATTAACTGACTGAGACACCGTTGCTCGCCTGTCCCCCTTCCTCCTGGACACCCCTAATCCGGATTTTCCGCCTGGAACGATACTCCATCTAGGCTCGATCGAATCTAAACCTATCTGCTCGCTCGCGGTTGCAGTTTCCTCCGCCTGAATACAATGCGACCGTTTCGCGTAGCGTTACCCTTTCCCCCTCGGTTATCAGCGACACTTTAGACGAACCGATAGCGGAGCCACGAACACGGTACGGTCCGAGTTGCACGGTCGCTTCTAAATCGTGGCGACGAGGCCCATTCCGTGCACGCTTCCGTCTCGAGTGCGGTATCGCGGCGCGGAATCAGGTGTTTCAACTTCGCGAAACGTTTATCGGGGTCTAAGCTGGCTCGGCTGAGTAAATAACTATCGCGAAACATCTGAAAGTATCGATCTAATTGCTGTCTGTTTGGCTTCTATCATTGACGGGCACGTGACACGACAATTTCTCTTTGTACATTCTCTTTGCACACTGGGACTGAGGAGGGGAGGGTTTCTTTGTATAACATTAACGTCAATTACGAATCATCTCGAGGTTCGTACGTAATTCAATCGTTTCATGTAATGGAACATGACTTCGGTATACAAGGTAATTCAACGCAACCATCTGACCGTCTGTTACCTGGCCAGGTCTGTTCTCGACAGAGCGAACCGTCCTTTTGACGGAGCTCGCAGCATCCGATTTGGACAATTTTGTGCACGCTGGAGCGCGCGTTAGAATGAAAGACGGGAGGCATTCGGCGAAACGATCCTCTCTCTCTCTCTCTGGCCCCCTTTCTACCTGTCGAGCATTTGTCTTTTCGTGGCACTCGAATTTCGTCGCAACGGATTGTTGGCCACTTCCGGAGTTCAGTGAAGGCGTTACGAGCACGAGCCACGGGGGGCGAGGGGGGACAACGGTGGGACGGCACGGGGTGGGCGAATAATTCATAAGCGGGCGGTTTCTCGCTAATTAATTGCGTTTGCCGATGAAGGCGGGGCAGTTTAAAACTTCCTTCATAATTCAGAACCGTAATCGGTTATCGCGATCGTTATCTCATGACGCGACACGATCGTCCACGGAAATTAGCGGAGACTTTTACGGCTTTCCTGCCGAAAGAATTTTAATTTCGCGGGGGGTGGGGGGTGGAGGGTGGCTGTTGACGTTGCGCCACGCTTCCGATCCATTGACGCTGGAACAGCCTGTCGCGGTTAAATGGAAATTTTGTTATCGAGTGGAATATAAGCGCGGTCTCGTACAATATTATACAAGGTGTACGATGGTGGCGTTATCGGAGGGAATATATTTTAACAGCGGCGGAGCGAAACGGAATGTTTGTACGAGGATTGTAATTATTTGTGAACGTTCGCATATCGCCCGTTGCAATTGGCATTGTTTTATGTTTGCGCGCCGTGGCCGCGCCACTTGGGACGCTCGGGTATCCGAAAATTGTATTTAATAAATTTGGAAGAATAATATCGAGTTCTGCACGGATGACGAGAAAATTTCAACGCCTGCGATAGTTCGAAGTACGCGTACGTACGTGTGCACGCGCGAGAGTGTTCGGATATTTTTGGGAACGATATTTCTGATACTTCGTGAAAGTGCATAACCCGGGCGAAAAACCGCATCGGTTGTTCAGGAAATAAATAACAATCCAGAGCGAGGTAAAATCGTTGTGGTTCACCATTAATCACTGGCGGGCGTATTCCTTTTTCGGGTCAACAAACTCGCCGCGTTTCAATCCACAAGTTGGCCATATTCGCGAGCAACGCGGCGCTGGCCAGGTATGCAGACTGATGGTCTTTCGGGAAGTTACTTATTTCTGGACCGTGTCCGCGGTCTCAGTGGGTCAGTGGATACATACTGTTCCGGCGATGATTAATTTTGACCTCCCATCAGGGACATTAGTTTTTAATGCGCCGTCGCAGCCGTGGGAATTATAATAATTAGCTCCGGGCTCAGTTGGCTGAAATATGTCCCAACTGTGTCGTCCATTGCTGCACTACGATTCTATTTGCTGCAGAGAAATTGTTACCTGCAACTCTCGTTTATGGGAATTTGCAAATTTTATACGCGACCCCGCTATCCGCGGATGCAGCGAGTGTCGTGTATTCGTTTCTTTCGTCATACTAGTGTTCAACGCCGCGACAGATAATGTCGACACTTTTTAACTAAGGAAATCGCGTGCTGCGTTAAATAAAATGTGTTAAGTATTCGACCGTTATTATCGTTAGTTTTTAATAACTCCGACGCTATTAATGCTGCGTAGAATTGTACAGATTATTTAAACGTTTCACCAAAGGGAACATTGAAATCACAATCGAAGTAATTTTAATTTAAACTTCGTGCTTGCGCTTTATCGATCCGCGCACACCATTATTCCCCGAGGTATTCAAAGCGGTGCGGTCTTCTGAAAGAAAAACTCCACTCACTTGGACGTGTCCTGCAAATTGACTGCCGGCAAACTAATTTCGACTCCCTAGACAACTCCGCGTCGAAATCAACATATTCTTCCGGAAATTTCCCAAAGCGACCGAACTCGGGGAATCAACAGCGCGTCCCCCGTTGCTCCAACTACTTCGTGCGTTTATTTCATTTCGAATGGGCAACTCATTTCAAGTTGCCCACCCAGGCATCGGATCGTGGAGTCACGATGTAACGAGCACCGTCGTGTCCCGGACAGCAATACTCGAAACGACGCATCGTACTCGACCCGGGACACGTTGGCGCGCCTCCCGTTTCTACGAACTTCAATCAATCCATCTGCGAGAAGAAGCGCATTCGATACTTGCGAAAGTCAGCCGAGTTTCCAAGATTCCGCGTGTGCCTCGTCTGTAACCTAGAAACTTGAACTTGGAAGTTTCTCGATGAAATGTTCACCGCCCTATCGAACGACTGTAACTCCTGACAAAGGGGGTGCCCGTGCGACGCTGCCCTTTGCTGCCTGCGCACCATTGTTCCGTCGCGGAACTCTACACTTGGCCAATATTTTCCCCAGTAACAGTACTGCACGAGATACCCGAGATCTCCACGCGGATGAAGTATTTTTCTATTCGAGCGCAAGAGACATGGCCACGGGGATAAATTAGAAGCAGCCCCTGCAATTCTCAGACGACCCGCACGGTAATCGGTATTCTCACGCACTCTCGGTTTCTCCTGTACGCCATTTTTAACACGGATAAGAACGTCGACGATCAATCACCCGGCGCGAGCTGAACAAAGTATCGAAATAAATCGCCGGAGAAATCCGGGCGCTTAATTTTACTGCGGGCAACGGATCGGTAACGCGCGTCGATAACGTGGCCAGAAAAAAAACGGCGACACCTCGAACATGGTGGAGGTTGCAATTTTCTTTGCGCGACATGCCCGCCCTTTCGAGCCCTCGGAACGATTGCGTCCATTCGTTTGAACCTTCGCGCATCGGGGGAACGTCGACTGTCCGTATGTCGATGATCGCGGGGCTTCGAAACGTGGAGGAAAAACGAGCTGAAAGTTTGGTAGATCGTGACATCGTTCGCGTCAGAGATCGCGACCTACGAAATTGACCAACTCTCTCGCTTCGTAGTCTCGCGGGTCTCGTTCGAGAGCAGGCCGCGGGCTGAACATTGAACCGGGTCTAATTGAATTTCGCGTGCGAGCGCGCGCGACGATTCGTCATTCCTGCGTCCAATTTGGCCGCGAGCTGTGCCACTCTCTTTTGGTTACGGCGTTCGTCATCTTCGTCCGGCCGGTCGGCAATACCGTCGGATGATCGGCGTTTAATCGACGGGATGGAGTCGTGAAAACACTTACCTGAAACATAAAGAGGGAAGGATTTGTTAGACGGTAAATATTGTTGGAATTATACAGAGTAGTCGAATAAATATCGTTACATAGGACAGGAATTTGTACAAATAATTCTGAACTTGTTGGCTACTACGTTGCTCAATTATTAGAGAGTCTCTTCCTGCGATGAAAGGGGTGGAAAAATTATTCGGGGTGCACGCATTTCGTATCGAAACGCTGATAAAAATGATTGGCATAATTTATATAAATTGTATTTAGTAAAGGAAAACGATTCGTCCAGCCCGCTGTTCTCTTAGAAATCTATCGACGAATAGCTCGATCGTCAGTTCGTATCTGTTACATTTTTTAAAATGGCCAACTTCATCGGGAGACAAAATGATTCCTTGAACCCACGCGACCATACAACCTTCCTCCTCGAATCCGCAGGACAGCAGGAAAATATTAATCCGAGTCCCGGCGCCCCGTATTCGAGAAACAAAAATACTACCCACGGAACTCTTTGCCGGCTTCTCCTGCCGGAGACCACCAAAGGAAACAACGATTATTTCGCTGTGCTTCGTTTGCCCCGACCCGACGACGTCATGTAATTAACGCTTGATGATTAAATTAATGCGAAGCCGTACCCGCCCCCTGTCGCTGTATGCATTAGCCAGGGCTGCGTAAACAAGCCAGCTCGCGGGCTCCCCCTAGTGCGCCTGCCTTCGCGGGATCCGCGAAACAGGGGTATCGATTAGAAGGTAAATTGCGTGCAGTAATAACACACAAACACCTGACATTTCGTGTAAACTGTAACCCGGAGGACGCCGCGACGGCGGGGCTAAGGAAGCGTTGTTTCTCCAAGCCGTGCCGCGGCGCGCCGTCAACCTCGTAGGAAATAAGGGAAGAACAGGCTTCTTTCCACCAAAGGCAGCTGTTCGGGTTCTCACATAGATTAACCCAGGTAGTTTCTGTTCCGCTTCGTCTAGGAGGCGAGGCTCCAGGCTGCCAGGAAGTCGCTGGCAAACTCGATGGCAAATTGTCGAGTCTTCAGCTCGCCCCCTTCCGCTCTCTGTTGCTGCCTTGCCACCCCTTTGTCTCTGCCCCCGCTTATCCCTGTCGTGCGCTCTTTGCATACTGTCTGCGTCGGACGTCTTATCCGCGGCGGTGTCTTCTCTATCCATCGGGAGCTCGCAAATCACAGGCTGGCGGTTCGCTACGGCCAAATTATCCGGGAAATTCTAGGCGCGGCTACGCGCACCGCTGGATCCCGGAGACGATCGAGATAATCCCCAGACCGATACACGAGCTTCTCGATCGTATTGGATTCGAATAGTATGGAATATAATTCGACGTTTCCTTGTGGCCCTTGTGCGCGAGAATTGTAGCGAAGAATTTGGCGGGGGTATTGCTCCCGAAGAAGACGTACTATTGGCATGCACCCTTTCGTCCCTTTCGATTTATCGATACGAACGATGTTATATTGAGTAAGAGGGGCGTGGAAGTATTGTTGGTAGTATATATTATTTTTTTGTGGGTAATAAATTGTTTTATTATTTGGGTATGGAAGGATAGGAGCGATGGTATTCATCGAAAAGCCTTTGAAAGTCCAGAAATTGGTCCACCGCTTATACAAGGATACTTGGTTTGGATGACAAATTGCAAATGCTAATGGGTGTTTATTAGGGGGCTGTATAAAACGTTGCGGAAACGGTAAATGGTTGGAACGGTAGTATCGTGATTTTCCGCTTGATAGTGAATTTCGGGTGCAATTAAGCTTGAAATGTTTATTCGCGAAACGGAACTTCGCGATTCTTGTCGTCCAGCCAACGGGGCGACACGCGAGCAAGATTAAGTGCATCTGAGCGCAAATGGAAACCGAGAGATTTAACCTTAATGCTGCATAAGCCGGCGCGGCGTTTCCTCGTCTTTTTCTTCGTTGGAAAATCTCGAACAGAACAACCGAGTCCGCGAAGCGCGAACATCTCGGTGTTATTTAAGAAAGTATTTCGCTGTGCTCTTTCCCAACTCGTCGGAGTTACAAATTGGAACAGCTCGAGCCTTGAATTTTCAGATTAAAAGCTTGACCCGTTTGTCAAGCCGTTGTTGGACGGTTTGCATTAGTTCCTCGCGCGACACACTCTTTCGTACGACATTCCGGATTCGCTGTCAACGCTTTTGGCAAAGCAATTCATTTCTGCAGATGCTCCTGCGGCTTTGTCCCTAAATCGAGCGGCCTTCTTCGAATTGATTCGAATATCAACCGCGAAATTCTTTCGATTCTTTCATTGGCACGAAGACACTTGGTGTCGGCAAGAGAAGTGCAGGTTTCGTTTGAAATTTATTCCATGCACGTAGCGCGACTCCGACCGCCATTAATTGTCGTTTGAATGAAAGTCACCGAGGATCGATAATTTCAACACCTTTGTGAGGGTGAAAGCTACGGGAGGGCAGGTGTAATGAATAGGGGAGCATCGTCATGGCGGTGGATTTCAACATCCTGTAACGTCACCCTAAGGGGGTGTGTACTGCGAGCCGCGACGAAATCAGGAACGATGAGAAAATAATCGCAGGAATCCCGTGTACAGATTGCAACGTTGGAATATGCTGGGCGATTACAGTTTAATTATTTTTTTTTGGAACTCGAAACATCGAACACCGCGCGGAGCGTTAACGGAATGTGTATTAATTGCAGTATTGAGCAAGTTTTATCGATTTCGTTACCGATACTTAATTAATTATCCAGCCGCCAGTAATTTCGTTCCCGGAATTGGAAACCGTTCAAAACAGTGAAAATTGTTTCACGCTGGCCCCGCAAATCATTCTAGTTATATTAACGTCGTTCCGAATCTGCGATACGCTTGAACATTTGGAATTTCGATAAATTTGCCGAACGACAAAATTCCACGAACTGAAGCCACCCCGGTCCGACCCATACCTCAATCGAACAACGCGAAGGTCGTGATTTCAATAGATCCCGACAAAGGGAATGAATATTACGAACATCGAAATCTCGTTCACTGCGCCGTAAAAAAAGAAATCACTGCGACACTCTGTCTACCCTCTCGCCGCATCGACGATTCCTTTCTCACGACAAAAAAGAAAAAAATCACAACGGAAAGCATTACTGTATCACCATCTCCATCTGGGATTGCCCCCCCCCCCCTCCTCGTCCTCCTCCTCCTCCTCCAATACTGCCAATTCTTTCTACGTGCCGCGAAAAGGCAACGCTTCGAAAATGCATCGAATTTCGCCGCTTTCGTAGCGCGGCGAAACGCGAATTCCAATATCCCATCGAGCTGGAGTGCCACCGATCCGATAGGTCTGACCACGGGGCGCTCCACGCCCGTTTCCACGGCCAGAAGCGTGGTCTCGCCAATTTTTTCCAGGCGTGCGGTACACGCGGGTTGGAAATGGCGAAGTGGCGGTCCCCGAAGGGGCGGCAGACGAGCGTCATTAGCCATGGCGGAGACGCGACGGCTGTTTGCACGCCAAATACGAAAACGTGGCATTTGCATCGCTTTACATAAGCAATGTTTTTAAATAAAACGCGCGTGCGCGCGACCGAGCGCGTTGGACCCCTTTTCCGGCGTTCGAGCCGCGCGAACTTCCATCCACGGTGAACGGAGGGTGAGGAAACGGGGCCAGGCTACACCCTTCTCGTTATCAGACTGTTTACCCGACAGGATTATTGTTTACACGAAAGAAGCAGAGCGCGCGCAGAGAGTAGGAGAAGGAGGCCGGGCAAACGCTTTTTCCGGCGCCGCTTTCCGCTTTGGATTTCAAACGACGGGAAAAGGGCTGTGGACGCCGAACGTTTTTCGACAGCCGGGCCGTCGTTCCTTTTCCATCCCTGTCCCGCCAACGAAACTCACCACCCCGTTCCAAACCCACCCCCCCCACACCCCGTTGCTTTGAGCCGAAATGAATTATAAATCGCGCGTGCCGTTCGCGTCTCGTGCGTTTTTCCGAAACCGTTGTTTGAACGACAGGCCGAAGGAACGTGGAAATTAATTAGCTCCCTTGTCGGGGCTGACTGCTCTCCGCGAAAGAAATATCCGTTCGCCCCTGCGCCATTAGCTGTCGCCCCTTTTCGTTCCTCGTTTTATTGAAGGCTTCGCCCGCTAGCGAATACTAATAATCGTGGGATAAAGGATGAAAGTGCCTGGGCGAAACGGCCTTTTGTAGATTCTGGAGTGTATACGTGGAAATTTTCGCCAATGTAATTAAACAGTGGACGGGTTGGTTCCACGGTGGGCTTCCCTGGAAAATATATTTTCGCGAATCCCGCTCGAGTTACACTTTCGGTGAAAGATATGCAGGGAGGACAGGCAGAAAGGAAACTGCAGGGAAAGCAACAAGGGGGCGAAGGAAAACAAAAGCCAGCGGGGCGGGGGGTTGCCAGAGTCGCGGTGCCTTAACGGTCTCTCTTTCACAATTAAACTATAAATATTCATAACTATTTCAGCAAGGGAAAGTTTCGCGGTTGGTCGCTGGTAATTAAGAGCCGCAACTTCTTCGAAGCGTTTATTCCAATGTCGACATTAGCGGCATGGAATACAATGCCGATAATTTGGTCGTGCTCGCGGTAGTGCTTTGCTTTTTGCGCGCAGCCTGAGTTTAATTAAGAACAACGAATCAATTTATCAGACAGTTTAGTTGCAAAGATGCGTGACTAGTTTCGTGAGTTTCCATTGCTATGGACAACGAGTCACTTACTGTTAACATTAATTGCCCAATAGTTACGAATATTACATTTAACAAGGGCGAAGGTACTTTCGGTTAATCCTCCGTTTCACGCTTGGAAAGTTAAAAAGCTCTGAGATATAAGTAATAAATTCCAAGGCAGAACAGTTCGTACCGATTTTTACAAAGAAAAGCCCGCATTGACGATTATTCCGGCATTTCCTCTTTCACGGTTCCACAATCCCGAAAGTTAAGAATTCCGTCGTCGTTTCCGTGTCTCCGATCTCTGTTTCCTCTGTTCCTTAGAACCGTTTCGCAACCGGCGAGTATTAATTCGTAAATTTTTCATTGAATTCGAGAAGGAATCCAGCGGCATTTTCTGCGAAGGCGGTACGGGGACGAAGGCACGGCGGGGCGGCTCAAAGATACACTCTCCTAAGCGATTACTTTCTTTAATCTCCGAATGCGTTACATCCGCGCTGCTGCACCACGCGGGATAGATAAATGCAACGTTTCCTCGGCGGATTTTGCGTAACTGGCAGATGGTGCCTCGATAATATTTTATGGGAGATAAGATCGCCAGATGCTTCGTAGAAAGGGTGGTACGAAGTTCCTGAATAAATGGAAGATATGAATAACTGCGACGTACATTATCACATAACATCACGCTGCACAGGCTATATTAGCTTTCTTTTAGTGTTATTAATCTGTGGCCTATTAATAAATGTTTCAACGTTCGTCAATGGTATTTTAATGGGATTTAGCTTGTTTTTGGTACGCCGAATCGAGGAAATTTTCTATATATACAATTGTTTTTCTATTTTCGGGGCCGCCCACGGGATCAAATGTTTCGTTGACGTTACGAGAACGGGAGAATATAGTTTCCACGAAGAAATGCAAGGGTAAGAATCAAGGAAGTTTAATCAGCCGGACGGGCGGACCGAGATATTGGATTGCGAGCTGGAAACCATTTTTCCTGGTGAATTTCACTCGAATACCTCGTCACGGTTCGAATTAGCTTCGACGTTTCATCTTGCTGATAGTGCTTCAACGTTAATCGTAGTTGCAAAAGAACGCCGGGATAAAGTTCTCGAACTCATCAAGAGTATGAATGAGATTGGAACCATCAATCTCAAACGAAGCTCTATCGAATTTCGTAGACAAACTTGGAGGCTTCGTTCGATGCTCGAGAACCGAAAAATGTTGTCTTATCAATCACAATTATAACTCCGTCGAGGATGCAAATTTTTCTTGTCCGCGAAATCGTTCACGATAATCGCGAGCGAAGATGCGACAAGAAAATACGCGCGTCGACAATTGGAGACGCGTAAAGCGTTATCGACATCGGCGAGGTTTAGTGAATTTTTCGCGATGAAATTCCAGAAGTGACACACTCGTGTTTCGCCCATCTTCCATTCACTTCGACTCGCAGAGGCACCGATGCGCATACCATTTACAGATGCATGGGGAACGTATACTGTACACATGGCACGTGCATTCGCTTCATGAGATTCAGAAATCCATAATCCTTGCGGAAGGATACAGGGCGGCACGCGTGATACACGTTACGATGCACCGGGTTACTTCTTGCGCGGAAATTGACTCGAAAGTTGCCGGCAGAAATTCGTGCAGCGTATTCCCAGCAGCGAAAAACGTACACAAACATGCAGCATATTTGAAATTGAACATTTTCTGGATTTGTGGAAGTTACTTCTGTCAGAACGATTTTTATCGAATTATATACATTTGTTCGACGACATTCTACTTTCTCACGGAAAGCAGAACATCGCGAAAGCTCGTCGCATTAAGCACGGGCTGTATTACAAGTTGGGTATTATACGACATGCGTTACGTCGACGTAAATAGATTCAATATATCTTCCCGATTAAATCGTCCCTCGCGCGCAGCAAAGGAAACACGATCGCACGATTGACGGCTAAATTTCGATCGAAAAATTGACAATCTTCGAGCTGCCGTGGCTTTTCGCCGCGGCGAAACGCGTCTGTCTCTCCGCTGAAAATAAGTAACACGAGTGCAGGGTAAACAGACGATCGCGCGGCGGAATGAGGGAAAGGAGAGAAGAAGACGACGATCGGAGGAAGGAGGCGGCGGATATACGGAGCGCGAGTAAAGGATCGGATCGGAGTAGGTTCAGATCAGATCAGATCGGTCGTGGGTGGCATCGGTGACGGCAATGGTGAACGGGTGGGCTGTGGTAAGCGCAGAATCGTGTCGCGGATAAAGTGGTACCCGTCACTGTCTGTCAGCAGCCCTTGTCGTAGTCTCTCTCCTCTTCATCCCCCTCGTTTGCCGCTCTGACTGAACTGGCGATCCTCCACTCCCTCCCCAGCCCTTTCTCGCTGTTCCTCGTCCCGCGAAGTTTCCTTGCCATAATTTCCGGTTATGGATAGGAATGCGCGTACGGTTGTCGCCTTTAAAAGGATCGATTGAATTGTTTTTGTCCCGGCCTCGACGGCGGGATTTACACTAGGATAAAGCGATGCTTACTAGGACATCGGTCGATGGCGTTTCGCATAAAATAATTGGATGCCGCGCAGGCAAGTCTGGGAAGTGCGGCGATTAATTTTACAGCTCTCCCCGCCGATTTAAACTTAAAACCGTTTAAATACGACAGACGGGATAATAAATTGTCGGCCATTCATGGCCCATAAAAGTTACACAATTATATAATAATCTTGATATTCTTATTTTAATCACCCGCCCCGTCGTTTCGCGACCGCAATTTTATAATCTAATAAAAGGAAAACGACCGTGAACTTCCCGTGCATACGTCGTTACTGCGCGACTCCGTCTACCTCGACGTAGATAAAGCCTCTAACTGGAACGACACCAGAGGCCCCCGTGCACTCGTGCTATCAAATTGTATTCGTCGTGGTGCACTAATGTATTCTTCAAGAGCTCCCGTATCCGCACATAAGCCGTATCTTGACGAGGCATCGGGAGAACTCCCTCCGATATCCCGATGTTTTCAAACAGTTAGCAGACGCAAGATCGCCTCGTCTAGCTCGTTCCAGACTGTCTTTACGATTCGACAGAATGCGACCACTTTTCCTGCGGATATCTTCGGGGCGAACCGCTATGCGGAACAAAAACCGCAGCGATCTGGCTCTGGCGAACCTTCCAATTTGCGAACACGTACAAATGACGTGGATCTCCGTTTCCGAAATCTCTTAGCCCGACGGAACGTCCGCCAGAATCGACTTTGCCCGTTAAACGGACCCATCGCGGCTTTCATCGGGCCATCGATCAAGAAGATATTCGAACGCGAAAGGAACAATTAACCGGGATAGAACGATACCTGCCTAGAGCTCTTCCGCAAGGAAAATACCCTTCTATGACGAACTTCCCCGTCGACGAGGAAAGAGGGGTGGCACGCCGCTCGTCGATAGAGCACTGCAAGTGGTTGGCCCTCTTGCTCTATCGCCTCGATGGGATACGAACGTTGATGATCAGATACCGACCAAGCGTTTCAGCTCCAGGTACCGCGGCTCTATGCGTTGCATGCGTGCATCGACGTACGTCTCCGCTCAGTAACACGTGTGCACGTGTATTCATACAGGGCGGTGCATAACAGCGCGCCTCTGCACGCTACCTGACTAGTACGGCAACGAAGGATAGCGGAGGAAGCCCGGAGGGCCTGTCGGAGGTGAGAACAGTACATTACCCTCGCTCGCGTACTCCTCTCCTCCTCCTCGGCTCTTTTCCCCTCGCCCACAATATTCTCCACCCTCGTCCTTTCTCCTCGACCCTCGAGCGCCACCGTACGCTAGCCCTCCCCCTCGCTCTATCATTATATTCACGCATCTCCAGCCGCGACGGGGCAACACCGATCTTTTTTCCCCGTCTAAACGCAGCCGCGTCGCGTAACATCGTTGCTGGATGCCGGTGTAAAACAGAAACGAGGAGCACGTCGACGCGTGGAACAGGGAGGGAAAGGAGAAGAATACGGGAGGAGATTGCAACAGCAACGTCGCGAGATGCTGCACGAGCGAAGGGGCCAGCGTTATTCAACGGCGGAATAACTCCAGATGGAATTTTAGGGGAAACAGGTGAGTTCCCGCGACAGGTGAACGAACCTTTGGTTAAGTAAATTGGGATTATATTGTTTGCCAACGGGCAAATGTATTCGGAGAGTTATCGAGCTGGGGGAAGAAGCAGCGAAGGGTTGCTCGAAGGCGTTTTTTATTCAGAAGTATCGTCCTCGCGAGTCGTTGCTGTCGATCAACAGCGCGTGTAACCGAACGCTTATTCCATCAGTAAATGATTAATTATTACTTAGCAATCGAACGAAAGGATGAGTCACATAAATTTTGTCTATATTCCACGAATGAAATGCATCGCTTGCTCTAGGTGTTCACCCGTGAGAAATCTTCAGTAGTACCACCGGAACTGTCCACAGGACTCCATTTCGAGATGCTGGAACTTCCTCCAATATAATCTTGACCGTTCAATCGACTTAAGTCCGAACAACCGTTGGCAGAAGCCAGTGCGTCGATATAAACTTCAATATTCACGTTCGCGACGGGCAATAAATTCCCGTAAACGTATCGTCTTGCTATCGAACAATCGAATCTTCCAACGAGCCAGACGTATTCCCTTCAGTCCGCCGCTAAATTGACCTTTCGTCGCTGAGGAATCTATACGCCTCTCGTAGAACATATTCGCCACCCTCTTGTCAAGCAGGGGAGATAGGTCTCCGCAGGGATATCGACTCGGCCAGGTCGGCGCCGGCACGGCCACGTTATTAAAAGGAATTTCCAGCGGGGGCTCGCGACGATTCCGCAGGGAAAGCGAGGTCTGGAGGGAGGCAACGGCTGGCGACGTGTACGCACGATCCGTGTAAGTGCCGTCACGAAGGATGACGCGAAGTCAACAATAGCCGTCGTTGACGAGAGGGAAGAAAAGAGATGGTCCATTAGCCAGGGCTGTCTTTCAACCGGCAGACTGACTGGTATGCATTATGTACACGAGCAGTGCGCATTTTCGAGGAAACGAAGAGCGAGGTAGAGGACGGAGAGGAGAGCAACAACGGAAAAATCAACGCCGAGACTGCGACGGCGGAGGAACGTTTCTTCCCGGTCGGGTGGCGATTTCGATTTCGTCGTCGAAGCCGCGGCAACGAATTACGAAACACAGGAAAGGACCAAACCCGTCGCACGAAACTCCCGGCCCCCGGATAACGTATTAATGATTGCGGGAATTTTAATTCAGCGGCAATAATTCGTAGAAATATATCGCGTAGTTAAATACGGGTTCGGGCATTAAATACCGGCCGGCTGTCCGGCGTTCACGGCATCTGGTGCGCGGCCGATATTTGCAAAGCCTACGGGGAATCTCCGGCACCGGAGAGCGTGATAAATAATTAAACGCCGTCGTAATTGGTTATAGGCGCGAGATTTTAGACGGGGGAATTTATTAACACGGCCCGCGGATTTATTGTGTTTGACCGAGTGATTAAATCGCAATGAAAATGGGCTTGGTTACGCCTCACGGTGGGCCGGCGTACGTGAATCAATTGCGGGACGAATAAATCGTCCGTTAGGCGGCGATCTTATCGCGATAATGGCACCGATTTTCAGCCGATTCGAGGAGGAAGCAGCATGGGGGGGGGGGGCAAGGAAATCGTATTACGAATGGGAGCAACCGGTGCACCGGTGGATGACAATTTGCCGATCAGACGGGGTGATAGAGGGGCGAATCGGGAATAAATTTTCTTGAATATTTCCCAGAGCGATGCGCTGTACATTTAAATGGGCGATAATTGCGGGGGGATTACCGTATGAAGGGTGTTGAAGAATTGTTATAAATAATGTTTCTTTCTTCCTGTAGAAATCGAGGTTCACGCGTGCACGCGAGTTAAATTGGAAAGCGGTTAGCGTTCGAGCCGATCGAGATCGTTGTTCAAGTGTATCGTAAATAATATTGCGGCGCGCTTACGAAATTTATCGCGACCCCGTGTCGTTAATGAGAAAGATACAGTTATGTTTTATTGGCGGGGCCATGCTTAAGGGCCTGCCCTTTGATTATTATTTAACGACACGTGGTATCGTGCAATCGTAAAGGAAATGTATTGCAGCGTTCCGTTTTAAATAATCAACGAGCAGAACGTTAGCCGGGCGCTTGCCTCCTGGTCGCCTGTAAATTAGCCGAAATTATCACACATCCTCCCTGTAGCGCAAAAACCGTTCGCATTATTCGCCCGGATCGTGGCGACGCGTTCAGAAAATACGGTCACTTTGATGCATCGCGGGGTCGCTCGAAAAGCACCGCTGCAGTGCGGTGCCGCAGTCGAATAAGCATCCAAAGATACAGACCTGTGCGAAAAGTGATGTTCGTGCAGCCGCATAATTCCGCGCGATTCTCTCGGCGAAACGGGTCACGGCGATTAATGAACGCTTTGTCTTTGAGGAAATTCTGATCCGTGGATTCGTGGAGATCCATTGAAACGTCGGAACCGGGTCACACGAGAAACGACGGGAAGTAACGCGGAAAAATATACAAGGACGAAACCGCGCGGTGCACATTATGCGCTTCTTAGGCGGCGGTTAAGCGGCACGCATTCACCGGAGAGAAGAGAATTCGCCGGCAGAAAGAGAAACGCAAACACGCTCCGAGAAATCTTAATGAAAGAGCAAGTTCCCGAGGAGATGACAATAGCCTCCTCGAAAGCATTCGGGATCGTAATACGTTTCTGCGGGACAAAACGATCGAGTATAGGACCCCTTTGAAACGGCCAGCAGTGTACACAGAGGCGGCAAGAGAGCTGCAAGAAGATTCGCTCGTTGGAAATGTGTGCGATGAATTTACTGCCGCCTGGTTCGGGTTAAACCTCTTAATAAACAGCCGTATTAAATAGGTGTCGAATAATGAGCACGAGAGATCGATGTTCAAATAAATTTAGAAGCATCGGATTCATTAAGAAAGATAAACATATCTCCGATCTGCACAGAGGTACAAGAGCAGCGTGCTGATAAAAATAACATTTCATCCCGTCGTGTCGCAAAACATTATTTTATCTACTGTGCCAGTCGCGTCCAAATCGGAAGAACGTTGACGAGGAACGGAATACCTTATCGATATCTTTAATCAAGCGAGGCAGCAACAAATATTAGCATGCTCAGCAGTCGGTTAAGCGCGACTTCGCGTGAAGCCGACTTGCCGCGTAACTTTACCGACGACATCAATTTCCCCGGGTCCCCTTCGCCCTCGTTGCGCAGATCCCCACACCCCGTACCGCCTATAATTCTCCTCAATGTTCAATCAAAAAATCGCCTCGACCGTTCGTGGATCTGTTGACTGCCGCATCGATCGTCGACCTCTGAATTCGCGCGATTCCCGGCTCGGCCGGGGGGGAAAAGAAAAACGCGTGGAATGCCAGGGACGCGGAAGGTACAGGGCTTTTCACGGAGGATACCTGTCGCGCATACTGAGAGGCAAAATCTTATTAGGCTAACGCGCAAGTAACCGGCGAAGAAAGGAATTAATGCAATTCCAATTAGCCGGACCGGCTAGTCGCGCGGCGGATCGCAGTCGGTCGGTTTTGCGCTCCTTTGGAGGAGACAAGCCGCCACTCCTGGGGCCCGGTCGCCGGCCAAGGCGGCACGTACGGCAAACCGAGTCTCGATAGAAGCGAACAAGTAAGTAACTAAGTAAGTAAAGCCGGCCGAATAGGTACGAACGTGGGAGAGGCGGACAAAGGGGCGCAGAGACAGCACCGGACGGGGGTTATGCGAGCGAGGATAGAAAGAGAGAGAATGAGTGAAAAGGGGGGTGGGGGAGAGCGAAAGGGGGAAGGACGAGAGAGGAGCTCGGCTCGACGGGACGGGGTTGAGTTCAAAAGAAGCGGTTAAAAGCGTAGGGGATGGGGCTGGGGGAGGAGGAGGAGGAAGGTGGATAGAATTTAAAGTAAAGAATAAGCAAGGAACGGAGAGAGGACAAAGTGGGCAACGAGAGGATCGAAGGGAACTAATGCATGTAAGGGAGAAATAGAATAAACCGCGATAAATATTGGTTAAGTGGATAGAGGAGTGAATGGGAACGACGGTGGGTATAAAAATGGGGGTCCGATAAGCGTGCCGGCCGCAAAAAGGAACGAATCCAGTGACGGAAGGAATTCGTACGAAAGAACGGGCAAAGGGGGGGCGCCGATTGATCGAGATGAGGGGGCAAGTTGGACAGTGGAGCGATTAAAGAGCTAGTATGTAAATGAAAGATTTTTTCGCGGGGCGGCGAACGCGGGGAGGAAAAAAAGGGAGGGCGAGCGGGCGTGAATGGAGGAAAGTCGGGGGGAGAATTTTAACGAGTAGAGGGTAGAATTTAAGAAAGACAAAAAGTACAGAGCGGAGGCGGCGGGCGGGGACAGAGAGACAGACGGGATTCGCGAGGGATACGCGGGAGAAAGAGTCAACGAGGAGGAAGACGCGGAATAAAGTTCAGCAGCGAGACGATTAAAAAGCTAATAGGCGGGCATTAAATGGGAGAATTATAAATGCAAAACTATAGTGAGGTGGGGAAAGGGAGCGGAAAAAAAGTCCGGAAAACGGGAGAACGGAAGCAGAAAACGAGGAAAGCGAGAGGTGGATAGGAGCAGGGCAGAGGGACGCGAGAGAGAGAGAGAGAGAGAGAGAGGGGTACGACTACAGATTGTCGGAAATCTTTGGTTCCTTTTCAAGGGACTTCAATAGAGTTCACTACGGCCGGGCTCGGGCAGTGCGCGATGCGAACGACCGATCACGATTTGATGGACAGATCTGTTTGAAATCGATTTGAGCTCTTTAATTGCACGCCCGGCGTGACAGGGTCTTTTCTTTTGTGCGAGACAAATTTTCACCGGGAGATCGAGTGTCTCGGCGATCATCCCTAGGTGTTGACCACGGGGAAAGGACGCCGACAGACGTTCAGTCACGAAAGTCTGATAGACAGGGCGGATCAAACGGACTTCAAAGTGAGATCCATGACACGCAGCATCGCTGAGTGCCGATAATCGGCAGTTCATACCGCAATTATCGACATTCCTGGCTCCTCTATCTAACGGATGGAGGGGTTCTCCCGGGTCCTTGTACATATTAGCTGGTAATGGATCTAAAGCTTATCTAATACGGCTGTATTACGTAATAATAGGGTTCGATGGCGAGTCCAGAATGGGATAAGGTGCAATTAAAGGTTCCTTTGGCCCGTTTCGAATACATACGGATATGTATTCAAGCATAATTCCCATTTGCACGAAAGGATCGATAGGGATTAGGAATAGTTAGATGGATATGATAAACCTTGAACCGAATTGAACGCGTTTGGTGTTGCGGGGCGAAGAACATTTCAAGGAAATCGTTTTAATTGATGCACCGGCCAACTTTCAAGTTAATCGCTTCGTTCGCTCCTAAACCCCCCCCCCCCCCCCCCCGGGGCTCGATAGACGAACACTTTTCCCGTACTTAGAAATAACAGAAAATTGCAGATAATCGCAACACGATGGCAGGGGTCGGGGTGTACGTTCCGTTCGACACGCGATACACGATATATCAATTTTTAAACACGATAATACACAGCTTTCCGGCGCACCAGCCGTCTAGAGCTACCTTCTTGGTAAGCTACGTGGAATTCCCCCCGAAGGTATAACCGTCACGATAACGTTCTTAAATGTATTCATCCCCGGATTTCGATTCGCACTTCCGCCGTTTCACTCGTGACGCAATCCTCTTGATTCTTCAACCGGCTGCGCACCGACGATCCCTGTTCTCGAATGCGAAACGTCGTCTCACGTTCTCGTTAAGCGTATTCATGCGCACCCTACGATCCCCTGAAAGCGGCCAGTAATGTTTTTTAATGTCCCGACGAAAAATACAATACCGAATATCAATATACCGAGACGCAGCGTTTCCCTTGCACGCCAAGATCTCTATTTTCCACCGTACAAAGCGCAAGACGGTTGTATACATATTTCTTTTTGCTCGGACATGTTTGCCGTACGAACGATACTCCTCGCGAAGGAGGCTAATAATAAGAAGGGAGAGAGAGAGAGAGAAAAAAAATGGAAATAAATAAACGGAAAGGAAGAAGAGAGGCTGTATTAAAATGTTCTTTTCAGCGTTCGCCAGAAATCCCATTAAACCGGTTTGAATCGGGCGGCCTTAACGATCGGGACGGGGAAGAATCTGAATGCACGTCGTGAATTTTTCTTCTGCTACTTGAAGTTTGAGCGCTTAATGTATCAGCCGGAATATATCTCCCCGGGAATAAGATTGATTACGTCGTTATCGTGGCGAGCCCCCGCGAAACGGAGCGGAGCCCCCTTTTCCCGAATAAAAGTGCGCGCGCGTTCCGCCGAGCGACGGCAAAGAAAGCGCACGGCGACTGACGAGTTGTCCGGCGTGCAGCTCGCTCGAGGACCGTGTCCCCGATTCGATTAAATCGTGTCCCCGTGCTCTTTCGCGGCAGACGCGAAGCAAACGAGTTAAGCAAATCTCGTTTGAAGCTTCCGTCACGCGCGAGACGATTCGGAACGATAGAAATGAAAAAAAGGGCAGCAGTTCTCCCTTTACCTGGACGCAACATTTGCCCCCGCTGTCTTCGTATCCCACTCTCTTTCTCTCTATCCCTATCTCTATCTCATTCTCTCTCGTTTACCAGTTGCCGCCGGTTTCTTTCCTTTTGTTTTTCATTTCAAGTTTCTCCGGCGAGCAACGTTGTTTCTCTGTTGGTCATGCTATACAAAAATACGGGCACGGTACGGTGCAGCTGCGGCCGGGACGAGCCGCCCAAGGGAGCTGTATTTCAAGATGGACTACGGCACTTTCTCTGTGCGGATTTCGGACAAGAATGATTTATTCAGTCGGACTGAGCTACCCGGGCAATCCGTGCATCACCTCGCCTCGCTCGCCGCGCGAGAAATAAAAATCGCGCCCGGCGATTAATGTTCTTTATCAATTGCCCGCGTCTAGCTGGGATCAATTATTCCCGGCGATAAATATGTCCGTGCCCCGACTCGTCGTGCAACTCGCGACCGAGCGGCCTGCATTAAGAACAGATGAATCTTGCACGATACTCGGGCGAACGGCTCTGCGGCACCTCGAGGAGGCAGCAATTTCTGTACGTCGATCCCGAGGAACGCGCGACGTCTGGATGCAAATGGACATTCGGAAGGCGGGGCAGGGTAATTGTGATGTATGAAGTTGGAGGTAGACGCGCGGAGACATGGTTTGATAGATGAGAGGTCAGAGTGCACGAAAGGCGTCACGTCGTAGACGAAATATTATATATATATGTGTGTGTGTGTGCAGTGGGAGGACGCGTTATGGGAAACGATCGATGCTCCGTTTCGCAATGTATCGATGCTTCAGTCGGTTTCGTAGCGTGATTTATAAGAACGAATGTGCTGCTCCATAGCTTTCGTTACACACGGCTGGAAATACCGGCGGTTAGGGAACCTCGAGAAGCTGCACACGCCACTCAACAAAATTGAAGGACCGCTAAATAGTGGAAAAAAAAATTGTTGATCAATATTCCGTCCTCGTTGCGAAGGGGAGACCTCGATCTTCAGATGCACGGTGATTTTAGTTAGGAACGAAATTTGTTAATATACGTACGGACGTGTGAACTTGCACGAATTTCGAAAAAGAGAACCTCCACTGTGAAAATAATCTATTTCATTCACTGAAATGGCCTCGGGGACCTTAAATTGGAGACCTTACCCTTTAAAATAAGCGTCACAATTGAATGACCCTTTAATTTTATTGAGCAGCGTATTTCTTGATTGGAATACCTATGAGTGTAATCGAAGTGTGGTTCAACATTATAAGAGAGTACTGGGAATAATAATTAAATAAAGTCTACTCTAACAGCGGCTTTGCTCTCCCTTTTATTCAAACTGACTTATATCAATCTTCGCCACGAGCGCATCCGTATTGAAAAGAACGTCTACATAAATCCCCAAATCGCCAGATAATCCGAAACCGCCGTGGATCTCCTTGCGTTATAATTCACGGGAACTTTACGTCACCTGGTCAGCCGATTCACAGGCGGTCGATCACTTAATCCAGGGAAATGTGGTCGCGCCAATAAATTTTTATAAAGCTGGCCACATAGAAATACGGGGATTCCGGAAGAACGAAGGAGGCCACGTAGGGTCGTGCATCGAATACGCTTCTCGTGATACCTTATCGAGCTTCCGTATCATGAGATATTACCGGATGCGGGCCACGACTACGCTGCCTCCGGTGGCGCGTTGCACGATGCGCCGTCTACCGGCTGGTGAATATTGTGATTTCCTGAGAAACCAGAAGTCTCGCGGGTGCTATCATTCGAACGGCCGTCCCCGATATATCGTCCGACCTCCGTTGTTGTTTGCACCGTCCAAGGGATGGCGAATGGAACCGTAGGGCTGTTACGCGACCACCTCCCATGGGCACCACTCGCACCAAATTGAAACTAGTCTTTGCATTGGATTAACTCTTTGCGTCGGGACTTCGCCCTGTCCACTGGCCAATCCTCCCGTGTCGCATTTGCGTTCCCCGTACCTCTGTCTGTCGGCGATTTCGCGTGACCTCTTCCTTCGGACGCGGGGTCAGCGACAGTGCGAGGGGTCGTAGTAGGGGCAGGTTCTTCGCGGGAAATGTTTCGTGGGCGGAATAAAAAATGGCGGAATAACGGCTAGGAAAGACAGGTATCGACTTCGCGAAGCAGCTATGAATTTACGAAGCAGCTGTACTCGATGCGAATATGAATGATGAATTTTTCGTATCGAATTGGGGCTTATAACATTGCCGGCAACATGGATCGCTTTGAAGAGGGACTGCAATTTATTTAATAAATTAAATTCCTGAGCAAGTGTCGATGATGAGCAGTGAAATCAACGCGATGTTGCAGACTCTCGGAATTTTGTAAACGTTTCTCGGTTAAATTATGAATCGTATTGCCGCCAAGTGCCACTTGCAGGTGCTAGAAATTTGCCGAAAGTTTCATTCGCAGTCTGGCTTTATTATCACGTAGACGCCGAGCGTGTCCATACGAAATGAACCCTAGGAATCTGGATGCGGTTCGTCCCGAAACGTTTATCTAATACCCTTTCTCGATTCGTACGTTCTGAGAGTTCGAAATTCCCCGGTGGTAACTCCCCCATAGAATCACGGATCTTGGTGCTATAAATTAAACCACCCTCCGCCCGTGCGTCTGACTGCCTGTCGTTCGAGCCCCTACACCACGGGGTCGCTGCGTGGCGACCGAAATATTTACCCTTAAGAAGAATAATAGCAACGGCCAGATCTCTCGTTGCTCCAAAACCGCAATTACTATCAATTAATCCCGAACGGCTACGTTTTACGGCGCAACGACAGACGATATTAAACGCAGTGTAAAAAGGAAACCACCAAGAGGGTATTTGCTACAATAAAAAGAACCAACGAGTTAGTGAATTTCTTCTAGGAGTGTCTCTCGCTGTGCATCTTCGTAATCCCCAATGTTATTTCGGCATTTACGCGAAATACGTAAAAAGCGCCGGGCCCGTAATGTAATATTTCAGCCGAGAACGAGGCCAATAAGAATCCTTGAAATACTTCCGGAGTTTCTTGCGCTGCGAGAAATACTCGAGGATCGTTCGCCGGGCAGCATGAATTTTTAGACAATCTCACACGCGGGACACCATTAGCGTGTACAACGGAACGCCACCGAAAGCAGCGATACAAGGAACGTATGCACCGGCCACGTATCATTTGGCTTGCACAGCTTCAAGCATGTGTCTTCATTAGGCGTCGGCTAGGGGCGGCGCAGCTCCGCTGAATCACATCGGGAAACCAACCATCGTGGCCAGAATTAAACGCTAAATGCATCCCCCCTTTTGTGCACCAACCCTTGCACCTCCGTCTCACCTTTCCCCCTCTGTCTCAATCCCTCTTACCCCCGTGCTTTCTGTCTCTATCGCTCCACATCCGTCTCCCTCTGTACCTACTTTAAACTTCCTTCCATATCATCTAGCAGCAGACCTTGCCGGTCGAACCGGTGTTTTGCATACGATAGCCACGGATGCACGTGGCGGAATTCGAAGTACGTAACGGAGAGGTTCGTGCAGCGCCGAATAACGTCTACAGGGTTCCCGATTCGCAGCCTGTGATTCTCCTTCGTCGATCATCCGCGTGTTTCTGAATTCGATACGACCGCACGTTTCGGTTGTTTCGAACCATGCGAGCATAGGAGATGGTTTTTCCCCCGGTTTCGCATTCACGTTGCTGCCTCGGTGTCGCGGTGCGCAATTAGAATTTTGGAGAACGCGCTGTCGCGCGAGACGGGCGCAGGACAGCCTTTGGGAACGAGCGAATTATAAATGTCAAAGAATGGAGAGACACCGAAACGAAATTTTTCCTATCGTTCCCCTGGAATAAATGATGTCGGAGCAGGAAGGACAAGCTTCAACGTTCGTACACTTTTTTCTCTGTCGTGCGGGCATAAAAACAACAGTTTTCCGTTTTCGTTCCAACGGAGAATTTTTGTTGCCGAAGAGAAAATATTATTCCCCTTTTGTTTCTATCACGAAATTTCTATTCACCCCGTCCATTTCCACGCGGGTGCGGCGAATGAAATTTGACTAAAACCTGAAACTGATGTACACAAGTGTAGCGAAACGATAGGTCGGCCTCGAGTCTGGCGACAATTGCGTCCGTACGCCGAGCGTACCATATTCGATTAATAACTTCTCAATGATTCGCGAGCCACTCTGTCCTGGATCAATCGGGGGTATGCGGAAACATGTCAAACGTGGCCGTCTATACTGCGAGTAACTTTCCACTCGTCCATTGAAAATCCTGGTCGATGAACGGCGAAGATGAGGCGAGTCGGCCGGGCGAGAGCGAGGTAAACCGAATCATCTGGATACTTGATCCCGTAGAAACCGCAGGAGGTGCATTACACGCTCGTTGCACCTTCGCCAGGGAGGCTGGCGAGCCATTCCAAGAGAAAGGCTGCTTTCCCGAGTGGACGTGATACGCGCTTTGAGCCGCGGCCAAAACTCCGTTCTCATCGGGTGTCCCCTTCCCTCTTCATCCCCCTTTTCCTTCGTGCACCGCCACGGGGACGACTTCTTCGCTCTGCGCCCCGCTCGTTTACCGCTAAATCACCGTTACATCGACCGTGCATTACTCGACGGCGGTGCAAGCGTCGCGCTGGCCCACTCGGTCGCCCCCTTTTTGTCGGAAAATAAATTATCGGACAAACAATTGCGAACGCCCCGCGATACACTTTATGCCCGGCGCAGTAGTAAATTTTACGAGCCGACCGTTTTACCCGCCGCGCCCTTCCGCCTACCTCCTTACGTCCGGCAATCGTTTTCGGCAAATTCCATTAAATCACCCCCCGAGAGATGCCCTCCGCGCGGAGGCTTTACGATCGACGGGAGCGCAGACGCGCGAACAATGCGGCCGTCTGGCTAATGCGTGCCTTCGACGAGCGCAAACACGGTATGAAAGCGTACTCCCGGACGCGCGCGACGCCATGGCCAACGTTCGCATTATATAACGACTCATTTCGCCGGCCCGTAACTTAAGTTCGAAGGATTAATTGGAGCTGTTACTCTGTCGCGGGCAGACGGGACCGAAACTGTGCTCAGTCGAGGGTACAACCCTCGAGATTGCCGGCGAGGGGGTTGCAAAGCGTCCCAAGCCGCTTCTCGTTCACGGCTCGGGGCCGACGACGTCGTAAATATCGTCTTGCTTTATGCAACGCAGAACCGCTGCTGCGAAGTGCGTTTTATACGCACGAAGGCATAGACAGGGGAATGAAGAATGGTTCTTTTTTTACGGCTGAATGGATCTGACGGATCAACGAAACTCGAACGGGAACGGGGACCGTAATTCTCTCGTGGACGTACTTCCTTCGTGGCGGAACGGACCGCGGCCGGTACAGTTTTAAAAGCGTCCGTTCGATTTAAGTAACGGCTGGATTCCTCCGCGACTATCGCAATTGCGTTAACGTTCGTCGCAAGAGGTATGCGCGTTTTCTCTTAATTCCGTTGCAGACGGCTCGCAGCGGGTACTGGGTACGATAGAACGTATATAACGTTGCTCGGGGATCCAGCTCGCCCGACTGTTCAGCGGGGAACAGATTTAATTTCAAAGGACACTTTACTCCTCCAGAGACACAATCTCCGAGGATAGGGAAACGATGACGATAAGCCTTCGTGCCTCGATAGTTTCTCGCCGTCACTCGCGTAGAAGTTCCACGATCGAGCGAATAAACATCCAGACTCGGCCGCTGATTCTGCGAGGCGACGAAGCGGAAATCTTCGTGCCCGTACGCCTCCACCTCGGTCTCTCGCTTCGTCTACCCTCCCGTCATCTCATTTCTCTTCTCTTTTTTCCTCTTTTTCCTTCAACGCCCCTGCTACCGCTCCTCCGCCTTTCTTACTCGCTTGATTCCTCGCGATGAAAAGTTTTACGCCCAGCTCCATTCGTTACCCTTGCGAGGAATGTTCCGCTCGTCGCTCGAATAATTTCCCGATCCGCGGGGAAACGGGCTGATTGGTACTCGAGCGCGAGCTATCGATCGTCCGCGCTCGAACACCGCGAACAACGACTCGCGGTCCGATCGATCGCGGACCGATTCCCGTCGAAGACGAAACGGACGCGCGTGCATTACGCAGAAGAATAAATCGGAAGAAAATCGCGTTACGCATCCGACGAAGAGTAACGGAACGCAGAAACTTCTGAAAGGTTCGACGTCGTTGGATCCGCGTTGCAGTATTCAGTTTAGCTTTCTGGTCTCGATGCAATCAAATCCCACGGAGATTAAACCGGGAACGGGGCCGCGATACACAGGGCCAAATTCCCCAACTATTTGTTACACTTGCGGTTGGTAAATACTCCGAGGCAAAGGAGATCGCAAGTTCGGAGCGACGCAAACCCGAAAGGAACTGCCAACGATTGATAACGCAGCGGGTCCGATGGTTCGAGGCGGATGAAATCGAACGGGATAAAGGAGTAAAGACAACGGCGAAGGGACCAGGATGGGCACACGAATAGAGGAGGGACAGGCACGGAGGATGAGAATTGGAGTCGTGAGCCAAGCGAACGACGAGCAGCGAGCCGCTTTGTCCGGCGACCCGGCAATCCGGAATGCGGTTTCGTCCGGCGACGAGCATTTTTATTTCTGCCCCGCAGTTTCGGCCTTTTGCTCGTCGCTTTGTTCGCGTTTTCTCCTCTTTCCTGAGGTAAGCGCCGCAAAGAAAGCGGGAGATGCATGCATTCCGATGTTGTCGTGGACAGGAGCACGAACTCGTGCCCCCGTCCCTTCCTATCCATGTCACTGTCCCCTCTTATCAACTCGCCTCTTCGAATGTCCATTCCTGACGCAATGTCACCCGCCGGCCCGTTGAAAAAAAAAAATTCTTCCGACGGAGACGAAGGAACTTCCTTCGACGAAAATTCATTCGCTCGACGTTTCCCACCGGAATTCAGCGACGATATTAGGACAGACAATCGGATACTTCGCTTTATTAGAACCATTCGATTCTCGCTTGAATCAATGTTTTCCATCTGGAACCTGAATTTCTCTATCCGTACGACACGACCAGGTGGATAATCATTTTTTCGAAGATAGTACGTATTTGCAGCCGCACGAACGCGTAGCGATTACAAGAAACTAACAGGACAGTGACGAAAGGAAGAGAGAAACAAATAAATATGCGCATATAGCTGTCGAGCAATATTTCGCGGCACGTCGTATGTTCGAAACATTTCGCGTGGACAAGACAAGAAGGGCAGTTTTGCGATCGACGAAGTCCGAGGTGAAAATGGGAAATCCCCGGACGGCGCGGAATTCTGAATTCAGTAAACGTCACCAGGCTTTCCGAGGATTTATCGCAGGGCCACGGCGAGGGCTGGCGTGGAGGGAGGGGTGGAAACGCGAGAACGGACAGGAAGGTCGAGGCCAATTAAGTGTGCAGCAGGCCGCTATCTCTCGTTGCCAGCCATGAGACTACCACGCACCTCATTATAACCTACAGGCCACGTTATAATCCCAGCCGCGTTACAGTATCATTCGCAGATCTCCGTTGGCCTCTGTCTCTCCAACCGGTGGGCCCTTCGCTCCTGCCCGCTTCAACGACGGAATGGCCGTTTCGTATCCAATACGGAAGATCCGAAATCGCGGCCGTTAATACGGAAGTACATTCCATTAGCGTCCGGTAATGGTGCCCCTAAGCTCGAAAAGCTTCGACCTGTTTACGAAACTCGAATGCGGGTCGCGTGGCAATCGTGACGGAGCGAGGGACAACATTTGCGTAATACGACAGTAATAACAGTGTGTCAAAAAGAGTTAGAACATACGGGACGCTATCGACGCGGCGTTTATTTAGGAATTTCATTGCTCGTGATTCGCGAACTTCAATATTGTTCGTCTATTGAAATTGTTACACCTGTTTGCGATGCCAACGTAAATAACGGGACTGAGAATGCAAAGGGACATCGTTGCGACAATTGCATTCCAGCGCGATTCGACGAAGGAAATAGATTATTAAGCCGGACGGTGAACGGCTGTTGGGCGCACAGAACAGCGCCACCATTCGCCGATATTTTCCGTGTCGATTTTTGTACGTTCCTCATCTTTCGGTCAATATCCGTTGATTAATAATCCGTTTGGGGCCGGATTGTTCGTTCCTTTTTTCGCCACGAACGGCCAGAGGTTTCTGCCATAGAATTTTCGTTTAGCCACGCATGAAATCCCGCATTTAGGAGGATACGGGGCGAGAATACGCGTAGATCTCATTCTATTCCGCGACCCTCCGTCGCGGCGTTCGCGTGCGTTCGCCTCCCCCTTTGTTGAGGCTTTAATTAAAAATATTAATAATGGCGTCCCCGCCGTCGCGCAACCGGTAGGGGAAAATACCGGGCGCCGGACAACAAATGAGTTTGGCGCGGACAACAATGGCCACCGTATGTGAGTAATATTCGTTCAAATATTAAACCGCATTCTGTATTTTTTCATTGTACGCGCAATAACGGCCCTAGATAAAAGCGCCAACTACGTTAACAATCAAGTGACCCCCGGCCGGCTTTGTTTCCTTTCGAAAATTATTGCGGGGACTAAACGCATGGATTTGCGGGACGGCCGCGGCCGCAAACAGGAAACTAATAAATTCTCGCCGATCTTTTCGTTTTGCCGCCGCTCCATTCTTTCCCCACTTCGGCGAATTTTTATTCATTACCGTATTTCCGCCATATTTGCTGACCGCCTTGCTTCGTCGCGTACGGCCGCGTCGATCGGCCGGGGATCAAGCAAATAAACGCCACGATATTTTGCCATACGTATGACGTCGCGCGCGAAATGCACGATTCATTTAACATAGGTTGCGACCAAAATGCGTATTTCATTCGCGACCGCAACAATTTTAGATCGCGTACGCGGCGCGGACAGCGTAGCTTGTAAAAGCTAAAAAAAAATTCGCGCTCCATTGTGCGCTCGGGTGGCCGGTTTTTCATTTTTTTTTTTTTTTTTTTGTCGCAACACCGAACACTTTTATATCGTGTCGAAGCGAGCGAAGAGACGAAAGGGAAAGAGCCAAAGATTGTTTGTCGAATCTGGAACGTGCGAGTCATTGTTCTAGAGCGGTGATAATATTTGCGCGAGCCGAGGCACGAGGATATTAACCGGCATATCAGGTAGGGTATAAAATTCCGAAGGGCCACTCGATTTAGGTAATTATCGCGCGAACGTGCGCCCAAACAGATGCAGATTTATACAGTGTCTCGTAACGAGCGCCAGTATTAAGCCCGACAGAGCCTCGATGACTTCGCGACTAGGCTGACCTAAATTTCAATGACTATCGCGTATCGATCCCCTGTTATCGTAGTAATGAAGGGGGTTCGGGCAAGTTTGCCGGCGAATCATTCGCATCGCTGCCCGACAGTTAGGTCAAGTGGGAGATTTGACACACAATCATCGCTACCGACACGTGCGTCGACAATCATTCGCCATCGATTACACTCCAGTTTTATCCTCGTCGCGCGCGGGGCATGTTTGTCGTTGCATTTCTAAAATCCATCGATGTTTGCAACGGTGCGTTTACGTTAAGCAATAGAATAATCTTCGAGCCGTCTCTCGTCCTGTAAACGCCGGGTAGAAAATCGTTCCTCGCCTATCCAGCCCCGTGACTTGCAATTTGAAATGAACAAACCGCCCGACAAAATTTCATCGCGCTCCAATTCGCATGGCGTTGTCAAAAAATAAAATAGATTGGACACGATCGAACGTCTCCCCTTGTCGTGGCAAACGCTAGGACTGTGCAATGGAAACGACGCGCTGCTCGGGCGCCTCGATGATTAACCAAATTACACGGACCGACCGGTGCATTGTAATATCGAGTGGCCCGACGAGTAGCTAATACATATATGCCCGTTCCCGAAGTGTTCCCTGATTCCTCTCACGGTCAAACCCTGGTACAGGGATGCGGCGCATCGAATCCGCTTGATTCGAGAGAGTCCAGATTCTATTTGTGCCCCCCGCTGTACCACCCCTTTCGGTACACACGCGTGGCTGCAGAATGGGGAAGAGTATCCCGGGCGAGCACAAAAGAATGTGCACACGTACGTACGTGGCGCACGCGTGCTGTTGCTGGAATAGAGGCAACAATAACGACAACAACAACGACAACATGCTACGCGGTGTGGATTCGTTGGAGGAAATACGTGCACCGAATCTTGGCGCAGGGAAACCAACGCGATATCTGGCTTTGCCAGTTTTCTAACCCGTGGTCAGGCTCGCCCCGCCTATCGATACCGATTACGTGATGCTTCTCGTGGATTCCCATCACGAATGGGGGTTGTATCGGGACGGGATTAATGCTCCTCTGCGTAACCCGTTCGCCTCTGCCATTTGCTTCGACCACTCGGCGTTTTTCGAGCTGGCCCCCGGGGTCGACGGAGGGGCTGTTGGGTTCCTTGGATTGCTCGACGGGCTGAAATATTCGGGGAATTTTCGTTACGTAGAATGGAAATCCGATGACCGATTTACGTTAGGAGATTGGAGACTGGTCCTGGGTTAAGCGGATTTCTAAGCAGGCGATAATCGGCTGGAGCGATGCGGTGCGAATCAGATTAAGATAGGAAAATGAGCAACGCTTCGCACGGCGGCGATTTATTCGCAGTCGGTTAAGAGTTTCCGAAGTGTGCAGTGAAACGGTCATTGCTCGAGGATATAATTTTCATTTAACGTTCAACGCCACAGAATCTCTCGTATTAACGGGCAATTCTGGAACCGGATGGGACGGAAAAATAGTAACGAAAAGTCAAGCAGAACGGAATTATCATCTCCATGCATTCGAATGTACTTGAACCCGAATCTCGATACCCTTTCGCGACATCAAATCTGCGTACGACCGACCGCGGCTTCCCCCCGACGCCACTTTGCAAATACAAGACACCCCCTTATCAAGATTCTCGTTGTCTCGCGGACAGGGGGTGGAAAACGTTGCGAAACAAGCCCGAGGAAAGGCTAATCCGCTGGCTGGTAAACGTTGAATCGACTGCCCCACCCCCCTCCGCCGGTAAACATCGCTATTTAAAATTTAAATTTACTCGATGCCGAGAGCGCTTCGTCGCCCCTTCCCACCCCTTCCTTGCAGTCGACCGTGGCGGGTTCTTTCACCCCCGTGCTGGCTTCCGACAGATAAGAAAAATAGCACTGCACTCGGATTACATTCGAAAGTTCTTATCGGCACAGATTTTACTACGCTGGCACGCCGATGGACGCGTCAGTTCGGTGTGCACGCATACGTCTTTTCTTACCTCGCCCCGGCTACGTTTTCTCTTCGCACGAGACGGTACTTCCAGGAGGAACATCGGTACGATAAAATCGTTCGAGCATGTAACACGTATGTACCCCAATTTCGATCGTAACGCGTGAAACTTCCGCGAGAAATTACCGTTCGAAATTCCATTCCTCGTTACCTGGTCGCCGGCACGTGACCGGTTGCTTTAATCTCGACATTTTTATCCGGACGTTTTCACCGCACCACGAGAGCTCGGTCCCGCGGTGAGAGTTCTCTATCAGCACGGTACTATGGAAATTCGAAGTGAGCTGAGCACGTGCTACGATTCGCACGATCGTCCGCTCGGTCTCGCTCCGCTCGACTTCATCCTCGTTCCCTCGAGCTTTTTCCATCCTGTACGCGGCCGAAATCGAAAGTGGCTCCCGAGCCGCGGGGATAGTTTTGGCATCAAAGTGGCCCTTTTTTCGTCTTGGGGAAGGTGTAAAATTCGATTGGCCAGCACGCCGCGTTGAATTAACGCAGCTTTGATAAACGATCGGCCCGCGCTGTTGGGGTATCTCTCGTCGCGCGGTGTAAGACATAATCTCCCATTATTCAGACCGGATACATTAGAACAGGATCACCAAGGAGCTTCCCCGTGTGCTGAGCTGTTTCTCGTAGAGATATGGAACAGCTGCCTAGAATTCCATTTACGTACGATAGAATTTCGATCGCAATTATTTCGAACATCGTTGCTATGACATATCTTGCGTATCTCAGTGGTTCGAAAAGATTTTCTCTCTGCGCGGTGAATTTACGAATCGTTAGATAATTTGTTGCTGAAACGCGGGGATAAAATATTGCCGTACGAATTAACCATTGCAGCCCCGGTGTACGCCCGCAATAAATGACTACATTCTTCTGGCCCGTTCCACGACGCGAAAATTATGCGACGAACTTGAAGCGAAACTGATTTAAACGCGTCGCTCGGGACGCGCGGAAATCGGCGTCAATGTGCGAGCGCGAGTCGCGAACGAGCGAAACGAGGACGTAACGAAGGAGACTGAAGCAGAGGCAAACCAAAGATAGGACGGGGTCATCTGCAATTCAGATTTCAACCCCTTGTGCTCGCGACCCACCCATTTTCTTCGCATTTGACCTTCTCCAACGCGGACCTCAGATTAAATGAATACAGATACGCGAAACTGATACGCTTCAAGCTTCTTGCCGGAGCTCCGCGGAAACCACGGGGGTATATACGAGTCGTTGAAGCAGCAGCACCGTGGAGGAATCCCTCGCCCGTTGGTGATAATTTCGCCGCTGTCAGAAGTGGCGATTAAAACGGGCGGGGTGGACTACGCGGTGTTTTATTAGTCGAAATACGCGCACTTTCATTCGTCGAAATAGCATCGCGAATAGAATGTGCCTCGTTAAACGATGAACCGGCTCCCGTCGAAACTGCGCGTATTACACGTTTTACGGCAACGTTAAAAACGACGGGCCATGCTCGCAGGCGTAAATTGTATTCGTCAGATTTCTCCGCTAATTTTCTAAGAGCTGCGAGTCGCGGCGCTCAGCGATCGGTTGTATTTTGCAGGAGACTTAGGCGTTTGTTCGAAGGGGAAACGAAGGACGATCTCATGAATACGGGGCAGCGGGGCCGGGAATTTGTCGATGATACGATACGTCAACGATCTATCGTCTCGTTAAATGTGCACGCGACCCATCCACCCAGTGGGCATGCCTGAGAAATTCGCGTGGCAACTGTTTCATGCGTGAACCACGGTGGACGCGGAGGCTGGCGTCGCGGGGAGCGTTTCTCTCGTGGCCTTTTTTAAAGCGGCCCGGAACGAAAAGAGACGTTTATTATTTATGCGAGGGTGACCCGACAGTTTCGGAGAGGAGTTAATGTTTCTGCCAGTCGATTAATCCTTCGTTTGAAAATTATAAGAGGTCCCACGGCAGTGACGACCCGTGAAGAATCGTGGGGTGCATATTTGAGAGGGGTGTTCGACGTCGGCTACCAACCACCGATTTTTTATTCACCTCGAAGCTTCACGGTTCCTTGCACGTCCCCGGAGAACTCCACGGCGATCGAACCTCCTTCTTTCCGGGCGTTTTATCTTATCTCCATTCATGGGGAGAAACCTATGACTCGAACAAGATTGTTTATGAATATATCTAGCCATTTTCGATGCAGTATGGAAGAAACGAATCGAACCGGACGACAAAATCATTTTCGTGAAATATTGCTGTTGCATTTTTTAAATTACTACTTTTTTCTTACTGCTCGCAGGAAAATAGTAATTCAATCGTAGCAAGCTGACCACGGTTCAAGCTTCTACTGTCACGGCAAATACCGTTTCTATCGGTGTAACAGCGTACGCGTACGGGGCGTTGAAAATTGTCAATTGCTTCGGTTTCCCAACGAATAGCATATTTCCTTGGTGCTTGTTAGCCGCGTAGTATAACGATCTGTCAAAGCTGCGGATGGATTTCATCGTGGCAGCTCGGCTCAGTTTGAAATTCAATGCATAAATTACGTGGCGTATCAGAAAAGTATAAATAACTTGCCCGGCGAGCAAAGCGGCCAACTTGAGGACGCCGCTTCGACAACTGCTATTCAATCGAATCCACGGAACGATTAATAACAAAAGGACACTGAGTCGAAGCTGAATGTGCATGTCTGTATTATTCGGCAGTACAGAACCGAGAGAGATTCTTCAATTTTTAGTTTCGAAGATATCGGCGCGCGGTTAGCGTGAATATGTTGGCGTCTCCAGTGCTGCGCGATTGGGAGTGATAAGATTTAATTATCGCCAGCCCGGTCATCGTATTCGTTCATTTCATTTTCCGCGGAAGCTGTCGCATTATGCAAACCACCGTCGCAATGACTGCGTTCTCGTCCCGGAATAAATTTATGAGGCGCGAAGTATGGAATCTCGCTGATGGACTTCTCCCCCGAACTTAATAACGTTCGGCAAACATCTAGGGCATCAACGCTTATCTTAATTACAGAGCAGACAACTTGATTACCAAGTGACGCCTTAATGAAGACATTTACGAGCTCCTGGCTTCAGCCGGAATCAAGTGACTTGCGTGAATAGAATGTTTGTATTGTCTGCCAGGAAGGGAAGCACGAAGGCATTGCAGCCTCGACAAACGCACCGCGGCTACAGTAGCGTTCGATTTCCAACTCACGATGGAGATAAAGGTCGGCGAAGGTGTAGTGCGACCTGTCGCCGGTCTGATGTGCATTTCCGACAGTGTATCAGGAAGCATTAAAAGGCAGAAATAAAATTGCAATCAGTTAATCTAGGAATATTGCAATCGTTTCGATTCGTTTCGTTCCACTTGATTCTCACCCTTCTGTCCGACTGTTTCCCACCAGGGGATGTAATCGTGTATCAGATGACTACGAGTATGGTACTTGAAAAAAATACACGACACGCATCGTTATATTATCGGGGGACGGTAAATTATTATTTCGACACCAATACGGTTGACACAACTTTTTTAACACGGTCCATGTGAGGCCCGTAGCGAATAGTGCAACGTTTGAAATCGCTTCCATAACAGGGGTTGCCCCGCTCTTGCTAAAGTCTTCTTTAGTACCGACCCCTGTTAACTGCGCCTCCGATTCAGTCATGAGTTATTTAGAAAATTGTATGTAATAGAAAACCTGACTGGGCGAATCGGCGTAGACGGGCGCCGTATCGACTTAATTAATATTTTCGCTACTGCAGCCCCCGTGCGATTGGAATAAAGCAGGAGATGAAAGTTTATCGGTTTACAGCGGTCGCAATAGCTCCCGCAAACGCATCTCAATCAGGTAAATCGCCTTTTTAATCAAGTGCACCGGAATGAAGCTGTTTGCTTTAGAACGTTCGTGAATGGAAAATAAATGGACCCCGAGTGAACACGCGTGAACCACGTTTGATTTTCTATAATTGCGAACGTAGAAAAACATTACAGGGTTATTGCATTTTTATTAAACATATTGGCAGTGCAGGTAGACGTAAACTAATGCGAAATATCAACAATTAGAAATACCAAAGGTAATCGATCGCATATCAAGCAATGCATACACTGTATACTCCGATATTATTTGCATTCAATTTATACAACGTACGCATTTCCTCTTTTAATTCCAATTGAAAATATACTCAGAACATTTCGGAAATATGCTCAGAACCTCCCCACTGAACGCATTCATTTGTACATTTATGCCTCAAACAAGCCGAAATAATAATTTGTTTCGTTCGCTGGAACTAATCTCCGTCGAGCCTTAAGAAAACGAAATTATCAACGCTACTTGCGGCCTTTGCATTTTTACCCACATTTTCTTATACCCCACCAAATCCTACGCCCACCCCTTAATCCGCTATATCAAAGTAGAACAAGCGTAACGAACTTTCCCTAACACTAAGTTTATGGAGAAACTGTTGGTGCCTGCAAGAGGTATACGCAGGATCCCAAACGAAAGATGGAACGAAACGTGTTTGTGTCCTCGCGTAGCCTCCCTTAACGAAACATGGCATCGCGAAATCATTCGACGACAGAACTATGTAATCCGATCCGTGATAGCGACGGAGAGCAGTTCCGCGTGTGCACGCCCATTAATGCCCCGCGTGTTCGTGTATCACAGCTTGACATTAATCAGTCCGTGCATTGATCGAAGCCACAATGGCCGTACCATTACATGGATCGCGTTTCCATCCTTTGCCGATATGCCGCGAATTAAACGCTGACATACTGCCACCACGGTCGAGACCGTTTTTCAACCACCGCACAGAGGCCTGTGTCGCTGCTAACGAAACAGGGGAAGAGCATTTCCATGTGCAGCAATAACAAGCAACACCGTCAAAGAGATTTTTCGTAGGGGATCCAATGGACATGGATGGTGGAATCCGGAATGAACGAAAAATTATCGTCCCGTTTCGATTTCGCACGAAATCGTCGAGCTGGATTGACTTCGTTCTTTGACGAATGGCTGAGAGGTTTCAATGGTCAATTGTTCTGAGAGCGGATCAATGGGACGATCAGAAATATTTTGTAAGTAGTATAGGTCGATATCGGTCAGCCAGCTGACCGCTTGGAATACCAAACTACTTCGGATTATAACGTAGCTTTAGTGTCAATTGAAATCATCTTGGCGATTGAATTATTCCCACCATTAAAAAAATATATATTTCTGCATATAAGAAGAAAGTTCCGAAATGGAACGTCGTCTTCTTCATAAAGTCCCCCGCAATGATGACCGTTACAAGCCGTTGCAACTGTGCGCCTATAACGTTACGTAGATCTAGTTAACGACGTTTCAATTGAGAAACCATTTTAATCGTTTTCTCGCGAGGAAAGGAATACTCGCTCCGAGTGCAGTGAAACAGCAGTGACAAACTATCGCAGTGCAACGACAAATTAGTGAATACGAAGTGTCGGCGGATCGATCTGCGCCGCCACCTTCGTCTAATGGGGCAGCGAAAAAAGTCGGCGGAAAAACCTCGACGGGCGTAAAAAAGAAAAAAGGAGAAAAAAAACACAACGTAGAAAACCCCGCCGGTGCCAGTTATGAATCGGCCGGTGCACGGGGCCCCCGCCGTTACATTATTCAGGGCGATACGCGCGTGTGAAATGTTAAAGCCGCGGCACCGTCGAGGGCAGTGTCAACAGTTTTTAAACGCGTGTGAAAGATAAACGCGACGATACGCTGTTAATAACGAGTCGATCGACGGTCCGTCTCTCGAATTTATGAACGGGCCCGCGCTGTATTGGCAGTAAACGCGAAAAATTGGCGAGGGATAACGAGCATCGACTCGAAACGCTCTGCGTTTAATCGCCGCTTCATTAGCTTGATTTTCGCTGACAGACGCGTACCAGCAGGATTACACTATGGCCGGTAAAGGGAACGAGGTGTTTAATTCGAGCAACAGCTTCGAAACTACCCCTCCCCCCCCTGCCCCACTGGATACGTAGAAAACGTTCGAGGCAGGCAATGGGAAAAGGGATGAAAGGATTACGGGGATACGTTAAGCCTCGAGAATCTCCCTTCACGCCTGGTTATACCGACGTCCATCCACCTGCCTGTCTCTGCGTGATAGTTAACTGACGGAAGGTGGTCGGGGATACCAGAGGATGGATACTCCGTTAAGGATTTTCTACAGCTACGTTTCTGTGATACGTCGGGACGATTGATCTGGCAGTGAAAGAGGAGCATTCATTAGGATACCAGTGTTCGACACGTTGCATCTACTCTGCGCTGGATCAATCTGTATTTAATTTTGCAATAAATTTTCGCCCGTTTACTGAATATTCAAATATTGGTTCACTTGAACCACTGTAAGCATTATTTATTTGCGATACGTTCGCCGTCACATTGTCGGCAATGAGTTGCGCGTAATAAGAAAACTAGCAGCTGTTAAATAATTGCAAATCTCGAAGCACGCAGAACGTGCTTCGAATCGTCCGTTTGCCGATCAAGGAACAGAGAAAGATGCAGGCGAGCGATCGAAGAAGAAATTTGAGCGAAGGAACCGAGCAAATATCCTGCGGGGTACGTGCAAGGTCGGGGGCCAAATCGGGTTGAAATCAAGTGGCGGTAAATGCTCCGGGCTGGCTGCTAAGTCAAAATCGACGCGACCAAAGGGGCTGCGAAGGAATTCTCGAAGTCGGGGAAGGATAGGAAATGAGATAGTATATGGAACGTGTGTGCCCGTTCGAAGGAGAGGGTCGAAGAAAACCGAGAATGCAAGAGGAACTGACGTACAGCCCCGGGGCAGTGCCGTCCTTTTCTTCGGTTTTCTCAGCTGGCGTCGTCTTCCCCGATCATATTTGCATTTTACTCGTGAAATTCGCCCGGGGGATCCGTTAGATCCGTTTACATCACTGACTCTCTCTCTCTCTCTCTCTCGCGAGATCTTATTGACCCCATTAAACCAGCTCTCTCATCGACATCGCTGCACCTTATCGACCGACAATATACTCGGGATTTGCCCGGGCGAAGCGTGTATGTGCGTGCGTGTCCTGCACGCGCGCAGCAGACACGTAACCAATTGTTCCGTTGTCGAGAAATATTCCAGGCGAAGATGGCCCCTCCTGTACCGCGAGGGGCGACGGAAATTCGCGGGCTGAAATGTTTGAGAAGCATCCGGGCGACTTTCTAACAAGGTGAATCGCGATTTTCATGGAAAATACGAGGCAAAGAGATTCCCGACTATGCACTGCCTCCCCGCGTGAACCCCTGCGAAGAACGTTTAACGCGACTGAATTTCCCGGCGGGGAGCGTCGAGAACGCCATAGGAAAGTAGACGACGACACCTTGGATATTCTGCGGAGGACAATGCGGTACACGTGCTCGGTCGACCGAAACCGAGGAGATCGATTCTCAACAGTTTATCGGTGCAGGCGTGGGGCGCTGATAAGATAATTTGACGCTGCCTGGCCAGGAATAATAACGGACAGGCGGCGAGAGGGGGTGTGGTGGGGTAGGTTGGGAAGAACGCGAAAGAACGAAGGGGGTAGGACGCACAATGGAGAAACGATCGCCATTGTGTTTTTACTCTTCGCCGGGTTCGCAGGACACGCGACTGATTTTCGTTGCTGAATAAGATTATGATAATAATGGAAAGCCGTCAGGTTTCTTCCACCTCGAGCTCTTCCTGTTCAAGGGGTTGATTTTGTTTCGACCATCTTCCACCCCGCGGATCTTTCTCGTTCTATGCCCTCCCTTTTTCCGGCCAGACGGAGATGCGTCTATAAGCTGAAAGGGGCGTCAACCATCGGTGAAAAAGAATAGTGAAACGAAGGGTGGAGAAGCGTGGCAAGTTTCGGTGTGAAACGACGAAGGAAATCAAAAGAAGTTTCTCATATTTTCCTTTGATGCTTCACTTCGGGGCAACCTTTCCCCGATATTTCACCTGTGGCAACTTGGGAGTTGAACGAGTGCTAAGGTAAGTGGAGAGACGGTGCAGTCTTTTCGCGACGCGCGGTTACCGGTGCTGCGAGTAATATATTTAAGGATTTCCCCGCTATTGATCACGGATTATTAACGGCAGCGAATTTTTCACCGGCACGGGGACTGGCTGTGTCGTAATTGTCGCGAAATTTTAATATCGCCGTGAAACAGAGCTTCTCATAAATGCGGTTGATACACGGGGAGCGAAAAGAAAACATTCACCGCGATCATTTATTTTTTAATATTAAATATTCCCCAAATAAGTTGAATCCGCCTCGTTTCTCGAATACCAAATTTTATTAAAACATCTCGTATGTCGGAGCTGCTATTCTATTTTTTCGCAGCAGAAATGTTTTCAGAACATTTCAACCCCCCCTTAATGAACCTGAACTAAAAAACTGGCGAGGACCGGCTGCTCTAACCGCGCGAGATTCCTCCTCGTTAACGTCGTTACCCTCGCCCCGTCAGCATAGCTGTTTCCTTCCAACCCATCGCGAAACAAAGCGATATAATGCTGCGGAGAAAAGACAACCGCCGTGCACGCGCGGAGAAACGTGGCTAAAACGAGGGGTCGAAAATAAATCTTGGATCAAGGGAACGTAAACGCGGGGATATCGCGTGTGCCTCGCCGCTTTCCGGCCTTATTCGCGGCTGTATGTACGCGGCGTAAGGCCTACCGAGTTCCGATCCCAATTACTCTTCTAGTGGATAATGGCCGGATAGTTGGCAGTTAGCCTGGCCTCGGTATGGCGGTCGATTAATTGAAAGGTAAACTTACCAGTCGACTATGGCCAGACTTTCGAGGGGGCTGCAGGGTAAAACGGACGACCGGATAAGTGAGAGGGGGACACGGGCGGAAAGGGCGAAAGGAAGAAAGTCGAGAGGGCGATATAGATGTTCGAAAAAGGATGGCGAGGGTGAACGGGCGAGGCTGCGAGGGCCGATGCTGGTTCCAGGGTATCGTGATAGCACGCAGGGTCGAGACGACCACCTCGGGGTGGGGCGGAGAAGCAACTTCTGGACGAACCACTTACCTGAAAACAGAAAAGAAACAGTCGGTTAGCTAAGCTAATACAAATAATTGAGAGAGCGAAAGAGAGAATGAGAAAGAAAGTGTTGTCGGTTGTGCTAAGGCTAACCGTGCTCCACGGTAACAGATATTTTTCCTGCTGTATTTTCCACGTGTTACTATCGAACGCTCTTTATCGCGAATTTGGCGAGGGATGTTTCGGGTTTGACGATTCGCAGAACTCCGTGCCGCTGGATAGAGCGGCAGGGATCTCGGTTTCGTGAGTGTCGGATAATGTCAAAGAAAAAACGCGAATCGGTTTGCAACACATTCACCTGGTTGCGAGGATCGGGGATACTCGGCGAGGACCGCGCGGTAAGTTAATCTACCAACGAAGGGAAATTGAAAAAGGATTCCAAGTCGATTTAAATACACGGGCCGCGAGAATCTCGTCACGTACTGGATACGAGCGAGCATCACGATAATAACCAATCGACAGACGCGTTAAAAAACGTATTAAGTAGCGCCCAGGAAGGGAGAGCCGCGGAACGGTTAAACTGGTAACCAGCCACGCCGTTCAGGCGCCAGCCTCTTTACTTATTCGTACCGCGAACGCGTTTCCCGCTGGTTACACGTTAATTGCGAGCGGCGAAATTGATGGTTTCGCCTCGTACACGGTTGAAACGGTTTTCATTTTACGTCGTTCGGAAGGCGGGGGCAACGATTCCGGTGCCGCGTCCGCATAAAGAAACCGACGGCGAAAAGACGCGATCCAACTCGCATACCTGCACTATCCGTCTAACAGCCGATCGCCAATTAGAGGAAAGTCCGCGCGCCGATTAATAGATACCATGTCCGCGTACTATTCACCGGTTACGCGTAGGTACAGTAGAGTACCGGTCTAGTAATGAAGGGTTGCTTTCGAAAGGACGCGGCCAAGATGCGTGGAATAAAAACGAATGCGAAAAACTTGGAGCCGTTGCACTTACGTTAAGTGTTCCTTCTGCTCCGCTTCTGCATGCCGTCGAACGAACACCGGGAATAGAATGTTACGCGGGAACAAGGGCAACGAGGGACGATTAATAATCTCGCAAGGGGTGGGATGTGTTCTTGACGGCGAGTCACTTCTTACGAGGCGCACTCCCCTACAGGTCGGTCGAATTATAAGGGGATAAGTAGTACGGGCACGGAAAAGCCCGTAACTTTGAGAGATTGGAGGGTCCTCGCGGCGTTGGTTTATTGCTTCATCATCGTGTTAATTATTGCTTCATCATCGGTTCACCCTCTCTTTTAATTAAACTCCCGTATTAACCGGTTTTGGACGACGGAGGCCAGTTGCGGTTTCGTAAACGATGGCAAACGGCACGCGGCCGTGAAAACGTTTCAATTGTACGCGAAGACCACTCGGGGGACTTACGTTTCGTGAATCGCTAAGACCCGTTCAATAATTCGTACACATTTCCCCCTGTTTGCCGACGCGGTACCGAATTTTCCGTTTGTTTCGCTGGCGCACAACGAAACCGCCCGCTGTTCGAATAATCAGCGGCGCTCGCCGCCGCGGCGACGCCGATTGCGCACCATGTTAATCACCGTTTAATGGGATTACGCCGGTATATGCCGATGACGGTTTTTAATAAGTAACTCATCGGCAAATGACGTGATTACGGGTAAACGTATTTCGCGGGGGCGTACGCGTTACATCGGGCGTCAGCGTGACTATCGCAATCGAAATTTAATAGGCGCATTATCCATTCAATAAATAATCAGACTGAATTCGATCTAATAATCCAATCGCGTTCATTAAATATCGGTCAATTAAGCGGCACGACCGACGGAAATTGGACGTATAAAATTAATTCAGATTTTCGTCCGGCGATTCGCCACGTCGGATCGAAACGTTGAACACATTGTGCACATTCTGTTCCGTTATCATCGGCCCATAGTTCGCCGGATTTGACTTTTCGATTCTAATCTTTCCCTATCGATCCCTTCCATTCGCCGCCGTAACCCTTGACCGTAACCCATCGGCGACCCTCTTGCCGTAAAAGAACGAACATGTGGGGTGCCAGATCGTGGAACCCAGCCCGTTAATTACCGGAGTTTTAATGAGCAGAATTGCGCCCTCCGTTCAACTCGATCCACCCCCCCTCTCACTGTTGCCACCCCGTTGGCCAACGGTTTGTCCTCGCGTGCCGAATGGATACTGCCTATCTCGCCCTACCCACGTGGGTATTCGCCGTGGCTAAACCCGGCAACGCAAGCAAGTCTCGTCTTCCCTTTCGCGAAATTATTTCACAGGCAGCGGGGCATCTTGAGGCCGCATTGTTAACGTTCCCGGGCGCCGAACCGTGTGTATCATTATTTTTAATTAACGATCGCCGCACGGCTCACGGCTCGCGGCTTCGCGAGAAACATCATCGGCCGCATTAATGCAACCCCACGGCAGGTAACGACACTTTAATTTTAATGAATTCGAATTCCCGCAAGGGGTTCCAGGAACCCGCGTTTAACGGTGCCACTGTTTTCGAAAACGATTCGCACGCCAGATCGTTGTTTCGATTTCGTCGAGCCAAGATCCGTTTGACACGTGGGGGTTCGTTTGAGAAGCAACGTTTCATGCCAGATCTACGGTGTATCGAATGATTGAAATAACGGCAAAATGACGAAAGGGGCAAAAAAAAAAAAGATCGTTCTTTCTTCGCGAAATTGGGAGCAACTGGTTACACGTATCGTCAGAAATAATTTGCATCCGTCCGCGGTATCTTTGCGATATCCCGCGATGTCCGGTGGTATCGGGCCAATATCGTTATCCGTGTTCTATTTCTGGACAGTTAATGGAGTTTCGACGGTGCGGATATCACCGAGAACAGGGAAACAACGGAAGAGAAGAGGGAAGATACATCGGGCATGTTCCGGCGAGACAGAATAAACGCGCTTTAGCCAATCAACGCCACCGGTCGCGGATACTCGCGTTTCTTTTCGATTAAATCGTCCTGAAATGGCCGACAGCGGGCGCCCGGACAGGCTTGTGTCACAATTTCTGCGCGACAGGCCCCCGACGTATATTGTAGCCGGCCGGCGCGAAATTAATCGGGATTCGATCCTATACGGGGCGACGCAAATTGGAAACTACCCTCAGAAACTAGTTCCGCATAATTTCGATGGGAAAACAAATCCCGACTGGAATGACGCCCTTGGTGTGTATCCCAACAATACGGTTCATCCCCCTCTTGTAGCCGAGCGCCAGGTAGCCGCGAACTTTGTTCAATTACCTCGACATATTCCTCGCGGCGGTATGGCTGTATCTGAGACCTCTTGTTATCCGTCGATGTGGTGTACAATGGACGCGTACGCGACGTTGCTGCGATTATTTTGCAAATAGAAATGCGCTTTTTACCTGACGGCAAATTGTTATGAAAAATGTTTGCGCCGGTTCTTCGATGCGTCGGGGAATCAAATTTGTTTCAGATTTGCGTCCGCTGAAACGCGTTTGCGACGAATTAATAGGGGGTAACGATAGACGACGATTGAATATCTCGAAAGCGCGAACGATTGTTTTCTATCGAGTATGGATGGTCGCAATAACGTTGCTCTACGATAAATTTTGAAGGCAACGCCAATGCGCGAGCTGTATAAAAATAACCCCTCGGTTTCGGGTAATTGATGCTTGATACCTGCGATAACCGGATTATGTACGAACATATTATATCACGTTCAATTTATACCGTGCAGGATGAATTGAAAATTGTATAATTGCAATCGCATCACGCGCCGTGGAAATACGAGCGATATCTGTTTCATGATTCCGGCAATTACCGTGGTGCGAAACCTTTCTAAAAATTGCCCGGATACGTATTTTCGTATCGATGGGGGGGAAAAAAAAAGGTTCACAAATAGTCCGTTATTTTTGCCGTTGAATTGCTGACAAAAAATATGCGTATTGTTAATAAACGGCAGGTACAGATTGTCAGAGTCGAGTGCACGCGTCAATGCGGCAAACAAGTTTTATTTAAATTCGTATCGGCATTCTGTATATCTTCAATTGTGTACGGAAATATTCGCGCGAAGCATATAAAAAAAAAAAAAACAAAAAACTGCGATAGAAAATAAATATCTGTTGAAAAGATGAGACATTTATTCGAAACATTTTGGCACTGATCGACCTACACACGCGTGTGTGGCAATTTCAATGAAATCGATATTCGGAAAGAAATTGCACGCCCCTCGATCGAACTAAATTTTCAAATACCGTGACACACGCGCGATGTATAAAACAAAATTCGGACGCATGTACAATCCAAAATGCCGAAGCATCGATCTTTCCCCGAAAGGAAAATCGAAACCGCCCTCTGCGATCTCTGCCGTCGTCGAACACGTCGCCGCGTCCATCAATTAAATTACGCGCGCAAGCAATCGCTGCGATGTTTGCTAATCGCGAGACCATTACGAAAACTTTTCGACGGAGGCTCCTCGCTAGGTAATCCCCGTCGGGATTGAATTTCGCCCGACGTCAGCCGTATCGGCGTAAACGGAGAACGCCTCCGTCGAACTTAATAGTTCCCCGTCGTGGATACAGGTACGCACGTATACGCCAGTACCTAGGTATTAACCGTGGGCCCCAGTGAGAGTGAAAAGCGAGAGATGTTAATTCGCGTGGTCGTTACGGGGTCACCGAACCCTGAACTCCTCGACGCGTGGCCCTGCAGTCATCGCCGCCGCCACCGTCTACGGCCGCGTCACCGTCGTCGTCGTCGACGTTGTCGTCATCGTCGTCGAACGAACGGCCTGCTGCGAACGCGTACCTATTCATCGAAAACGACTGCCACGTATACATGCGTATCGCGGTGCACCTATACATACGGGTACAAACTCGTGCGCGTCGTAGGGGCTGGTTCGAAGCTTGTGCCAGCGGTTGGGGCGGCAAGAGGGAGACGAGAGTGCACTGAGAGAAGCGTATGTGCATACGCGGAGAAGAATATCTGGAGGGTGTGAAAGAGTGCGAGACCGTGCGAAACGAGACGACGACGGTGGCGATGACGCCAACGAACCGCGCACGGGGACTGCCAGCACCGCCGTCAGGAACAGCGGGGATACACGGAGAGAAAAGGCAGGAGAGAGTGAAAGAGAGGGAGAGGGTGAGTGAGAGAAGCGGAGGGAAAGGGAGCAAGAGAAAGAAAGTGACTAGCGGAAGAAGGGAAGAGGTGGAGGGTAGGTAGGTAATCAGAGGTGAGAGAGGTGCTGGCGAAGGGTGGCGTAGCGGCGTAACCCCGACAAAACAGAAATGCATGCGTGCGTCAATTGTTCTTGGTAGGTAGTGTGTGCGTGTCGTGGGTGTAGCATGCGTGGCGCGCCACGTAGCGCGTATATTATATCGACGGATGAGAGGGTGGCGTTTCAGAAGCGATCGCGCTCGGTCGTCGATCATCCATGGGGGTAGCTCGGGAGAAAAGGGAACTCACTCGTTTCTGTTCCCGGCCGACCTGTAATTATCGAGAGTTCTTTGACACGAGCGATCTTCCCCTTTCGTTCCACTAGCGTGTACTCGCAATTGATTTCTTCGTGCGTTCGTTCGTTCGTTCGTTCGTTCGTTCGTTCGTTCGTTTGTTTGTTTGTCCCGTGTACGTCGCTGTCGCCTCTCCTTCTCTCTCGTTCGCCGACAATTTTCAGTTTTGCCATCTCGATTTTTCTATCCTTGCTTTTCCGTGTTTTTTCAATCGCTTCGGGACACTCGATATTCGAAACTAGCAGCCACGTATCGATTTTCGCCCCTCGGACTCGATTAAAATGTATATTCCGCTTCGAAACCCGGTACCAGAAACGTGTCGTACGTTTGTCAATCGTTGTACCAATCCTGGCCGCGCTGCCGGCTTCGAAGGGGAAGAAATATAAAACGCGATACGCCGCGGAAGGGTTTCGGCAAACGCCGCGGGAGGGGCTGCAAATTTATTTCGTCGGGGAGCAGCGTGCACGTGTCCGGACGTTCCTCGTTCGAGTAACCAAGTATGTAAGTTTTCCCCGTGGGAAGGGTTAATTTCGTTCGGCCCTCCCGTAATTCGAGACTAAAGAGGATAAAGGTGAATCTACGGCTCGTTAGCGAGCAAGCTTGAACGGTTGAAATCAGGACGGGGTCGGTCGTGTACCGCGTTACGAAAAGGGTTCTCCGAGGTCTCGCAGGGAGCTGTCATTTTCCGGTCGTTCGGCAAATTTCATTTGCCCCTGCGCTTCACGAGACCACCAGCATTTGCATGGAATCTGCGTTTTGTATCGAGGAACGAGAAGGGTTTAAGCTGTGAAACGAGCCACTCCGACGCTGGCACTACGAACGATCTTAATCCGACTGATCGCTGCGAATTAAACGTTCAATTTGTAATAGAACGAATAGAATTCGAGTGAACGATAAATTCATCCGGCCACCAGAAACGCTGTGCGGCCTATCGCAGAGGTTCAATTTATTCGTCGTCGTCCTTCTTTGCGCCGTGTATTCTATTTGCCGAAGTTGCGCTAGACGAATCAATTTTAATGCTACGAGAACCTTTTGTCCCTCGCGTTACACTCTCCTCTCATTCCCCCGTTCTTATCGTGCTCTCTGCCCCCGACGAATACCTCCCCTCGCAGAGAGAAACAGAATTCGCTTCATTGTTTTCCTATTTCTTTTTTGCAGAGTTGTCAATCGAATCGTGCAGCATTTTATAATATTGGGATTATAGAGATATCAACTTTCTATGGAAACTTTGAAAAACACCGGACACTCTATACGTACTGTTATCGACGCTCGCCGAACCATTTGAAATAGGGATTCGCCACTATTCGCTCGTGAAACCGATCACCGGACCAATTTTTTTTTTTGACGCCAGTGGATACTATAAAGCCCCCGCGGAAAATATTATAGAGAAGATTGCCGACTCTTTTCTGATCGTCGCGACGTCGAATGTTTCGAATTGTATCGAAACGTCAAGACGATTCCCAGCGACGGGAACGGCGACGAAGTTCAGTGGAACTTATCGCACCGAAATCGATAAAACGTTTCCACGGTGAAATTTTTTTATGAATTCATCGCCACGGAGAAGCGTTCCCACATTGTTCCGGGGCAAATGATTTAAACTCCGACGCTGAAAGTCTTCCAAGTGATTTCCGAACTCTCCTTAAAGAGGCCTGGATGATACGAAATTTACGAAGTTCCACGGTTACTGCCGGTAACAGCAAAATACACGGTGATATCGTGGCAACGATGCAAGCCGTGTTCGCGACGACGAAATTAGCCGTACATTTCTATTGCAACCGAGGAATGTTTCATAACGATATACAAAAAATTGACCAAATGCAAATGTCTAAGACAACGGCAACGAGGGTAGCCTATTCGTATTAAATTATTTATATCTTCGATCCGATAGGAACGCAGTTTATGGCACGGCTAACGCATTCAACAGGAGAAATAAAATCGTAGAACTCGAAGAAACGACCGTTCCATTTTTCCCTACTGTATTTCGAAACATCGCCGTGCAAAAACTCTTTAGTCGTTCTTATCTGTACGCTGTTCATGTCGTAAACGCAACTTCCCTTTATGATACTTCTTAGTTTCGGAAGTCGAAAAGAGTTGCAGCAAACAAAGTCGCGCGACTACAATGCTTCATCTTCGACCGGTATTACGCGAAAAAAACATCCCCCGCGGAAACTTCCGTATTTCTGTCGTACGTTTCACGACGATGGAAATCCGTTTCACAGAAATGTATACCGTCCGGAGGAAGCTAACGAGCGCTTGTTCAATGATACATCTTGGGCATTCGAATAGTTTTCTGATAATTTCGATTCACGCTGTTGCATATTCCTTCGCGGCCAAATAAATATCGTCCTTCCGGCGTTCGAGAAACGGCAGGGACGATTAACGGAATAAACGTCCAGCTACCGGGACGTACGTACATATTAAATAACCATCTGTCCGTTCGCGTTCGAATCATGAACGGGATTCCAGGTAAGCGTGGAAAACGTGTATCCGCAACAAAGCAATGAAACGTCCGGTAAATATTTGTGTTTTCGCCCGTCACGTATCGATATCCTCGCTAATGAATATTTTTTTCCGTCCCGTGCCCGCTCATCCATCTGTCCGCTACGTTTTTTAACGCACTCCTCCCGGGTACTTTCCAAAATAACCGGTGCGGTCGCGCACCCGAATATTGGAATGATACCGGAAACGATGTGTATATTTCATTTCGCGTGATCCTCCCCGGCGGTCGCGAAAACACACGCGGCGCTCGTCGAAAACTTAAATTCAACCTGTCCGATAGGTGAACCGCGCGCGATTAAATAAAACTTTCCTGCCCGACCCGTGTCTGGTAAAACGGGGAGTACTATTTATTCTATATTCGACGATTCGAAATGAATGGACGAAAAAAACGAACGGGGAAACATCTGAGACCACTTATTAGTATTTTCAAATTAAACATTCGTTGATGTACACGCGAGTTGAAAAAGTTCAGATGTAGAGATGCGTGTTAAACGCATTCAGAATTTCAAGAATATCACGCGCACGTGAATCGCGGTGGGATGAAAAAAGCTGTCAGGCTTTCCCTGAAAGGGGAGAAATCTGGTAAGCCAGATCTTCCTATCCAGAACGTAGTATCCCGGAGAATTAAGTGGATCCCCGGTCCGTAATACGGCGGTGCGCCATCTCATTTGCGTAATTGAAACCACTCGAAACAATTGAACACAACTTAAGTCAACCCTAAGCGAACCACCGAGCGGATACCTGTATCCGCTATCTTTATTTCCCTGCGGCTTCGTGCTGTCGCTCCAAGAATAAATTAAAATGGATCGCGTGAAACTGAAGGTACACCCAGATGCAAACCGAAGCTCGCGTCGCATCCTAAGCAGCGTCGGGAAGCAAATTTCTATCAGAGTCGCGATCTACGCGTACAAGCGTCGCCTCCGCTACCCCAGACCATTCTCACCAGAAAAATCAGCCGATGATTCTGCAAAGGCCCGTCGTCTCGGGTTGCCGTGCCGGCGGTGCGAGCGGCGCGAGCCGAGAGACGATTCGAGAGGAAAGGCTGCACCGTCGCGACGACGACGGGACGCAACGGCCGTGGTTTGAAGCGGGCGAGTTGAATTCACGCCCTCGTTCGCACTCTCGATCTCGTGCGCGCGTTGCCGCATAGAAACGCGACCGAGCAGGGGAAAAGGAGCATGGAAACGGCGACTAAGTAGACCAGAGAAAGAGCACGTCGAAGGAACGCTGGCGAACGGGGGAAAGAAATAGACAGGGATGCGAAGCAAGCAAAAACAAAAAAAAAAACGAAGGAGAGTAAGAGAGGCAAGACGTGCGCGCCTGTATAGCATGTACGTGCGCCGGGGTGTCTCCGGGCTTTATAGGTGGGTGTGCCAATTTACACGCGTTTTGTTCCCGCTGCAACAAAAGGTGCGAGCGGAAGGTTGGACGAGGGTGTAGAACTCGGTGTCGGGGGTGAGAAGGTGGATATGTGACCGGCGGTGGGGAGGGGGGAGGGGGGAGGGGGGAGGGGAGGGTGCAGGCAGGGGAACGAAGGAGAGAGAAAGAAAGTGCGAAGGTGAAACGCGAGAGCGGGATACGTTCGGAGTGGTTGGTTCGATGCATATATGGAGTTGCTCGTGCGTTGCTGGTAACGCTGGGGGGGGGGAGGGACGACGATGCTGTGCGAAGGGGAAAATACGGGGTGGTGTCGCGTGCAGGAGCGAGAGAGGAAGCTTGAATTCCCTCTATTATACACCGTAGATTTTCGCATCGGAGGTAGTCGTCGGATCTACTACCAGTCCACGACCCGGTACAGTCTGCCGTTTGTCTGGTGTTGATTTACACGGGGGCCGTGAACGCGACTTGTTTGGAGGATCCCGCCGTTTTATCGGGGCTTGACCAAACAACAAACAGGATGTTTAGATTTTTTTTTCCCCCTGCCGGTTTTTCCTCTGGTTTTGTTTCCAGCGGTGGCCGCGTGCGCGCGCTACACGGAAATAAAGGTTCGATCGGTGGTAAAGGGGACAATTGAACGAGTAAGACACTCAATTTAACCCGATGCGCTGAAGTTCAGGGCCGCGGCGGTGCGCGGCGTAAACAAATTAGTCGGCTCGGACAAACCAGCGGCGAATAAAAGGAATGCGAGTAATTCTCGGACGGAGTCGCGTTTCGAAACGCTGTCTGTCCGCGAACAGCTTCCCAGAATCGCGCACCGTGCGTGGCGTAGCGTTGCCCCTGGAAAATTTCAGGAACGGTCCAGGCGGCGGACAGAATCGTCGCGTATAGAATCGGGAATCGATTCGTCTCGACCGCGTCGTTACCATTACGTACCGGACAAGTTGAAGAAGAAAACGAGCGGGCGTGACCGTATTTATGATGCAGCCGGGCGGTCCCTGTTCGTTCGGCGTGGCTCGCGAAATAAATCGTTAATGTGTCGTTTTCGCGTTGAAACGCCGCTGACCGATCGAGTGATTTCGGATTCAGGTCACAGGTGGAACTCGGTGGGCCGATGTCAGGTGGTCGCAAAGGGGTTTCGTGGCTCGCACCGCGTCTCGGCGACAAAAGGGAGGGAATTAGAACGAGAAAAAGAGAAAGAACTTGCGCCGATACTTAAAATTACAAGACGTGTACGGATTGTCGGAACACGGACGCGCGTTGTTCAGAATTTCTCTCGCGCCTCCGACACCCGAGGGACGAGCGTTGGCCCCTTTCTTTTTCTTCGAATACTTTTCCTCCCTCAGATTTTTCCATTCTTACGTGCAAGATTTTTTTTATCAATCGTACCGCAGCGTCGATCTGCGTGGCCCCGTTCATCGTAACTCCGATCGATCCTCGATCAAATTAGGTCGACTTAAATCCATTTAGACAGGCACAGAACACACGCACGCTAGTGATCAGCTCTGTAATAACTTCGCAACCGAACGTCTACCGCAGTCGATTAATAATCGACGTTCGACGATAGCGGTGCACTCGCATTAGTATAAACGTGGCCATTTTAACCGCGACCAGCTAAAGCGTAGCTCGGCCAAGAGTTAATAAACGTGAAACTGATATGTCGGCGGGTGATATTCACCCACGTAGGCATACGCCCAGGAGCAGTTACGAATATGTCGCAATTCCGTGCTGCTGTACATCGAAGTTCCATGCCGCGTGCAAAATCTAGCTCATCCGCGAGGGCAGAGATGAACACGCGGCCGCATAGTTGAAGCGAAGAAGGTTCCGCTAGCACAGTTCCGTAATTGCGTGGATTTACGAGGCGACGTGCCCTGGCATGCATCTCCGAAACGCGAGCAAGTTGCATTGCTCGACGTAACGCAACGCTGGGCCGCAATTCGCGACGTTGTCTGGCTTTTACGACGATCAAGGAACCCGATAACGCGTCTCGAAGCATCGTCCAGACGAGTGTCGCGCGAAATCTCGCGGGCAAAGAACGCGAACCTCGTTGCGTCGGCCAACGAAACGCGCTATTGACCAGCCTCCAGCTGCAGAGATATCCGTTGGGTGATGGACGAAATTTCGATGCAGTCATCGGGGTCGCACGCGATTACGTGTGCGGACTCGGCGAGTTTCGGCGACGTTCAATTTTATATCGAATCCCGCGGGGGCCGATTTCCTTCGGATGAATGAGATCGTTAGAGCGGACGAATCTCGAGAATTCAATGTACGGCGCGGGATGCGTTTAAAATCTTGTATCGGTTCGCGCGGAGAGATAATCCGTGCCGAGTGCAGCCTCACCCGGGTAGCGTTGGAAGTCAACTGTTGTTATACGTATGATCGCTTTAAACACGCGAACGCGATTTTATAGAGTGGTGTTTAGCGATTTTCATCGTTTGTTCTTTTAAGGTTTCGCGATCAAACTGAATATCGACGAAGCTGGTTCAATCCCATCAAACAGATATTTTTATTTAATTTATTTTCCCGTCGATATTTGACGAGGAAATATATCGTTGTTACGTGCACAGACGAGTTACGCGTGCGCGATCGTACCGGTCAAATGATACAGCATTTTCGTTGAACAATTAATTGAATTGATAAACCAATTTATCTTGCATACGCAAACACTAGTAATTTAGTGGATCGTTCGATTCAATTAATTGCAATTAACGAATCCTCTACGAACGATGTAATTCTCGAATGCAATTTTAATTCGAAATAATGTTGAACAATAATTTGTTCCAGTTAGCTAACAGGAACAATGGAGGAAGCGCTGCTGTTCATAGCGCGCTTTGTCGCGCCCCGATATCTCAATTCGTTCTCGAGATATTCGTCTTTAAAGTTTCCCCATTAGGGTATTTAGCATGCGTGGAATTATGAATGGCATCGGAATTCTCGGAAATGCTGCGACTGTCCTTGTTTTCCTGGAACCGCGTACGCTAGACAAGCGTAGTAAAAAAAACGCTGACGTAGCGTCTGTCACTGACCACCGCACTGGTGTCGAGTTCCCGATACGTAAGTGACGGGAGATCGAGCGAGAGCTCCGATCGTGCGAGCGAGACAGAGACTGCGAAATGTCGGCAATCGTGTCTTGCTTCGAACGACGATATCTCGGGAACGAATGATCGTGTCGCCTTGAAAAAAAATGCGTTTTAAAGGGGACGACTGCGCGCCTCCGACGCTATTAGCGAGAATAAGTTTTCACCGCGTCGTCGCGCGGTACGGGTGCTCAAAGTTTCGGTATTTTCAGTACGATTTTTGTCGTCCGTTTGCAGCTTCCTTGAGCAATGTCGCATTTCAAAAGGTAGGAGCGACTAATGCTACTGATTGCTACTGCAATAGAAATAATATTTTCACGAAGATCAACCGTTCCGTGAATAGTACTAGCTTCAAATACCTTCGCATCTTCGGTTATCTCCTGTAGCTTCGTTAAATCGTGTTATTTCGTGTGCCCGTTGACCCAACGGATTGAAGCGACGTAATTGCAACAATAGCAGCACGCCTTGCGTCGAGAGGCAAATAGGAATTAAGCGAAAAGTTATTTCATACGGGCAGTTAATCGGAAAACGGAAAGCAATTGAAATGCTTTGACGGACACTCGATTAATCGAAAAATTTCCCGGCGGGACGCGAAATATTAACACGGTAAACAACGGCCGTCGTGTTCCCGTGGAGGAACGTGAGAGTTAACGTTATAAAATAATCCCGGGTTAATCTAGCTTCGTAGCGCGCGGAAAGCTTCAAGCGCGGCCGTGTTTCGTTTGCGCAAACAAAAGGCAAAAAAAAAAAAAGAACCCGGACAAACTGTTTGAGCGCGAATGAAAAGCCCGGTACAGACGGGCACGCATGCCAGCACGCACCTGATCAACGCTACGCATTTACTCGATTAAACGTCATTACCAGACACGGCTTAATTACGCAATCGGCACCAGCGTCCGTTTTCGTCCTGTAACTCGAGATTCGTTCCGACGGTTTTATCCGGCCGACCGATCGGAACGGACACGATCGAATCTCTTAATTTCATGTGAAAATGAATTATTCCGCAGCCTGCGCGGCGGCGGGACGCGAGATGCCAACGGCAGCCGGCGTGATTGCGTCGAAAGGCAATAAACCAATTTCATCTTATTACCCATCCACGCGCGAACGATCGTTCAAGCTATCGCGTTTTTCCCATAGACTCCTCGAGGCCCGTGGCGGCCTGGATTTATAGTGAAGAGCAAGGCAGAGCACGGTCGTCGTCGTTGGCGAAAGAAGAGTGAAACAGGAAAATCGCCAGCGGACGATAACTTTTTTCCGTTCCACTGTTTACGAGCAGTAAAGCTAAAATCCACAGCCACCAAAAACCGATAATGTCCCCGGCGGCGGGCGTCTGCTAGTTGTTCGTATGCTATAAAATCGCGGCAACGCCGTAATCACCACGGCCCTACCCTCGTTTATTCTTTCTCCCTTTCAATTTTCCCTGCCCCGGTCGAACGAAGGAAACCACGCGGCGTTTCGTCGCCCAGCAACCGTGGCAGAAGACGCGGCACGATCCGGCTGACCGCATGAATCGATAAATCACGGAACATATCGCGGGGAAATCTTTTACAACCCGTACGTAGCACCGTTACGCGAAGATATGCCAGCGGCACGTGTGTACACCGTACATAGAAGCATGCACGCTCCCGTTTCCTTTCGCGGACGCCGTTCTTCCTCGCGCGAAAACGGGACTCCTCGTGGTCGGACATAGAAGCAGTTGAAATCATGAGTGACCGCGTTTCGTGACGCGTCGAAGTTCTCGATCGCTTCGAGAGTTGTACGAAGGTTAACGGGCGTGCAGAGAGACGCGGCCCCGATAAAGTGGCACCTTTGACGTCGGTCTGGATAAAGGATTGTGCCGATTATGCCGGTGGCGGCTGAAAAACTCACGCTGGCACGGAACTCCAATCTACCATCTGCGCTTTAAGGCTGATACGAAAAATTGCGGCAATTTGAATGGTAATAGCGGATTCAGGGTCGTTCGACCCGCGCTGCAACGCTCGTATTTTTATCGTTCGCAGTGTTCTACGAACGATAAAATCCTCTACCACCCGTGGGAATTAACGAGGCCACGTTGGAAACGCGACCCGTTCTATACAAAAATGTTTGTGTCTTGTAGATAAACAAATTCATTTAAATTTCATATGACACGAGTTCGCGAATAATAGTAATAGATTTCTTTATGGGTGTCTTTGTACGCGCGACTATTTAATTGTTAGTGTTTGCTGACGAAGATAATAATGTAATATTTTGGTCAAATACATGCTTGAATCAGAACCGATGAGAAATTAGCAATAAGTAATTGAAATAGCCAAGAGAAGCGAATATCGCTTAACGGGTTATGCCCTTTTTTACAAACTTATACAGCTAGAAGATAGCAGACATAATTACACCCTATTAATCTGCGTCTATTATACATCAGCCATTCTAAGGACCCGTTGAAGATTTATTTTGCGGGTGGCTAGTGATAGATTAAAGAGGCCTACTTCATATATAAGGTAATTGTATACAGTACAAAGTAGAAATTTACTGGATCGGCTACATTGTATTTCGAATTGTGCGTTGGAATGTCGAGAATTATTTATTCTATGAGTTTTAAGTGTGTCCAAGCTAAGCTCCTTCAACGAGGGTGGATAATTATGAACGTCGTGTCACACATCATATTGTAAGTTACATGCACAAAATCTTAAGGATTTATGTTGCACTCCCTCAGTCAATTTTGATGTACTTGCCTACCAATGGTGACAATTAATTAAGTAGTAAGAATTATATATCTGGCAGTTTTTAAAATGGTGTTTATAGTTTACAGCGTGTACTTTGGGTCTCGTTTCCCCATCTCAGACAAATTCCTCATCCCCCTTAACCCCTTTCATCCAGCCTCAGCCTTCTTCCACAGACCATGGCTCGGCCCTCGGTGTACTAACGGAAAACCGCATCTAGGAGAGACAAGTTTCCAACACCCACCCATTTCTGGCCAGACCGGAGGCCTTTTAGTCTCTTCAAGCTCGCAACGACCAATCCGTTATCTAGCTCAGCTGCTCCTGGTCCAGAACCTCCGGGCAAGTGGATACTTGGCCGAAAATTTGCACGAAAGTTGAGAGGTTGATGAATCGTGAAACGAAAATTAATCATCTCGAAACGACAGCAGTGACGTCGTCCGCGTAATCGTGGAGCTTTGCTGTATTGCAGTAATCAAACGATTTTTTAATTTGTTAGCGTTCAGAAAACATTGATTCGCGATGTATTAAATGATTGTTCAATTTTTTCGTGTTGAAAGAAAATCGAATTACAGAATCGTTCGTTTATTATTCTTGCTGCTTATCGCGAGTATCACGAAGAAACTGTAATTGCAAGTTAAAACTGGCTAATTGTAAATTGAACGAGAAATATTATTTGTCGTCGTTGTCGTTGATATCGTCTCGCCTTGCTGTATTTCATCGTTCCGAACGACAATAGCTTTTTGTCGCGACGTGGCAACCTTTACATCGAAATCTTTACCCCCGAACGAACTACTTCACGGCCTGCGATTGCTTTCTGGGATTGACACCGATGTCTCACCTCCGGAGGGTTTATTGCAACTTCCACTAGAGGTCTACCAACAGCCCGTGTGCTCCCCCTTCTTATTTTCTGCTTACTTCCTCGTTCGATTTCACGACGCTTCTCCTATCTTTGTCTCGCTTCTGGTAACCGGCGAGTCGATTAGCGCTCAATTTCAAAACTCATTTATTTCTCGATCTGCGACACCGTGCCGCTTCCCTGACAGGACGATGATGCAGCGACATAGAGAGCTGCGGAAAATTAACTCCTCTCTCGTTTGACCTGAAAATCGTGCTGTTCGTTTCATCGTTCTCCTAGATCCATTTCGTATATTGCCAATCTAGCGGTGCACGAGCTGTTACGGGACGCTCTTACATGTGTGCCCGTAAGCCGATTCCGAAAATAAATTCTGATTCTGGTAATAAATCTCCGATGACCGATTTCCAGCGACCGAGTAGTTATTGGTGCTGCAGCTGCACACCTTTTACGCTCACCAACAGAGGATTTCCATCGCGGAATCTCTGTTTCCTGCCAGCTGAAAATTAATCGCCGACCGGATCGTGTTTGCCGAAATTAGATATCCCATTGCCCCGGCGTATCTTCGTAAATTGCAATCGTTTGTTTTAATCTAGATGCGTTAATTTCTTGCCTCGCGTGTGATTAAATTTCGAAACTTTCGAAACGCGGATAGGGTCTTTCATTTCGGGCAACGACGATTCAGCAGCCCCGTACGTTCCATGAAACATCCGGGGCGATAAAACGTGATAGTTGTCGCTTAGCCGCTGACGATTACGAATGGAGAATGAAATAAATGGTGGAACGGAAGCGTGTAAGCTCGTGTCACCGATCCAGTCGACGGGCAACGAAAACACGAGCTTTCCCATTACCCTCGTATACCATAAGCGCGAAAGTTTTTTCCCCGCCGCTGGGATCCCACCCCTTGACGAAGATTACAGCCCTGTTTTCGCGTACGCCGCTCGCTCCATGCTCAGACATTGGAACCGATGCGTATTTTTCTCGTTCCCCCCAGAAATTTGTCAGGCTTGCGGTGCTCGCAAATAAGTCAGGAGCTCTGGGCCATGCGAAATACGCGGATGGAAAGAAATAAATTGGAAAAGGCTGGGGGCGAGGACGTAGTTGCCAAGTGTTGATGGTCCGCTGTTAAAATGTCACTACACTTAGAAATATTCAATTGCAACGGGGTGAATTAATACTGTGCGTCCGAGGCTATCGATAAAAGCAAACTTTTCGCGACCAAGAAATCTAGTAATCACAATGGGCGACGCAAGAAGGAAACTCGATGCAAGAATATTCCCTTCTGCGATAGCTTGGGGGTGTAAAAATTGGCGATACCTCGGGAAAGCCACGTTGCCGCAGCGTAGACCCCGAGGGCGTGGATATACGGTATGGTATCGAGCTGCACATAAGTCGAGAACGTGTCTTAAAGGTCGAGGGGGTAGTGGGGTGGGTTTTGGGGTTGAGAGTGGAGGCAGATATAGGCGAGAGTCAGCAAACGGCGGTATTAACTTTATGGGTGCATTGCGGTGGTTCCAAGACTGCTGCCTAGTCGGCTTCGAGTGTAAGGGATGTTTGGCATGGGAGTCACGCGTACCGACAATTATTTCACCCTTCCACCAACAGTTTCCTACCTACGGAGCCCCCTTTTCTCGGGTGTTCCGTGCGTTTCTCATTGGTAGACGCGGTTGCAGCGAAAATTGGAGAGGTGTGCGACGATCTATTTCCGTTCGCGAAATTAGAATGGCTAGAGCTATGCTTATCGCTAACCGGGGAATCTTTGATTATTTTCTAATGCATGTTTTCCGTAACGAGAAACCGTTGGAAGATTGTCCGAAATTATATTACTGAATGCAAATTACCGTCGAATTGCATTCAGTAAAAATGCGAACGATATAAAAGAAATTAAACGGTAAAGACTATTGCAATAAATATTTACATAAATTCAAAGATTGAAATAAATTGTACTAACAATTGTCGAAGGATGTATCGTGTACATTATTGCATGCAATGGCGATTGCGAAGAAATGGATTGAAAGTTACGTTTATAATAAAAGAAGGAGAACGCTCGCAGATTTCAGTAGTATAGGTTAAGATGGCTCAGACGCGGCGGCGAAACGTTTCCACGCGGCAAAGAAACTTCGAGGCAATAATAAAGATCGACTGCCATGGAATTTCGTTGAGCGAAAGCCGGTTTCCTATCGGGCATGGTAACTGGCTGACTGGCGAGAGCACGGTAAAAAGCCAGTAAATCACACTGCAGGAATCTAAATTATCCTCGGGAAGGAACGCAGCCACCTTGGTCACGATAGTGACCGAAGAACGGAATTTATCGAACGCTGACCGCCACGGGCAACATTCCTGACTGAAAGTATTCACTAAGGTAATCCACAATGAACGACAATCGGCTATTACCGCGCGCTGAGGTGTTTCGTTTAGCCTCGCGCGAAATTAAACGGAGCTGGTATTTCTGGGCTAACGATGGATTGATAGCGTTGTCCTCCGTGAATCGAAGTGACAATAAAGTGGTATTACGACCACATTGATTCCTTCCAATTAATCATATGTTCGAACATATCTTTGATTAAAATACAAGACGCGACTTGTTAATCAATTATTGCTCAACATTGATTCGGACTTTGATAAATAAAAATTCACGTAGCAAATCACAGTATACGGAGCAAAAGATCGCAGAATTTGTTGACTTTTACTAGTATTTTATTTCCGGCTCGAAAGTGTAATTTTTCTCGAATGAAATCGAAATATTTCAATGCTTTTTCCTGCAGCATCCTGACCTTAAACTATGAATCTCCTTTGGAATATTCCGAATTCTTTAAACGCGTTACATACAAATCTACCTTTTGTAATCGCGCATTTCCTCGATCTCGACTTGCGATCGAATTCCCTGCCTCGATCGTAGCGCACAAAAATTGTCTACCGTTGTCTCGGACGACCGATGCAATTTCCGCCTGGCTGTTTGAAGCTCGGCTCACGTACAACCTTTACGTTTGGGCTCTTTACAAAGATTCCCCTCTTCGTCGAGGCTTCCGTCGTTATCTTTCCTTCCGGTTCTTTCTTGAGTCAACTTTTTTTTCCCTCGACCTCCTCCACTATTATTTTTTTTTTATCAATACCCCTTGTCGCTCGATACTTATGCGATCAGGGCTGACCGGTGTTCTCGCTTTGAATACAAAGACGAGGGAAACGCCGGTGAATAAATACGATGATCAGCTCTAGCTGGCGCAGATCGTAGTAATAGAAAATGTTTTTTTTATTACAGTAACCGGGATCCAGCGATCAAAAATTATTCTCCTTCGTTCTCTTTGAAAATATATATCATTTTGAATCCAAAGGAATGACAAATTACTCCAAGTTTGCCCACAAGATAACCCAGCAAACGTTTCAATTTGAAACCAAATATTGTTCTTCGTAATATTGCGTCTCTGTCACAATCTTGGTCACTTGTAGTGCCCACCATTTGTTCGAGAATCACCCTTGAAATTCTGGCACTCTCAAAAATCGTGCTTAAAAGGGACGTTCGCGCGTTCACTCGTTCGCGGCATTGTTACGTACTGTGTCGAGCACACAGAACGGCCAGATAGCCCCGTTGTTTCAGCCGTTTCTTTTCCCCGTCGACCGAATAGTAGATAACGGGCGACGAAGGGAGAGAGGTAGAAGAAGCAGCACGCGGCGCGTGGGAGGGCAGAAATGGAAGCGGGGGCTGGCAATTATTCAAGTAGAATTATAAAAACAAATAGGGTCGGTTTCTGAGCAGCCGTAGCGAGAAGGTGGGCAGCCGTGGTCGGAGAAACGAGCCGTTGCAACGCGTTGGTGTGGGTCTGATTCAGTGCCAGAGAGGTACGCCGGGTACGTCGGTTGGTTCACATAAATATGAATGCGCCCGCGGCTCTCATTAAGTCTCTCTGCCTTCATTTATCTACCCCTTCCGCCTGCCTTGTCCTCGGCACTTCCACCCCCTCGATGTTCGCGGCAACCGCCGGGGATTTTCTGGCCACGGAAAGTTCGCTTCTTCTTATGCGAACAGGGGTGGCAGACCTGAAACGTTTAGCCGCTTTCGTCCAAATGTTGCCTTAACAGCGATCGCGATGTTATCGCGAGAAAATCTTCAGGGTTAAGTGGCTTTCGTAGGATTGAATACTTGGACGCTATTGTAGCCGTGCCATTCGACGAACCAACCTGTAACGTTAGCTTTCATTCGTGCTTGTACTTTTAATCGCGTACGCCACGTATTTCGGGTAAATCTGCCTCAGCTGGCGTAAGTATTAGATTACCAACTCTCTGGCGTTAATGGGAACGCTTTGCTCGACGCGTTTCCTACTGTGTATTTAATTTGCGACACGATGGGAACGTTTATGTGTAAGGGTGAAAAATATATGGCGGCTTCTGTATCTTCGTATTACGATCGTCGATGGTTAATGTATGAATTATACTTGATAAAACCACGCGAACGGGGTAAGGATCATTACGAATAAATCAGTGTCTCATTTGTGGAGCAATCGTCCACTTCCTGGGTATAGCTCTGCGCAACGAAGCCGTGTTTCTCTCGAAGAAAATTCCTGCTTGCGTTGGTGGGAAGCGGCGACAACCCTACGTCTTCGTTGCCCTAGAGGATCTTCATCGTTTTGGGTATCCCTGTCAGCCCTCTGCTTTACGAGGGTAACCGTGACAGCGTTCTTATTAAGAACCGCGGCATGGCCCCCCACTCTCTCCCGTTTCTAGACGCGAACATATCATGTGATTATTATTTATGCCTCAACGAGCCATCTCCCGGCTATACCGACAGCCTCCGCCCCACCGCCTGCTTCCGTTTTCGTCGCGTCGGTGGTAGGAGGTTCGGTAATCTTCTTCTATAAATCAACCAGCGTAATCTCGTGCCGTGGACGAATTCCGAGGCGATTGAACGTACCTCCGGAAAGGGGCTGGCTGGTGATTATGGCTAAGGGGGTTGGCGTTCGCCAATATGGTCCCTTTGATCGTATCCTATCAACGAGTTCGGATGAATATAAGCCTCCTGTCAATCGATCCCTACTTATATTCTTATTAACTAATGAAGCCTCTCTTTCTCCATCTCGTTGGAGTTAATAAAACGGTGCGGTGCCAATGTGTGCTCTTCGATCATACGTATTTTAGATATTATTAAGAAATCGTAACAATGCTTGCCGATACGAAAACAAACTTCCACGTACCACCGGGGCATGCATTTCTCGAACAGATAACTGGAACGACGATCGTAACAAGGTACAAGCACTTTATCCGTGGAAATGGTGTTGCGAATCGTGGGTTTCAAATATGGTACCCCCCCCCCCCCGACCTTTCTGCGAATTGGCTTCCACTGGCTGAACGAGAACACTCTTCCGTTGTCGAGGAATATTCTCGTTGTAAACGGCGTGGGTGCTCGTTCGAGTGTGCCAGTGTTCACGCGGCAGGTTTCGAACTAGAAGAAATTCCAAGGCGCGCGTCGCAGCAGGAAGAAGCAAAGAGGATAATGAAAGGAAAAGGTGGGGAAAAGAGGGCGGCGTGAAAATTCCACGATAGGTGGTGTGCGGGGGACGAGGGATAGAGAGAGAGAGGGAGGGAGGGAGGAAGAACGAGGTGGCGAGATATTGGCGAAAAAGGACGCTTCAAAGGACTCCCCGGCTAAAACGTAGCTTTCATCGACTTATTGTCCGCTAAACACTGGAGTCGCACGCCCAGGTAATAAAGGGATTCCCCCTCTCTTGAAAAAGTTGAATAAAATAGCAAAAAAAAAAAGGACTACCCCGGGACTGGGTGACAAAGGATTCGCCCCGCCGTGACGACGCGTCGGGGGTTTCGCGCGGGGTGGAAAAGCGTAAGAACGATAAGAGGAGCCGGCGAGAAAGAGAAACACAGGGTTCGAAGGGTGGTAAACTTACGGGAAAGTCTGCCGGAGGAGGAAGGAAGGAAGGGACACGGGGGCGACGCGATTCAGCGAAGGAAACGCAGAAAGAAGACAGAGGTTGAGAGAAAGGTGGACGGAATAAAACATGGCGAGAGCGGTACACCCTTGCTCTATCAGGCGGTTAATGAAAAATAGCGACACCCTCGCTGTGTTCTGCCTCCTGCTGAGAGTCGAATTACTTGCCCCCCCCCCCCCCTCTCTCATTCTCTCACCTCCTTTCACACTTTCCAGCTGTTTTCACGTGTTCGATTCGCACTCAAGCCGGGATGAGATTTGCGTGATCCCATTGCCTGCCAAGCTAGCTTGCTCCGTGCAATTTCTACTCGGAGTTCACGCTGCGACGTCATGTTGCAGCGTCTCGCTATTCTGCGGCGACACGTTTCAACTCGCGTTGCGTAACAACACAATTTTCATCCCTTACCCCCCTTCGCCCAGCAACCAGTGTGTTCGCTCGCTCCGTTTCGTTTCGCGCTTTCCTTTCATTTTCATTTCTTCGTTTGTTCCCTTTTATTTTACTCAATCCCACGCGTACTTTTCTACCCGTTTCGCAGACATCTGGTCCGCCGTGCACCCTCCCGCAAAATTGCTTGCCAACTTCGAAACGTTATTGAGCCTCCCGGTTGGCTTTAATTAACGACTCGCTCGCGCGACCAACGCGTCTTCGTCTATCTCGCTTCAACGCGGCCACGTGTACACCAGGCACGCCCGTGCGCTCCTTGTCTAATAATTGTCGAGCCGCGCGGCTCATCGAGTGTACCGTACGCTTATTGTCTTTTTATTGCCGACGGAATAACCTGTCTGGGTTCAGGCGGACCCCGACCGACCGGAAGCGGTGAGCATTTAAATTAGACACGGCCGTGTAACCGAGCGGGAAAGATGGATGAAGTGTTCCGGGATCGATCGAGCCGCGCGACTCGATATTTCATTATCGCCGAGCAATCGGTTTTCGAGGCAGCCGCCCCTCTATTTGCTGTATAAAATCTCAATCATAGATCGAAGATTCGCCTCCGCGCCGAGACACAGGTTGCACCTCTGTGAACGAAATTGAAGCGTCGAATATTTATCGCGCGCCGTTTCAGCCCCGTTCGAATTCACGGAACGAAGGTGGAAATTACGTTCGGATGAGCGTCCGCATTTCTTTTTCCTCTCGTCGTTGGAGCATCACACGGTCGATGGAAGTATCGTTTGTCTCGCGAGAGATGTCGATATCGAAGCCGCGAAGCATATGGCGCGCAAAACCGCCAAACCGCCGTGACGTGGGCTAAGGTCTCTAAGCTTCCGCGCTGCTAAAACATCGCAGAACTGTTACCACGGCCGGCGCAGTTGCATTAACTGGAACCGAGCGTTCACGGAGCGGTGGCGGCTAGGAATTGATGCATCGGTAACTTGCAGTGCCACCATCGAGGGAAGAACGGGAAGGTAGATAGCAGAAGGGAGCGACAAGATAAGAAGACGCGAGATTAGAATTATTAAACGAACAATGCGCATCCGGTGAATGGTATTATCCAGTACATACTATGAATATTTTCAATGTGAGGCACGTTCGCTCGTAACATACCAGTCGCAAGTTTTAATATCCTGGTTTCGGTAATAATAAGTAAACCTCTAAGAAATCTTGTTACGAAAGTCCCAAGTAAGCGTCTGACAAGACTCTCGCCGACTTACCTGAACCAATAACCCGGTGGTATCTAATGAAAAATTAATTGCGCGACTCAAGAACACCGAAAGTTGGCGACGATGTCGTAAGAGATTAAATGCCATCGAGACGTTGGCAATTGTCGTTCGATATCGTGCACGTCGAAAGTCGACCCAGTTCGCTGCATTGATTGCTCCTCGTGGGACGCCGCGGGAAGAAAGAGGTAAACGGTGTGACCGGAGTTTGAGAAGAGCGAGGAAGTATAATCAGAAATCACAGCTTGTAAGGGAGAATCGTTAGAGGTCCCGGGTGGCGTGCTTGGGTCTGCTGCTGTCTTCAGACAGCGTTATCAAGTCCGTGAGTGTCCCCAGATGAGTCTTTCCGTCGTGCTGCATCTCGATCGTTCTTTTCCCCGGCTGTCGTTCCTCGGCGCTACTGCTCCTCTTACGGTGACAGCGAGTTATTATTATTTGGGATAGATTTTATTTTCTTCGTTTTTTTGGATGACACGTTTGCAGCCTTGATGAATAACGTTCGAAGGAGGCATCAGGTGCCCAGACGTCTCAGCTGTTAAGAATTCATCCTTTTTTTGACGGAGGTTAAATTTCGTTCCTTTTCGCGGAGACTCGACAGGATCATTGAAGGAGCGACGTCTGTTGTTGCAGAATGACTCGTTTGAAATTTTATATTTTGTATTGCGATTCGATAAATTGCTATTTAATCGAACGAAATTTTTTCGCAGGTCACAGTGAAGAGACTTTGGGAGTTTGTTTTCTATTTTTAGTTTATAACTGGTGCTCGAATCTCGTTTCCTTCGTGCTGCTCGAACTTCGTTCATCTCGGGACTCTTGAAATCCATGAAGTTACATATTCATTGGAAAGTTGATTGTCCCCCACACAACGACCTAGAAACCCTCTATTGTCCAAACGCGCAGAAGTTCATCAAAACGGGACCGTGTTAACATAGAAATTACTATAAATTTTTCGGTGCCGTTCCTGGGAGTACGAAAAGTTACGCAAAGTATCTTCCGTGAAGTTACATTTTTCTTCTCGCTTAAACGTGAAAAGGGCACACGATATTAACAGTTGGTCTTAGCAATAAGAATTAATAAAACTTCGATGGAAGCCTTTTACGAGGGCCGGTAAGTATTTGCACGGCCGGAGGAAACTTGTAACTAGCGTTCACGAGTAAAAATAAATTTCTCGTTAAGGTGCTCGCTAATTGATCACGGATCACGAAATTTCAATAAATGCACTTCGTCGAGGTACTTCGCGGCAAGCGAATCGCGTGACCAATTCCCATATCGGGGATGCTCCAATTCATTCGCAAGTGAGCATCATTGAAATCTATATTCGCGTCGAAGAAGTTCGAACTAGGTCGCCATTTACGTTACCCGTTAAACTAACGGTATCGAGCACAGATAAAGGGAATGAAATGTTTAACAGGAGTAACGACCCAATTTGCTCTCGATTAAGAACTCGGGGGGGGGGGGGGGGGGAGAAGAAATTTCGGATCCGCCGAAGCAAAACGTGCTTGTTGACAATTGCTGCCTTTCGTCGCGGCCATTGTTCTCCACGGGATTCAGAGATTTGCCAGCGGCAGAGCGTCGACGCGCCTTATTCCCCGAGTGTAGCGAAATGGAAATTCAAGGAGCAACAAATCGGGGAAACTAGCTCGAAGATAATGGGCCTGCAGAGGGACGACGTTGCGCCGCCGTGAAAATAAATCAGACCGCGGGGTCTCTCGTAGGGTTTAGGTGCGACGGAAGTAGGGTTCATGATCTATGGACACCTCGCCATTTCCGGCCAAAAATCCATTATATATTACACTTAGCAAGGTGTAGGGACGCGTCCAAAAGTTACGAAGGTTTCCTACTCCTATGTCTCTCTGCGTTCCTCGCCGCGTTCCACTCCTTCTTATCCTCCCTAAGCCACGGCAGGCATAACTTTAATCGAGTTGCCCCGAGCTATGGCGCCACTGACGGAAATGCGTAAATCATGCGGGCAGAAAGTATTCGGGCTGGCTACGCACCGAAGGTTACGCGACGATGCTGCGAAGGAACGGGCGACGAGAAAGTTCTTTTCGTGGCCGCAGATATACGGGGCTGGAGACTCGTTTTTTATGCCAGTCTCATCGCTGAGTTTCGAGCATTTAGCTAGCAGTCCTCCCGTCATGCTACATTAAGCATCGGAAGATACCTCTTGGATACTTTCCGGACCCTTCCGTGGATGATTGATAGAAGATTGTGGGATAGAACGGCTGGCTCGAGCAAATATTTCTAAAGATGTTTTTTACACTTTTTTTATTAAGATAAAACACTGCTGAAGACCGATAAAAACGAATTTTATTTCTAATTAAAAACTTTTGCGAGGGCTCTCTGAACTCCCTCTGCCTGCGATGTAAAGTTCCACCCTTGATTTTCTCCTTTCTTTTCAATTCAGCGGGCGTTATTTGTTTCATTTATTGTATCGCACGTAACGCATCTTGCCTCTCGCGTGCCCACGACAGTGCATGCAATTTGCGTTCAGGTTGTTAATCGAAAGTAACAGTACTGTCGCGTAACCGACACTATGGAATGATTAGCGGACAAGAAGCGTTAAAATGCAGCGGCGATGTAAACGACGTTACCGCCTAATGGAACGGGATAATCCGTTTTTTTTATAATATCAAGATGGGCTTGGGCGAAAATATTCTCGCGAGAAAAGCGTCTCCGGCGAGTATCGGTTATGAGGGAATCACCGACGACAGGCAAGAACGCTGGAAGACGGGAGAATTTAGTTTACCCCTGCGTAACTTGGCTAAGCCACTAATAAGGTTCCGCTAATACCCCGGGTCTTGCCGGCCTCGTATAATCTATGGACGGATACCTCTTTACGCGTACTTGGGAAATTTATCATCGGCGAGTATCTTTCTCGTTACTGGAATCCTTATCAGCGCCGACGCTGAAAGACCAACGGAAGGGACGACGTGGAATAATGTGTAGCTTTAAGAAAAATCTCTTGGAAAAGGTGATCAACCTTCTTCGTATCACATGTTACGCTGTACGAGATGAATCATTTTAATATGTTACCCACTTATTATACCGTGCTTATCAAGATTCAAAATTGAGGATTTGTGTTAAATTGCTTCAGTTTTACCTTTGTAATTATTGTTGAAGAAGTAGGAATTGTATAAGGCAGGACGTAATACTTTTCTATCGTTTCCTCGATAATTCAAGGGAAATAATGTGGAACAGTTTTTTCTCGGAAGGATTACAAAGGTTATGCAGGAAGCGTTCTTCGAAATCATTTTTCTGCAGGGAATATGCGAGCTGGACACGTTCGACGTTATTCCGAAATATTATAACCTGTGGGTCGACGGACTTTGAAATTTGTTTTGATCGCGTAACCGCGTACGGTTTCGTTATTTGCTGTTCACAATGTATGCCCGGATCCCCTCACGGTTTCATTGAAACTTTTAATTAAAGTCTGCAAATTTACGTTCGGCCAGACGTGATTCCGTTAAAATATCATTTCGCAATTTCAACGTTATCGGTCCACCCAACTACAGTTCACGGGAATGGATTCAGACTAAATGCGCGTCAGACGGGCAGCCGGACGTGGCTGCGAATTTTTCTTCCATTTTCTCCAACCTTTTCTTTACATTATATAGAAATAGACGTTGCGAGACCCTTGATTCTTTCAATTTAACCATAATTTACCGCCATAATTTTTCAGGATAGAATAATATAATGAATGTAATTGTTATAAAACAGTTTCTCTATCTTGCACCTGGAATAAAATACAAATTCCCATCTCCTCTGATTTCATGTTGAATTAATTCTCCACCGAAAGCAATATTTTTCGATGGTTGCAAGAAATGTATCAACACACGCCTACATATTTTAATTAAAAATAAGTCTCATCTCGAACGTGTTCACATATTCACCAACCACGATCTCCGAAACGTTCGAAACCAAGTTCCCCCCGTGCCGTACATTTCGTTCCAAAACTAAAGCCAGCAGCATCCGAGTTATACAAAGTCCGCGCCACAACGACAAATGAAGACAACGAGCACGGTTAATTGCGCGTTTCCTCATTTGTCGTGCAGCGAGCTGTTCGTTTATCTGCCTACGAAAACGTAGCGAACTTAAGCGAGCATCGCGTAATTTACCATGTTTCTTTGTCTCGTGACGGCGCGACAAAACAACGGACCATGCTGCAGCATATCTTACCGGTTCCTGCGAAACTAGCTGCTGGATTAACCGGGCGACAAACTCGCGAGCGACGGATACGCTCGGCGGATCCGGTGGAAATCGGGAATCGCGGTTAGACGCTTCACTTCTACCCGAACGCCTGCGGAAATCGCGATTTAATCATAGCGCGCATAGAAAACGGGGCCCACACGAAACCGTTTAGCGAACCGTTGTGTATCGACTAAAACGTTCGATCAAATTTCGTTCATTGAGTTTTCCGCCAGGTTTCGCCGACGAATCGGTGACGCGCGTATCAGTGGCGACGGCAGAGAAAAAGGAGAAAGAAGCCGAGGAATAGCAAAAAGGGGCGAAGGACAACGCGGCAGAGAAAAGAGTGAAAAAGGAGGAGAAAAGAGTTGAAAAAAAAGGGTAGCAAGGTGGAAGTCTATCCCCTGACGGGACGTCGATAATCCTGTTCCCTGTCAAAACACACTTCGCCTCTTCTCTCTACCTTCCTCTTCTCTCATCTCGTTCCGCCTCCTTATCCCTGTCTAGTTTCGCCAGTTTTTATTCCACCCTTTTTGCCTCTCGTTGCTCCTTTTTCCATCTCACCTTTACCTCTTATCTCCGCCGCCGCAAGAGCCACATCATCTCCCGGAGAGTTCCATGAAAACGTGGCTGCACGGATATTTCGGCCTGTCGCGTAACTAACACGAAAATATTGCAAATTGGTAGCCGCGCCTGTGCTGTTCGAGGTTTCGTCGGATGGGCAACACCGAAACGCAATTTAAGAGCTACGTTCAACGTCGTCATACGCGGAGTCAATCAGATTTTCGTTAAAAGTCTCGAAATTCGAAAGGAAAATTGTCTCTCCGTTGTTGGACCGTCGCAACGTTTCGAGAAATGCGAAGCGTCTCGTCACCAGTAAACTGTTTATCACGACTGTCCGTGTCTGTGAACTCGATGGCGTTCTTAAGCAAACGGTTAAAATGACATTTTCGATGGAACGAAGGAGAAATCCGCGACGAAGTTTCGAAGTTCATAAGCAAACACAGACGGAAAACAAACATGATAATATTGTTTGGTTTCAAAACATTTCCACCGAGCCAGCTAATTCACGGATATCGTGATTAGCGACGAAACGATCCCCTGCCGGAAAATCGATTCTCCTCGTATCTAATTACGAATCGAAGGATTCCGGCTAAATATTTGAATCTATGCCAACGACCGCGTCTCTCCTATACTAATCATATGTATGATGCCGCGAGCATTATGTTTTGCCCCGAAATCACGATCGCGCATCAATATTCAATCGGTTTAATATCGCCGCGTTTTGCATCGCTAATTCGACGCTGCAAATTAGAATTTAATAGCAGAGTACCCATAATGTCTTGCGTAACTCTTAAGCTAAAATCAGCGAAACTTTCCCTGCGTTCCGTTCGACGATAGCATCCACACCTCTCTCGATTGTTCCGATTGCACAGCAAGTTGGACAACAGAAACAGAAAACTAACTCGAAAATGATCAACGGTAAATTAATAAACGGCGTTCGTCGCTGACGCGAGCAACAAAATCGCTTTAATGCACCGAACCTTTTTATTTTCCACCGCGGCGATACACTTTATTGCCTCCGCATTGGTCAAACTCAAGACGGGTCGTAAACTATTATTTTCCGTGCAGCCGCTATTATTTCCAACGCGGGCCCCGGTTGGATCGGGATCGTAGATCGCGTGGTCTTGCCAGAGGAACAGCGTGGCAGAAAGACAGCGAATGGTACCAGAGGAAGGACAGCCGGGTAGAAAGGGTAGGAAAGTATCAACCCGCTACGCGTCGCTGAATGAAGAAACGTAGAGGAAGACCACCACGCCAACCGCACCTTAATCTTTCGTACGCTTTGACGGTTCTAATAAGTTCCACTTCTCCCACGGTTCTAATTTTATATCTCTCTTTTACTGGATCCCTCGGCGACGTTATGAGTTTCTTTAAGGCCTGCCTCTTCCTTTATCCGCGCTGAAACTGTCCGGGGCAGAGGGGATCGTAACGAAATTTCATCGCAACTGCGAAATAAGGGTGGAATCGGCGACAAACCGACCTGCAAGGCGAGACGCGGGATCGTCGTGATAAAGTTTCACGGTTACGCGTAAAAGTACGACGCCTTGGCTTGCGGGGCTAACGGGATGATCCTTCGTCAAAGAGCCAAAAGGTAAGGTCTACCGGGGGAGGGTGGGAGGAGGAGGAGGAGGAGGAGGAGGTTGGAAAGGATAATGAGAATTTCGAGGGTCGCGACAATTGAATTTTTCCCATAATCTCGTCGACGGTCGACCGGGATGCAGGCAGATACACGAATAAATTTGCATACGCGTCCCGCGATCATGAGCAATGCGATTGCCGGCGCAAACGGTTCATTTTATGTCTATCGTAAAGCGTCATATCAAATTCCGGCAGCCTTAATATCATTTAGGGCAAACAGAATTATCGACCGGTCAATTAACGTCCAGAAGGACGAACAGTTTGCCCGTCACGGGTATTGTGCCGGTCGAATATCGACGAGGTTATTAATCATAGTTTTCCGTTGCTCGTCGATGATCCAAGTCTAATTGGGACAGTGATTTAGTTAAGCGAGTCGCGGGAAAACGATCATTTGCATCGACAACTGCTAAATCGGACTTCCGAAAAGTTATTGATTCGACAGCGGATTATCTGTTAACGTCGGGGCCGAGTATCGAACGGGAAGGCAACGAGTTATTTAATCGGAAATCGTGATTGATGACAGAATACCTTAACGAACTCCCCGATGAATGAAAAAGAATAGATTCGCGTCGTTCCATCGAACGTTACGGGAATTCGCGACGCAGACCGTATCGAAGAGAATACGAGATTCGTTGAAGGTGTTCCCAAAAATGTCTCGGCTCGTTCGAAGTCACGAACCGACGATTCTCAGGCACCGTGGGGGCTGTTTCGGGTGCCAATGTAATTGGCACGCTTTGTGACATCGTCACGAGAGAGCACACGACCCCTTCCCCTGGCAATCTTTTGGCTTCCATTGCAGACTAGACGTTACAGGGAAGCTCGTTTGTCTTTCTTTCTTCGAGCGTTGTCGAAAAACGCATTCCTTCTCCCTCGATAGCTGCATCCACGTCAGTTAGTGCGCTCCTTTCTCGCTCGATTCCATCCCCTAACCCTTTCATGCTTTCAGCCTGATATACCAATACTACAAACAGAAAAACAGCCACGTGCATACGTAGTTGACGATGGGTGCGGCTGGGAAATGTTCAGCTGAGTCCCTTCAAAGTTTCTTGTAACAGTGGAGCTACACGTTTATTCCATTCGGTTAATCAACTTACTTTCTCAGTTCCGCTTGCCACTTTCTTGTATATATTTATATTTTGCTTCGGCGAATAATTATCTATTTGAAATATAAGCCGCGACGAGGAGGGAGCCCGTTTAAACGAGCGACAGATAGGACAATCTGTCGTCGCGCTCCAGCTCAATCGTGCATGAAAATTTCGATTGAACCCCGTACGCGATCGCGATCCGTTTAACGCGTCAAGCGAACGCTTCAGGGTAATCACGCGTTAACCACTTAATTCGTGCGGTAATATTTAGGTTAACAGATTCAACACAGTCGAACAGCTGCGTTTTGTGGATTTCTCTCGAGCTTCGTGTATTTTTTTGTTTCTCTTTTTCTCTTCGTTCGATCGATCCACATTTCTGGCCAAACAATTACTGATTCGTTTACGTCGAAATCAGATCTGTACGAAACCGTGGGGAGAATGATTAGTACCTAGTAGGAAATCGTTGGGGTTCGCGCGTTTGTAGATTTCAGGGAGGAAAAGGCCGGCAGAGGGTTCGCGGAACGGTCGATTATTGGAAAATTAGTAAAATTAGGTTTCCCTCATTTCCAAGGGAAAAGCAATTACATCAATTTGCAGATTTCCGGAGTTTCTAATTCGCGTGACCACCGGTTAGAAACAACGCCACCGGATGACACAATTCATTCGGTTCCCCGAGCACTATGGCGATCCGTAGCTCGTTTCATCGTTACTTGGAAGCACCGAACCATCGAAAGCCATCAAGAGCTCTTCAACGACCTTCTCCATCCTTTGACCACTAAAATTTCAATTCCATCAGGGGGAAAACGCTTCTGCCTGCTACCATTTTTGAATCAATTTATTTGAAATAAGCAAGTAACGAGTTTGCAAATCCATGAATTCCTAATAGCCCTTGCAGTTGAAGTAACCACTATGAATTTTAACTAATTAGCAATGCAAAATTTCAATCGCGGCAGAGTTCGCTCGTAGTATTAAATTGAAAACGACTTTACGTCAAAATTCGTCGCTATACGTCGCAAAAAATGCGACAATCGTCGTGCCAATTTCTTGCAGGATCGGAAACCGTTTCGCTTGTAACACCGCGAAAAGCTTTTAACGAATGCCAACGCGCAGCCGGACCGTCGTCTGAATAATAAGTTGCGAACAAGTACGGGATCCATGTCGAAGCAACACGTTAAATTAACCAATATGCGAATAGTTGACCGCGGTGCACCGAGTTATGGCTAAGCTGCCGGAGAATCGGGCCACGCCGCGCCGCACTGTGGTTTTCCGGATAATCAAGTGGGAAACAATCGGCGCTCTATCGATATTCACCGCGGACATGGAGAGAGCTACTTGTCGGTGGGGTGTGCACTACGGCGAGCGAGAAGCTAGGTGAACGCGGATCCGCTACCTCGGGGGATTAGGGTGCTTTAAATAGTTAGGGGAACTGCAAAACAATTTGCGCGACGCGGCGACGCCGTGACGCGTTAACCTTTTTCACACTTGGCCCGGTGGGCCGATGCCTGGAATAGTTTGTTGCCGTTTAATCGAGAACTCGCCATCAACGCATTCTTCGTGGCAGAAACAACATGTCGACGATACCTTTGGAATGTCGGGTCGATGTGATGCACAGTTGCCTCGGGGCGAATGTAAAAATAAATGTACGTCTACGGGGATTCGTTCGAACAATTGGGAACGATTGTTCGTACGAAGATGAATTCTGTTAAGCGTAGTAATTATAGTTAATAATAGAAAGTAATTTAAAGCAGGACGACCGGTCAATATTTGTAAGGTGGAGTTACGGTTTTGTCTTGGAAACGGTTGCGCGTAGTAGTGGCATAATGTTTTTGTTTTGTAATCACTTCGACCCGATGAAACCACTGTCGTGTCGCTGATGATAAACAACGGAAGCTTACCCGTCTACTTCACGGGGATGGTACTATTTTTGTAAACCATTTTCGAATTGGCGCCGCCACCAGCTATTTATTCTCCTCTTCTGCTGGCTCACGGGGTAATATTTACATGGAAGGGGGAGGAAGGAAAACGGCACAGGAAGGCAATTTCGACGATCCAAGGGCTTTCGAGGGGACACAGCAAGAAAAGGAGAGGGTACTTAGCGGACTTCGATAATCGATCACGAGTACCGTATATATATATATATATATATATGCTGGACGGTATCAAAACTCAGCTTTGGACAGTGTCGCGAAACAATTTATCAAATGGGAAGGAACGTGAAAAGTCTTCCGAACAAATAGCAATCGATTATTCGCCTGGGAAATACTTAATATTGTTCCACGAAGCAACGACTCGCAACGCCGACAACCTAACAAATAAATGCTGAAGGAAATTCGGTGAGGGAGACACGTTTAGTCGACTGATCGTTCGGCAATTTCAACGGACGAGATAATCGCGGCGTGTCGTCTCGGCGAAGTGGATTAAGATCGTACGCGGCACGACGAGGATCCCCAGGGTACGGCGTAATTAAGTTGGTCCTCCAAGTTTCATCGCGAAATCGTTCTTTCACACTTACCTGCCGCGCCGTTTGGAGACGGAAGATTCTTTCGTGCGAATCACGCTGCGTTACCTTCCGCAGATAGTCATCGAGTTTTGATAAGTTTGTAACTAATTACGAGTCTCGGAGTTTCGAGACATCGGGTTCGTTCACTCGTGCTCGTTTCGCATGCATTTCCTCTGTACTATTTTTCTTGTTTGCCGTTCCATCGATCGGCAGCGGAGCGAGTCGAGGGAAAAGTATCGTTTTAATTTACTGCGATCACGGTGCGCCTACTAATTTTTCCGTTCAAATTGAAATTTCCATCGCGCGACGACCATCGTGTCATCATTTTGATTTATAAAGAGCATCCGTTGATTGATCTGAGGGACGAACGAGCTCGTCGAGGGAAGGATATCGACGTGACGCAGGGCTAAGAGGCAAATAAAGCGTTATTTGGCCAACTCGAGCGCGACTTCGCAGACCCAGGGGCAACGCAGGCCCGAGGGTGCTCGTTATACCCCATGGGGAGGTCCCCATTCATTTCGGTCGTTCGATAGAGGAGCGTCTCGGCAATCATTTTCAATTTATTCTCGAGAAAGCCCGCAAAAACCCGCTGCAAACCGGTCCACCCTGTGCCGTAGCACTTTAACGCGCGGCCAGGAACCCTTGCGAGGATTTCTAAATTAAATCCACCATATCAGACACGTTTTATTTAATCAATCCCCCGTGCAACCCCTATGCCCGTGTCGGGCTGGCTCGTCTTAAACGACTTTCAAAGCCGGTGGCTGCCCGTTAACCGAAACGAAATCACGAACGTGATAGACGTAGACGGGGTGGTTCGCGACGGGGGGCGCAGGCCAGACGAATTGAATGCGAAATAGGAATAGGAAGAGGCGAAGGAGAGACGGCCCTTTCGCCTCGAGTCAGCGCCGAAAGTGAGAAGAAACGCCTGAAACGAAAAGAAGGGTCCAACTCGGGACAACCAAGAATATATTTCGCAGGGCAGGGATATGTTGTACGAAACGCTGGACGTTGCGCGATAAATAAATTTAACCTTCGAATACTTTTGCCACGCGACACGCCTCGCGAGAGAAGTCTCTCCTCGCCTTCACGGGAAGTCGTCTCGCGCTTCTCCGATCTCGACATCTAATTTTCCGAAACTTTGAACGGACATCGTTCTCCGCTGGTTCAGGAAGGGGATCGCGACTCGTTAACGCGACAGGGAAGACGGGAAGGCCGGTGGATCGCGGGGATGAAAAATAGATGCATCCAGCACTTTTAATACGCTCCCCGATAAAGAAGCTGCAGTTTCTTTTCGAGCGTGGCCGGGAAGCGATTAAAAATAATCCCGCCTGCTTCATCGCTCGCGGCTCGTTGACGAATGATCTTATTAAGAGATTAAATTTAAAAGAGCTACCTCGTTTCCTCGTTTCCTAATATTAATACAGCTTTCGAGGGATTACGGCGCCCGCGGGGTTGTACACTTTTTATCGGCCCATAATGACGGTAAGTAACGAAGTTAAGCCGACTTCGTTCCTCAGTGTCCCATTTTCTTTCATTGCCGAACCGGACTTCGCTTTCCTACCTTTTCTTTCTTTCTTCGTTCCCCCCAGCTTTCGAGCCGAACGGCAGAACTGCCGGACGAAATCCTGGTCGCGTTTCAGGCATCCCGCGAATATTATTAATACATCGATTTCCTTTGCTCTTTGGGATCCTTTCATTGATACAAAGGCGGCCGTCGAGCGTCGAGCAAAGGAAGCAGTCGGAAATAACGGGGACACCGCCGACGATAATGTCAAAGGCAGTGGCCTTTCGAGGTGGTACGGGCCGTTCTGTCTTTCTGGATGTTACTCGTCCACGTAGATTTGTATTCCCGGAATATGCATATACTCGCGATCTTGGTGAACGTCACGGAATTTCCGGTAAACCTGCGTTCTCTCAGCTAATTAGAAAGGCAAGACGATGGTATGAAAGGGCGAGGGGGCGTGTCGGGCGGAGACGGAAGCTGAGCTTCCTTTTCATGAAAAGAGTGGCGACCAAAGGAACAAAACCGAACGGTGTTTGAACCGTGCACCGATAAGACGCTGGCATCTTCTTAAATGCCCGAGATCCGTATCTCCGTCTTTAATATTAAGCATATTCCTTTTGATATTCCTACGGAGGAAGCGCAGCTTCACCGGTGTCTTAACGGGTTAACGTTGGATAAAAGAGATCGCCGTAGATGCGCACCGTCGCGGCCCAGCTGGAAGAGGCTTTGACGAATTTTTTTTTCTCGCCGCCACTTTGCGCCGGATAATCGCGCAATTGCCGCCAGTTTATCTCGGGTCATTTTATACGCGAACGAGATCGGATCAGCGAGGGTCGTCGAACGTCGCGAAACTCCTTCGTCGTCGCAAGTGGAATGGACGCGGACAAGCGGCAAGTAGAATAGTACTGTCAGACGTGGAATAATATGGCTGACCGTCGCGCTGACGCGCGTTGCGTCGAGGCACTCCCTTCGCTTCGATGCTGCAAACACGAGTAGAAAGCGTTCATTAAATTATAAATTAATCGAAGGCTTCGCTCGGCCTGTTCACGCGGAATTTGTCTTTCATACGCTTCCTTTATTCGCGAGCATGATTGGTGGCAAGCGTTCGCTCGGATATAGAGGCTGAAAACAATTCCACGGATGATTGATGAGCACGGTTTCACGGGCCGCGTTCACTGTAGCAATCCCGTTAAGATAAAAGCGATTTTCATCCCAGCCGGTTGCTTCCTTACGCACCGCGTCAGCCGCCGATAACACAAAGAACCGGGCTCATCCCTGCTCACTTTCTTCCGTCCATTCATCGGCAGAGTTCTTGTCCCGTTGCTTCGTTGCGAACGATTCAAGGGACAAAGGTTATTATGTGATAATCTGGTCATTAATAACGATTTCCGTCAAGGCCGCCTCGCATCTAAATTTAATTACCACGGCTGTAGACATTTTCGTGCCACTGGAAGAGTTTCGTAAATCTCTCGCCGCCGGTGGAGACAGTTCTTCCAAGTATGTATAAAGTCTAAGTGCGAAGTGGCTGTGGAAATATGCGTGGTTTACGACGCACCTTTCTTCTTTATTATTAATTAATTACCCTTCGGTCGAGTTTTAAGAGCGATTCCGCTGCAGCGAGGCGACGATTTTCGACGACAGTTTCTCACCAGTTAGGAACAACGTTTTGCCCGTTAAGAAGCTCGACAGCGAAGGGAAAAACGGTACAACGGTTTTCCGCCAGCAGCTCTATCGTTTTATCGCTGTGTTTAGGTACGGCGATAAAACGCTGGCGGAACAGAGATTCAACTGCAGTGGGAAATCGTGTCGGCAAATATCAGAAATGAGAAACATTTTTACGGTCCCGGATAATACACCTATGAATGTTCAAACGCTCAGATTTTCCATTATATTACACTCTTTTAGCGGAGGATATTTTATTCCGCAGCCTTATTATTCTCCGCATCTCCTGTTCGCAGGCATCTTTTGTTCGATAGGCTGCGTCGCACCGAGACTATTTTCTACTCCGATGAGTTGAAGTAGTACACCGGAGATTGCTTCGGTCATTACAACCTATTCAACCATATCAGACATGATTTTTTTAATTGCCATACAACATACGCCTTCATCGTCCTATTACTTAGTCTAGCCAGTTCACTGCTCCCCCTTTGTTCCATTTACAAAAATTGATTTCGCAGCAGTTAAAAGCGAAACTCCATTTACATCCATTTGATTCTCCCCCGTGTACACCGTGTATCCTTTACAATTTGTAAAGCAAACAGCAGTTAAAATAAAACACAAAGTGCGATCCGGTGGGTTCGGGTTTCAAACGAATTCAATGCGCAATTTCTGCCTTCGTCCGCCGTGTCGTTCAGCGAACTTTAACTAATTTTAGCCGGGCCAGGGTACGTGCCATAATGGTCACCATACCCTTCCCTGCATTAAAGTTTTCGTTTCGCGGTGTTCGCAGCTTTGTATTACCGCCAGCTTCGTACTAAGAGAGACGTTGCAGTCGTTCAACGACAGCGCACTTGCCTCGGATTACTTGCAAATGTATGTACCAAGGATCACGTTCGGAACAGCGTACCAGGATATTTATCAAGCCGTGCGAACTTCTATTGCCAGCCGGGACGATCCACGTATCCAATGAATCGCCTTTACCGATACTGTCGTCGTGTCAAATATTTTTCGAACGAATCCCAAGCATTACACACCGCGGCGACGACCGGACACTTTCGCGTATATATCATCGACCCGCCGCATACTACGCTATCGACGTATCGGTAAACGCGTTATTTATCTTCGTCAGACGTGCTTCGTGCGTGTTTCACGGAGACCCCCGCGGGGAAGCCGCTAGGGAAAGCACGAGATCTCATTTGCGTCACATCGAGAACCATTGCTCGCGCACAAAGGAGTAAGCTCAACGCACGGCCGTATTGTTACTCAACCCCGCGAATCGACACGCCCAAGCTTATCCTCAAATTGATGCGTCTTATTGCTGACTTTTCTCCTTCTGTCAACCTTCTTCTTTATGAGACCGAAGAAATTAGCCTGGCGAGAATGGCCGCCAGGTGTTACCCTGCATCGCGTGGATGTTAAAGCCCATCTATCATCCGGAACGGACGCTTGCCTGCGTCTAATATTACCATAATGTCGTCCCCGTCCATTGTGCGACGCGATCAACGCCCCAGAGTGGCGCGAGACCAGCGCGAGATTTGTCTCGACGACGACGCGTCTGACAAATAATAGTCGCGCACCTGCACCGTTATATTTCCCCCCCCCCCGTCTACCTGGTACGCTTGACGTTTCGTATGCATTCGAGGGATCTTCGTTCCCCGCGGATCTCGAGAGCGAAAGTTGACTCGAGCGTCCTTATTCGACCATCGACGAAAATTAACGCCTCGATACGTTCTGAAACATCGGAGGACGGCTTCGTTTTCCTACAATCGCCGACAGTCTCGGAATAATTTTCGATTCGTCGTTCCCCTCCTTCCTCGAAATCATAAACGTAGGCAAACGACGCGGCGGCACGAGCCACCGACGGACATAACGCGCGTCGTTCCACGGTATTGCCTCGAACGGGCTAACGGCAAGCAGGAATAGTGATATTTCACCGCGACAGTCAAACGCGAGCGTAGTCATGCTGAATCGATGAACTTTCCCGGCCGATCGAGCGCCCCCGCCGCTCTTATTGGGAAAGTGGAGCGCAATGTCGCGAGACCCAAGGAGAAACCCAGAAATAGAGTTCAAGAGTCATCTTAAGGCGCTAGGAGGTAAGAGTGTAGGGCAGGGGGGGGGGGGTGGTGGGAGAAGAATGAAACGGAGATTTAATATCTCACAAGCTCTCGAGGACTGGTTAGAAGAGACCTTGCATTTCTGCATTCGCGATGAGCCATCTTGGCGAGCCAAATGCGGACGAGTTTGACGCCCCCGAGTTTCCCTATTTCCGCGCCCACTCAACCACCGCCGTGGCAAAGGACAAAGGGGAGCGCGAGGCCAGGAGACGGCGTGGAAGAACGGTCGTCCTTTATCGCCGTACCGAAAACCGAAGGTGCATCGGTACGCGAAGTCGGATATTAAAATTCCCCGTGGATTACGTAGCGAGCTGTCTGGCTGCGCGCGCGAGGAACGTTCACACGCGTTTAGCCGTGTTACTGCAAGCGAACTCCGCTGGACCCTGTCACGTTCGATCACTCGAGTCAAGTGGCATAAACGATGATGTATGCGTCGCCAAATGACAGCACCGTCCCGTCCTCTCGAACGATTATCGTCGTCTCTCTTTCCCTCCTTTCCGGTTCGTCGTTCCCTCCTTTCCGATCGCTTTTGTAACCCACTACGTTTCCCCTTCACCCCGACCCACCGTTCGTTCGTGATTCTTTTGACCCCTTGGGACAATCTGCGATCTCGAAACGAGCGGTGGCGTTCCGCGTCGTCGTCGATATGTCGTTGTCGATCGAACGAGAGACGGTTTCACCGCGGTTCAAGAACGCCAATAAATCCTCCCAAACGAATATAAAGTGGTGGCGAACCGAGGCGTACACTTTGATTTCTCTACAATGCTCCTCGATCCCCTCCTACGACCACCGATGCAAGACATCGCGCCAGCTGATCGATGGTAGTTACTTTACGTTCGATCGTTTCAACCTTAATTCTTCGCCAGACAAATGACGGACAGAAACGACCCCCCCCCTCCGCCCCTCCATCCCTACAGCTTGTTTCCTTGCGTTCAGTTTGGGAAACTTTGTTTGACGAAATTCAGCTCCGCTCGGACGGTCGCTCTCGTTCAGTAATCGATCCAACGAATCGTGTCACCGGTTGTAAACAGCAGCGCACAACTGCCCATTCCGCGTGCACAGAACGTCGGTGGTAGAAAAATATCCAGTTCAACCTCAACATCTGAAATCCCGTCGTGATTTACGCCGCTGCACACGCCAGAGCACGATAAACATCAGACGTATGGAGCCATTGGAGAAGCTGGAACTCATCGTGCCTCTGCCACGCGGTGGTAAGGGCGACAGAACGCGAAAGGGGCGGCAGCGGGCTCGTTGTCGAAAACGCGGCCGTATACCATAAGCATATTTCCAACGGCTGGCCCGGGTGGCATAGGTTATCCGATGGTCCATTGGTCAGCGGAGGTTAGTCGACCACTGGCCAGTAGTCCCCGGCCCGGTTGCTCGTGCGAAATAGTAGCTGGCCACGCTCCAAGCTCGTACGTTAGTCCCGTTCATACGTAACCCACCTGCCAGCTTGGTTGACCCAAACTCCTCCAGACCGGGCCTTTGTCCACGAGGTTCCAACCTTCCAGATTAGAACCACTCCGTTGCGCACGTATCCACCCCCAAGGTCTACCAGCAATCTCCGTCGACTCTTTCTGCGAGTGTGATCATGTTTCCCCTATTTCTGACTAGTTACACGAACGCCCGCGATTCTATCTGGCCGTGTTTCTTCCGCCAGCACGTACCGCAAGCGTATGTGCGCTCCGGGGTCAGCTTGATCTACGAACATCCTTTTATCCCGGTACCACGTTGATTTCGTGTGCCCCTATGACTCCGGGCTAAAATGGGGAAACTTATAACCCAGCCGTTGCTACTTTCCTGCAGGAATTATTTGCCCTTTCGTTCTGCTTCCAGACAGGATATTGCGGTAACATAGAGAGACACTTAGGGGGGACAATTCTTTTCGGCGGTATTTGTCCCCGTTCGTTTCACGGCTAAGCAATTTTGCCTGCTGGAATTCTCGCTGCCCTTGCCGCCGAACGATATTCACGAAACGGTAGAGTTGTTGCATTTTATCGTACTCCGGAATGCGTTGACTGATCCTTGTTTTTCGGCGACGGTATAAAAATGGTAGCACGGCGCGCAGCACCGTTATCGTCGGGCGCCGTTGGAAGGAAAATGCGGACCTCTTCAAAAATGTTCGCCCGTACGGAAAATTCCGAGTCTTTCGTAACGAGATTCAACGATATTTTCGCCGCACCGTGGCGATTATTAAACGCACGATCCCGTGAGAATGGCGAGCGTACGAGAACGAAAATGGCGCAACTATGCTTTTCGAGTGCGCCGAACGGACCGGCGGAAATAACGAAGTGCAACTTGCGGGCTATAATCCTGAGCGACGCGAACTTTTGTGCACGTTTCAGCAGCGGCTACGAGTTGCGAATATTTGCGCCCTATTATTCGTTGTTGATTCATCGAGTGACGGGTCTGGCCGCGGAACACCACCGTTAACACAGAAACATCGATAATTCGACGCGGCGATCGCGATGGAAAAAGTTAAAGCTCGATCAGAATTGAAAGTGAAATAAACAAAAAACAGAGAGGCCTAATTTTTCGCCGATTTACCAGAATTTCAGGCAGCGGCGGCACGAAACTAAAATTTTCGCAGAAATTATCGCAGCGGAACTGCGAGTTCCTCTCTTAGTGAAAAAAAAACTCCCGGCAGAACGAATTAAAAAATATTTTCCAGCGCACGATTTGATATAACATTTTGCGTGCGCAGTGCACGCGACGCGAATTCTCGACGAGACGGGTTCGAAACACTAATTAACGAATCTGCTGGGAAATAAGAAAAATCCCTTTAACGTCTCATCCTTCTCTATTCCACTGCGATTTCTTTTTTCCTGCTCGTTCAACATTTCTCTACACTTTCGGTGTTTTACCGTCGCTTCTGTTCCGTTGTCTCGCGCCACGGGGAAGAGCGCTCGTTTCAGCTGGAGGCAGCCGTGCCCGCTTAACGAGCTCGAATTTACCATTAACGTATCGGATATCGAAATTTCGAATAGGTACGTGAGACTTTCAAACGAATCCGCGTTGCGTGCCGTGAAACGCGCTAATTTTCGAGGCTCGACGGATCCGGAGCCGGCTGGCATGGCGTACTCTTGAAAACATTGTTATGTCGATACCCGTGTTGTTCGCGCATCGTTTGTCGGGTTTCATTTAACGCCATTGAACGGCCGCCACTCCGTACGGTATAATGCGCATAGAATTACATAACGAGCGGTACTTCGTTACAGGGTGGCGCAGTGATTACTGTTTCGGCACGAATTGGGCTTGGATTTTCGGTAGCTGTGCAAACACTTCACGGCTAGAAACTATTTGGCCGTGGCCAATGGGCCGCGTGTTGCGCTAAATATTGACGGGACGAACACCAATTTTCTTGGCCAATAGGGAAGCGGTTACGGTATCGTACTTTTGTCGTGTGTATCTACGTCGCGCGAGCCATTGTAGGAGAACAGGCTCGGGAACGATTGCGAATTAATTTCTGTCAACGACGGCCCGTGTTAATTGCGACCAATATTGGTTTTGTAATAGGTAGGCACAACGGGGGCAATCAATATTCCATATCTGAGGTCTATGACGCACGATTAAAGCATACTGTTGATGATGCGTTCTAAAGTATTTTGATGCTTCGGCAGGACGATACGAGGACAAAGGGAAAACATTCTGCGTAGAATATTCTCTGCCCAATTGTTTTTTTTTTTTTAATCGTTTTAATTTCTCTCTTTAAATACTATTCTCGTCCCTTTAGTCCCTTTTAAATCGCATTATTTTCACGATATCGGTGAACCGCGGTTTGCCACGAGCTTCTTTCGCCGGCAGATGGGCAAACTTTGCAGAAGAAATTCAATCGAACGGCCGTGTGCACGGGACGTCGACATTAGAATGCGTTCCGTGTACGTTGCAGGCAACGATCTACGGTATAGAACACCGGGGACGACCAACAAAGAGGCAACTGCACTGCTCGTGACGTTTATCATACTTTATTACCTTTGCCTGCGGGCCTCATTGTTCGTCCGTCTGTTTTGTTTCCGGTTTTAATTTGGACAGCACCCTTCCCTCGCGACCCTCCCAGTCATTATACCCCGAATGATGTGCCAATGAAGTTGGCACATTATCATTTTCCGTTTCCCTTTCCTACCGAGGCGCATTTACATGCAGATCGGTCAACGACGCTATCTACGCCCGGGGATGTACGGTGGCCAGGACCGTACGTGCGTTCCGCAGGAAGCTAATAAGCAGGGAATATGCAGAAGGATAATGCTCCAATTAATGTTTTTAGTAAAGTACTAAAATACTGGATTATTGAATTATCGGTAAATCGGCTTGAAATTTTCTCGAACGTTCGCGAAATCATTATACCCGCGGTATTCCATCCATATCGTGCGCGGAGAAAACTCACGTATCTGCGCGGCGTGAATTTAATTAACCAGCCCGCGTGGATCGAGGGGTGAAAATATATCGAACGCTGAACACCATGGAAATTGCTGTGTGTTAGCGGTGCGATAGATCAACGCTCAAGTAATCGAAAGGGGAAACGGTCTGCAATGGGCAGACAGCGAACGAACGAGGCACGAGGCCCGACCGATTAGAAAACAATCGCGTTCTTCCATTACTGGCGTTAATAGCGAGACAGCTCGTTTAGACCGTGCTTAAACGATTCCCTCGTTACGGCCACGTCGAGTAGAAACGTTCCACGTAAGTCGCCGAAGAAAAAGAGAATCGTTTCATCCATCGTGCCTCTCCACCACGCTCCGTTACATCCACTGAAATTATTTTCGAATCAATTCGAGGCCTTCAACAAGTCGGGCAGAGCCATCCTATTATCCGTATTGTTGCTTCCCCTTCTCCATTGTCTTTCCCTTCGTTCGACGAAGGTGACGGTCTTCCCATCCGTCTCGCCAACAGTCGAGCTCCTTTTATTCTCTCTACGTCGGTGTAGAACGTCGCGCAACGAATCGCCGTGCCCGTGGACCGAGAAAGATCGCTTGGTAAATTAGCCAGCCGATTAAATACGAGCTTTGACAGTAATTTCCTGTCATCGGCATTTGTTCCGCTTCGAGTAGCCGCGCCGTGACACAATAATGACTCGACGCAATTATAACGCAACTACGCCGAGTACCTTATCATTACGGACTCCATTTTAGGATCCCTTGATTAACCGGGAGGATCCTGCTCCGGCTAGGTATAGATGGTTCTGACAATCGCGAAGATTGAACGCCATTCTTTTTCGATCGTTATTAGCTTTAAAGGAGCGAGTACTCTTTTCGGGGGGGAGTTATTTGTTGAAAGAAGCGTTTTTTTTTCACCGGCGAGGCGTATTCATTTGAAAGTAGTTACCGTGCTTTGTCTTGGTGCACTGGGTGCATTTAACTTCGGCGAATTCAGGGGAGGGTTGATGTTTATATTAATCGTAGCAGAACTGCAGGTACGGGGGAAAGCCGGAAACCGACCGGAGCAGGGAAAGAAAATTGGAGGCGAAACATTAGGAAATAAGCGTCGTAAATCTTCCGTGCCTGTACATCAAGCTCCCGGAGTGGAGGAAATATATTATGCAATCAGGAATAGGGAAAAGTACTGGTGCAGCGGACACCGGCAGTGAACTGGCAGGAAAAATGAGGCAGCTAACCCGATATATCCAACGGGTCGCTGTTTCTTTCGCTGTGCTGTATCAACTGGGTCACGAATACGATTGGAAAAAATTCTCAACGACCACCTACCGTGCACCCTTAACCGAACCAATCGTAGATACCGTATAAAATCCATGGATACGCGAGAACGAGGTGGGAAATTCGTTCACACGTGTACGCGTTGGGAAAATGAGAACGAAAGAGTTAAGACGAACGAACAAACGCTGCCAGGACTTTTCATTAAAATAAAGTCTCGAACCTTGATCCTACGATACCGCTGCAATCCTCTCCAATTTTTCCTTTCAATAACTCTAGTTTCGACGTCGGTTCGACATCGAAGGAAAAAACAAGCAATTTAATCAATTCATCGTTGTATCATTTACCAGTCAATTCGACGTCCGAAAATTAAACGCGTACCTGAAGAATTTTGATCTCTGGCATTACGTCTTCTTATACGTTTCCCGTTGAACGATCTTGATTTATATATTTTCGTTTCCAACCGATACCATTCACGTAAATGACGCGACCAGCCGAGTTCCATTGGCTTCGGCTGGCATGCCCCCGATCATTTCCACGTGGACAATCGTATATGTTTCGATGCTTGTCCGTAGGATTAAAAAAAAAAAAAACCAACAACGGGTATATTCGTGTAGAGGCGGCCGAAATTAGTATGCATAACCGTCGAGTGCGTACGGATTAAAATCGAACGACTTGTTCGGCGACCCGGACACGAATGAATTCGGAAATGCCTCTGCGCTACCACTTTCGACTTTGTTCTCTAAAACACATATGTTCTCATTAACGCGCCAATGCTTGTTTCATCGATTTCACGTGGGTCATTCGACGAAGCGAATCGCCCACGGCCCACGCGATCGTGGTGCTCGTCGTTTTATTTAATATTTTGCGCGCCTCGTTAACGTTTCCTACATGCACACGTATGTATATGTGCACGGATCTGTTCGTGGATTTAATGGAAAAATGTTGGCAGCTCCTCGAAATAGCGGAATCAAATTCAAATTTTTTTGGCAAATACGGCATTACTCGCAAAGCCGAAATATCAGTGCAATTGTTCAACGAAAGGTACAAATTAAATTATTATGATTCCAGCAGTCCTAATAATCGCTAGGAAATCAAGGGTAATTAATTAATATAGTGAAAGAAAAACAGTCTTCTCCAGCTTGCGCCTGTTAACTATTTAATTACGTTATTCGAATATCTTACGCCGCACCTATTCCAAAATGAATAAAGTCCGCAGGGGAAGGGTTAGTGGCCCTTTGGAATTCTAAAAAGTCCCACCATAAAATGCAACGCTACGAAGAGGAAAAGAAATCATTCATTCCCGGTGCAAGATTGCGCTCGGCTATCTCCGCGCCGTTATCGAAACTTCTCATTCCCTTTGGTTTATGCAGCAGCGCGGCTATCAAGCGTTATCTGTGGCCCGGTCGTCTTCTCTTGGCGGCCCGGGAGGCTGGCTTTTCCGCATGCCTTATTCAACGTATCGTTGGATATTTATGGAATTTAAATGTTTTTAAATCGATACACCGAGCCGGCCCTTAACACGCGCGTTTCGCCCTTTAGAAACAGCGAACAAGCGGCCGGCTGTCCTTAAACTGCACGATTCCTACGGCAGCGAATGCCGGCTGAGCGATGATAATGAGCCAATAGAGGAGTCGACAATTACCGCTATTAGCGCCAAGTCTCGAAGAAGACACGGCTCCGTATAATCGTTGGACAACGTTGTTAAGACGAGGCTGCCACGGGTCGTGAGCGGGGCGAGGAGGCGACAGCGTGGTTGACACGAGCAGCACAAACAGAAATTTCCGCGACGGTCATGCATAATGGATGATTACGAGCCGTAGGATATCGATCGACGAGATCCGCCGTTGCTTTTTCGCCGCGGTGCACCCGTGGATCGCGTTAGCGAAGTTACGGGGAAGGCTCGATAATTATGGGGCGGAATCTCCGAAGTCTCGATAATCCAATGGAAACCGCGCCGAACGCTCATTTTCCCCGGGAAAAGGATTACCGTAGAGATTCGGGCACCTCGAGCCGAGGATCGATTCTAATGAGAATGAAATTTGTTTACGCGCCGCGGATATATTGCTTGCGGGGGCGTTGAACGGGGAGGGCGGCGAGGAGGAACGAAATAATTAACGAAGAATTAGTGACTCGAGAAAATATACGGTCCGTGATGTAATTAATAATCTGGAAACGCTAATATTGCCTTCTGTTAACGTCATTAAAAAATGCAATCAGAAACGTTGGAAATGCTACTTAGCTTTCACTGTTTCACCGGCTTATTTTTCACAGTTGCAGACACTCGGCCAATTCTCGTAACGCTGCTACCAGCAACAAGAAAAAAAACCCAGCAAATTCTCCGGATACGTTTCCATAATGCCGCGCGTATTTAATAAACGACCCGATGCGGCGACTCGCGCGGCTGTTTCGCCCGCGATAAGAGAGCTTCGCTGCTTTTCACTGGGGCCCGTTCATTCTCCATGGTATCCCCTCGCCGCCTCTAGGTTTTAACCATCGCAGGCTAATCAACGGTGGTTTTCTTGTAACGCGCATGGGAACGGGTGTTCCATCCTATCGGGGTTGATGCTCAAACGTTCAACGGGGATCGCGGAATTTCGCCTAATTAGCCACGTTCGCGAAGCTTTCCGGGTGTGCGAGCGTTTTATATCGCTGCATGCTAACTGGGGAGGGGGAGAAAGAAATTCCCACCCTCGTCGAACAATGCTTTGCTCGCGGGATATGTTACGTCGGGTTACAGGACCGCGTGCTTTAACAAGGGCCGTGTTTAGACCGCTCGGTCAGGTCGGGGCTCAGCCGAGCGAACTGAACGGGCTGATGTTAATTATTTTTACGAAATTGGTCGGGCTGGTTCTGCCTTTTTTGGGAACAGCAACAAGCACAACGGGGGCTACCGGTTTCGAGAAAAAACTGCCCGTTGCCCACTGGTTAATGATGTAACGATGAATGGACGGTTGCTCGGAACAGCGCACAGTGGGGTATTTGGCCCGAAAAACCGGACAAAAGTCAATTTCCAAAGTTTTGCAAAAGACAAAAATTTTTATTGTCTGAGATAGTTAAATATGTGAGAAACAATGTATCAATTTTTGTTTTCTTATTTACGAACTCAGGGAGCAGCAATTTTCGTCGAAAGTTAGCAATTTTGATGGCACGCATTGCTCTCTTAACCATTCTCTAAAACATCGTTGCTTATTAGCGATTTATGAATCTTTTAAGGAATTTGTGTAAATTCTGCCGTTATGGAAGCTTTTAAGGTAGGTATATACTACACTTTCCAACAGATTTTACACTTTTAGCACATATATTTATGTAGTTATTAATATTTGAAAATAATCAATATTTCGGTACTTTTCTTTTCGGTTACAAGATTTCATTAACTATTTTGTTATAGTATTTAACAGCATTAAAAGCTCTTTCTGGTGTCATTGCATTCGGTAAAGGTTTGTGAACACAATGCAACAAAAATTGGTTCCGGTTTCGTCCGGTTTCGCGTTTTATAGCTAATTTATGTAGAAATGATACTTGAGTGCTGCAGCGCGCCGCGTCGTTGCGCGTGCACTCGTCGTCACAATTCTGGCCCAGGCCTGCTTGGAGAACTCTCGCTGACGATGTCTTCTAAGTTCTGTATATCTGGATATGTTTATATCGAATTAATTAATTTGATGCCTCGAAATTATATTCATACGGTAACTGTTTGGTCGCAAGAACCGAACATATCGACGGCCTTTGTTACCGGAAAAATTTTTTTATGACCGGGTTTCCCGGAATTTGTCATAAACAAGCCCCAAAAAGTAAAAATTATTGATTCAAGACGCTAATGTGTCGCTACATTTAGTCGAAATTGAGTCGTGTACACACCAAGTTTTGTACTCTAGTACAAAACTGTACTCTACCATTGACCCTATTTTTCAAGAGGTTTCAACAGTCTTAAAGAAAAATGTTTTAAACAAAAGGTAAACAGTATTTGGACATCTACAAACTTCAATATATTAAATCTCGAAAACAATTTTTTTTTATAAAAAATTAAGTTATAATGTTATAAACTAATGTTGAAATTTGTTTTTATTTGCATAACATTGGAGCTGACATTGAGACGATTTCAACGACCTACTACATTATCTCCTTGGGCCTATAAACAACGCTACAATATTTTTGTCCGGTTTTTCGGGTCAAATACCCCACTGTGCAGCGGGGGGAACAGAGGTTCGCCATTGGGCTTAGGAATCATTTTTTTATTGACAGTGGAACACGGTAGAAGTGTGTAGTACCGGTGTGTTAATGCGTGGTATATGAGCCCCTTAATTGGAATAATTTATTTGGGAAAAACGTATGCAAAACGAAGGGCTGGTCCTTTGTTTTAATTTCGTTTCGTTCTGTCTGAATAATTTTGAAGTTGTAATCATACTTGTTTTATTTGGACCGCTGCGTCAGACAAAGGGAATTATGGTTTCACGGTTTCCTTTGGAAATGTATTTTTCAAATGAGAACGTTTCATCCGACACAGGAGGTGTACCGTCGATAGGTGTACACGGTTTTCATTGACCGACGACGAGACCCCGTGAATCGGGCGGAAGCTATGGAAACAGTGCATAAGATTTTTCTGTAGTTGAATCCGAGATCGATTCACCACGACGGCTCCGAATCTATTTCCGGCGCACACCCGCAACTCGCGAACCGCAATTTTTCCATTTTTCGCAGCAATCAAAAGCCGAGGTTCCGTCGGCATTCGAGCATCGAAACGCGGTTTCTCTCCGTCACGCAGACTCGTTCGCCCGTCGCGATTGTCGGTGATTTCGCGAACGCTATTCGACGCCTATTCCGACATCTTCCCCTGCGAAGGCTTTCATTTCCCTTACACTTTCCTTCCGTCCCCTATTGCCTTTCGATTCGGTGATCGAGAATTTCCGAGAGACCTCAACCCGGCCCGATTGTTATCACAGTGCTCGATACAAACTTACGGGGAAGGCGCGGCGAAATATTACGCGGAGCGGATTTTGTATACTCGACAAAAGAATGCTTCACAGCGAGGAACGCGAAAGACGCGACCGATCGGACAAGGTGTGCCAAACCATTCTGAAGTAGCTTTTCAATTACAAAGTAGCCCGTGCCTCGTTCAATGACCAGAATTAAATCGTATTCCAGATTATACGCGGCCGATCGATTCGATATATCCTATAGCCCGTCAGCACCCAGGCCCGCCACCATAATGCGAATCGGGGGATCTATTGACTCGCACGCGCATAATAGTGCTCTCAGGCTAATGCGTGCGCCGCGGTGCATCACAACGCAAACATCTTAGGATAATCTACGTCAAGCCGCAGGTACGGCGCAGCTGCAACAGACGTGCGATCCGGCCATTGTATTTACCACGGATTAATGATCGATAATTAATTGAGCGTGATTCGACGGGGCAAAATATTGCCCTCGAGGATCGGCTCGCGATAAATACCCCGTGAACGATTTTATGCTTACGAGGTACATTCTTTACAGAACAACCATAAATCGTGAACAATAACCGACACTTTATCGATCCTCATATACCCCGGGATATCGACGGATATTTCGCTTCCCTATCACCGTCTGTACAAGTCCCACCGCGTAAAAACCGGAGAACTTTCGAAGTTTCGCCCAAATGAATTATTCAAGGCTGCATATAATTTCCTATAAATAAACCCGCGCCCCGCAAAGGGCGCATACACGCAACGCCAATAAGAGCAAATATTCTATTCCACCGCGGACAAAAAACGCCCCCGATCTATGAACGCGTCGGCCACTCCGTCGAGCCGCAAAGAATAAACCAGCGCGAAATCGAAGGTGATCGCCTTCAGCGGGGACCGATACGGTGGACATTAGCCGACGAAGGGGGCAAGTTTTTCGCGCCCCGTTAAGTTTGGCAGCGGCAAGGCGGTGCCTGGTCAGCAGTATGCGACTTTTATTGCTAATGCAGTCTGTCAGCACGGCGGAGAAACGTTCTGGACCCTTGGCCACGAAGGAGGCGACGGTGTGGGGTTGGCACACGTACACGGGAAATATGGAGAGGCACGAAAGTCGATGCGAGGGACTATCCGTCACGAGCCGCGCGTGGTAGAACGTGCTCGAACGATCGAGAAGCGCATAGAGAGAGAAAGAGAGAAGGGGGGGGGGGCGGTGAGGGTGTAAAGATATACCAGGGAGACGTGGATGGTAGTTTTATGCAAGGGACGATCGTTAATCAATCACGAGCCCGTGAGTCCACCGGCTGGGGATCTGTGCTGGTCGTCACGACCGGAAGGACGAGAGTGATCGAAAGAGAAAGGTACAGGGAGGAACGATAAATATTGTTTTTGCCACGATCCTTAGGATGTCCGCCCAGCGCTACGCGGCCAGTTTCCAAGTAAACCCGCGTCGGGGTAAAAAGTTCCGAAGTCGCTTGGACCTGTTTCGAGGAAGCCCGGTTTTTACACCCCCGCCTTCGTGCTTCATTCTGCTCGCGCCGCTTTGCCTGCGATGTCAAAACTTCGCCGCTGGGAAGACCCGCGAATTAATTCGAGCGCCTTTACGCAAAGCGGCAAGGAGGCGAAGAAGAAGGAGAATAATTCAACGCGGGCCTGCATGGAAAATGAAGCCGCGGATAGAAATTTTATCTATGCGCATACATTAAATCGGCCGGCGCGATCGCAGTGTAACGCGATCATTATATTAAGTATCAGGCGAAAGATATTACCGCGGTGGAATCTTCGTTTCGAGTAGTTTTGAGATTTAGCAATTCCAACGGGGCGCGAGCGATATTTGGATATGAGACGCGTGAATGCAATAATTAGAATGAGTAATAAAAATCTATGCTCTACGCAATACTAAAAACACGATATAATCGGAGAATATATTCTCAGCCTCCGATTAATAAGTACGCATCCAGCGTTCCCCGTCACACACGGAATAACGAAGCAAGACGCGACGGAATCAGAGCAAGCTGAATGTCGAGCTGTTCGCAAAGGCCGAGTTCGATCCGCGAGCAGATCCGTTATCGATCAAACCGAAGTCGGGACAGAACGGTCGCGATTGCCTGCGTTAATTCTGTGCAAGGCGTGGTCTTTCCTCTGCATCCGTTAATCTCCTACGGCCACTCTAATCGTGGCAATTCGCGTCAGCTCGATGCTATCGGACGCGCGGTGCCCGCGAGAGTGCAAGAGTTTGGCGACCGATAGAACAGGCTAATCGTCAACGAATACTAATTACACACCTCTAATCACCGATTCCGCGGGAACGGTGCGTCGATCGGGCCGGGCATCCCCGCGAATTTACGCCCAGCTCGATAACAGCTACCTCTATATCCATCCCCGATCCCGTTCGAATCGTTGTTTGCCCGTCGCCGGGCAAAGATTTTTCGCGACGAAGGAACGACGATCGATTGGAAACGAGAAAGTTCTTCATATCCGTTCGCCACGGTCCAATCGTTCTGAAGCGTGATCGTTATTGATAGGACTCGCATTTAACCCGACGCTACTCGCTCCGCGCTAAAACCTTTAACGCTTTTCCGCTCTTTAATGACGGCGTTAATAAGGGTGGCGCGGCACTTACGTTGCTGAAGTACGTGACGGGTTCCAGACGTGTCCCGAGTAGAGGCGAGCTGGCACGCGGATTTAATTACTTACTGTCAGACGCAAAGAGCGATAACTGGCCGCTTACTCACCTGAAACAGGAAAAAGTCGGTGAGTTAATTGATTCATCGAGTGGCACTGAAGCCGAACGGCGGCGCGGGGTCGACAGGGTTTTAGTTGATTCCGGGCAGCACGGTTTTGTAAGGAAACGGTGGGCCACTGGTTGGAATAATTAAAAGGGAGGGACGAAGCACGCTTTTAGGGAAGCCTTCTGATGGCACTCGAGCTTTCAGAAGTTGGCACGGAGTGTCTCGGACGGCGAGACCGGTTTGATGCGAGCCCCCCCGGGGGCTGAATGGAAGACGAACGTGAAAATTTAATAAACAATTTATCGATGTCCATTTAGGAAATATACTGAGAGGAGGGGGAGGATAAGAAATTGGGGATGGAAGATGATATGGGTCTGGATTAGGATTGATCGACAAGATAATGGTGTCTGTTGTATGTCCGATTAAAGTGTGATAAATTTTTACCGCAAACAGGTCATTAATATTGTATCAGATGGATGGCAAGGTTGTTAATAAAAATGAAGCGGTACCTCAATCTCCCATTATATTAATATACAGCAGACAGGAGTACGCTGTGAAAAAAAATGTTCCGATATTTTCGTACGAAACACCGCAAAGAAAATGGAAACTAATTATGGCTGCACGATGGTTCAACTCGGCGCAGAAAAGGGATACCCCCATTCGAATTAGCCGAGCTGCATAAATGCAGCAGGCAAGTGGCATGGACAGCGATATCCTATCTGGGATGAGCTTAATAGCGTTAATATTAACTAAGCAAACGAGCGAATGGAGTCGTATCAGTCGTGCACGTACGTGTATCGTCGGAACGTGCGTTCTCCCATTAAAGTTTGCACGTCGGAAGACGTAACGTTCAACTTCGTCACGGTACGCCATGCAATTGGCACAGATATTGTCCGTTCCGCGCGGTAAGTTGATTTCCTTTATCGCCGAACGATTGATCGACGATAGTAATCAACGCGAACAGAAAGAAATGCAACGAGATACAATTTTTCACGGACACAGAACATTTCTTTCGCTACAATTATTAATATTTGAATTTACAACAGGAGGCACACGTCTAAAAAATACTCAGAGAATTTACAGAGTATCGGGAGCGTTTCAGTTTTTATCTTTCTCCTTTCAAATAACTTCGAAGAAGTAATTCTGCTCTCGGATTGCATTTAAACTAACACAGCCTTAAAAATCTTCGACAATGCACGTCCGCAATGCGCGGGTGGAAATTTTAGAGGAAATCTCATTTCACCGGCAGCAATCTCTCTGCATACCTCTTTGCATATCGCGCCAATAAACTTGTTCGTCTCTTTGTTCTTCCCAGCGAAATAAAAGGTAAGGAAATTTTATTGGCCAGCGGAGACGACACGGCGCTGCGCGTGGAATGCCATGAAATGGTCGGAAGTTTGATTTTCTAACGAATCCCTGGGATAATTAAGGGAACGACAGTTCGCGCTGCAAAGAATGTATGGGTGTAATTGTATTCTTGCATTTAACAGCCCCGATCGATATACAATCTGAAATACATAAAACGTAAAAAGAGAGACCGAAATTCTACTCAACTCGCTTCTGGAAAATTCTCCAAGCGTGGAACAAAGTAATTCGTAATTCCCGATATCCAATTAGGAGCAACGAAAGGGTCAAAACTGTTCCAAATGAGACCAGTTTTACTTCCGCAGGATTATTCCGTGAACAACCGAACCGAATAGAATATGGAGACCAGGGGAATCCAGTGGAAACCGGTTCTTAATAAAAATCAAATCAAATTTTACAGCCCCGATCGATTCGCCGACTGCAGGGGCTAGTTTAAACCAAAATTTCCAAACCTCCGGCCATAAACGTCCCCGCGGATGGAAAGGAAGGATGAACCCGCGGACGGCAAATATTTCTCTGCCCGCGGTAAACCCATCGACCCCCGTAACGATTGCGCGAATCGACGATTTTCTACGTCCCGCTTCGCGAGAACTAAAGTCGTCCATAAACACAGGTTCCGTCCAGATCAGGGTGGAATCCCGGCGGCTCTGGCCGCGTTTAAAACGCGGAACCGATGAAAGGAGCGCGAGGAAAACGGAAAACGTGCCTCGTAAATCGTCGACGGATAATCCTGATGGGGGGGGGGGGGGGGCTCGAGCGCGTTGCGGCGGCAACCGTAGCGACGATTCAAAAATCGTAAAAGGGTCGAAGCGCGAAACGCTCACCGACGGAGGGGAAAAAAGCGCTCGAGAACAACGAGTCCAGATTTTTGCCCGACGATCCGCACTTAATTGGCTGGGACTGGCCGGGCTTTGCGTTAATTTATTTATCGACGAAACGATGGGCCGACACTTTCTCATCCTCTCCTTCGCAGGGAGGCAATTTAATCGGCCGCCGCGTACGCGGCCTCCGTTTCAGGGCAGATTATTCTTTCGTTCGCTAATTGTGACGATTGTTACATTGGCAATATTATCCCTCCCCTCCCCCGTTTCTACCGTTCCATCGCTTATCGACGTTGCGCAAGTATCGCGTACAGTTTTCTGTCAATTACGGTATTCAAATATTTAAACTGCGGACTACACCGATCATTCGGGTATCCTGCGGTGGGTTTTCCCCGTGTAAGTCCGTGCCCAAGTAACGAGCCCCTAGGCCCTCCGCGTTCTGCGCGCTATTCCCCGTTTCCATCCTACCGAATACGATTAATACTTTTCAATCGACGCATCGCGGATGCGCCGCGGGCGCGTATTACGCCCCGTCCTTCATTCTTCGCGGAACGTATGCAGATATAAGCATGCGTCGGCGGCGGTGCCTGTAGCGGCTAAGGTAGGAAAAAGGACGACACCCTTAATGGGAAATTTGTGTTTAATCCCTGTGTTGACAAGGGAGGGAATCCCGAGCGTAACAGAGCGTCCACGGATGATCCACCTTTTCCCGCGGCAATCTCCTTCCACGGCACGATGAAATTCAATCCGCAACCGGAGGATTCTCTCTCGTTAGGGATTACGCCTTTCGCTCCTTAAAATCCTGCCCTCCGCCTCGCCGAACCGTATTGTCCCGCCGTAATAAGGTATTTTAATTGGTGGTTGTTATTATGTTCGGCAGCCAGGCCGGCTGCTGCCGTCTCTTCGGGCCGCCTTCGACATAATCCGAGAACGGGAAGAAGCGGAGGCAAAAGAAGGAGCAAGAAGTAAGACGAAGAGGGGAGTAGGAGGATGACGTGGAGTGGAGAGGGTAGGTATAAGAGACGGCCCCCCTCTTTCCGCCTGTTCTGTCCTTCGGGAAACAAAAACCGAGACGCCGACCGAGAGGAGAACGAAAGGGGAAACGGGACGAAGTTCTCTAGCGCAGGGAAAAGGAGTAAGAGATGGGAAAAGGGGAACAGGGAGAGAGTGGTTCTCTTTAACCACGGCTACCATAATGCTCGCTACCATATACAACACCGCGCACAGAGGGAAGACAGCATCGGTTCGTACGCCGGTGACCGAGGGTCAACCAGATACCAAGCGGGCCGTGTGTTTCGAGTGCCTCGCGCCCGATTAATTGCACGCTGACCAAGATTTATCGGGCGAGGAGAGAGCACGACTGAAACGGTATCCCGGTGCTCGTTCTTTGCCGCGGTAATTGCCCGGTACCGATTACTAATTGCTCGTTCTCTCGGGCTCGCTGCGAGCTGACCGATTTGGGGACCGTCGTACCCGCGATCAAAACCCTAAGAAACGTGTCACGACGCGGTGACAACCGGCGCACAGCGAGGGCATTCCGTTCGGTATCGTTCAAGAATTATCCGTTATCTTTTTGGGGGAAATTTGTATTAAATATCTGGAGGTTTTTTCTAGCGGTAATTTATTTATATGATGCAGGTATTCCCGGCGGAATGTCGAGAGCACATACGAATCGTGAATTATCGCTCCCCGCGAACCAATCGAACAAATGGGGGTCGGGTGAAAATTTTTCCACGTTTCTGGTTCGCTCGTAAATAATGAACGCTCCGAAAGCATAGCCCTCAGACGACTGAAACTTTCGAAAATGAAGTTCGAAAGCCATGGCGTAGGAGTACCCCTGCAGGGGCGCATATTTGAGTAGCCATTAACGGCTTTGGCGTGGTTGCTTGTCAGTCGATAAAAGTTTTCGCAGTATCTCTCTCTCTCCCTCTCTCTCTCTCTCTTTCTCCCTTTATCACGGCGCCCTCCCGCGTTTCTCCTCTCATTCGGTTTCCCTTGTTTCTTTTCTCGTCTCTGTCTTTCGTCCGATGATTTCTATTCTCGCTATCTTCTTCGCACACCGTCTGAAAATCCACGAAGATGAACCGTGTCCTCGGCTACCAGGATTTCCACTCGTGATAGGAGCAGCATAAATGCCGGTACGTTAATAGACTGGGGCTTAACCTTTCCGCTAATGGCCGACACGGTCAAATTTGATATCCATTAAGTATAATGAGATAATAAAGTCGCCGAATGGTCGTCGTTGGATTAATGGTTAAATAAAATAAGGACGCCCGAGGTGGCTCGGTTAAATTCATCCTTCCATTATAATTTCTTGTTTCTGGCGAGGAGCACGCAGAAACGATGTACTCCGCGGGGACCTTCAATTTACGGGAAAGGGTTTTATTGAAATCTCCAACTGCATCCAGCAAGGGAGTAAAACTGTCGCGTGCCTTTGTGCAGCGGTCCAGATAATAAGGGGCATTGAATTTTCAGAGGTAGGTAATACTCCGAGAGGTGGCTCTCTTCTAGCACCACTTCTGGATTCTCTAATATCGAGCCGCTTATTGTTTAAGCAGCTATTAATGTTCATTTCAAGCTGGTGAATTTATTCCGGTAATGAGGCGTGTTGAAACCGCGAAATATAAAAATGCGACGGCGTCGATTTACCTTTGCAATTCTACAAAACGTAATGGGAGTTGGCAAGAAGCAACTATAATTAAAGGGGCCATAGTGATAAATAGTGTTTATCTCTATTGGCGTCGAGTACCTTCTCATTGGATTCGCTTCACGGATTGCCCTCTTTTAACATTGTCAAGATACTCTCACGGGAATTGATAGATCTACATTCGTATTTCGGCAGAGTAAAGAAGAAATATAAATATAATAATGCAGGGGTGTTATTCATTCTGTTTTGTTCGATCCTTCATATTCCTTGCAAATCATAATTTCAAATATATTACTCGGTACAATTTACTGTTGCACCGTGAATTTCGCTATCGCGATCGCCGTGAAATAAATAATGCAGATTTCTGCAGGGATTTTTCATTATCCGCGAATAAAAGCGAGCCGGACACGCGTCATAAATCAACGTTACCCGCCTCGTCGTAGAAAAATAAATGAACTATTACGAACTTTCGTTCGTCCCTCGAAACTCCATGGACACCGTGTATATCATGCCGTCATTTCGGCCGCGGTGGTTCTGGAACACGGCGAAGAGGGGAGGAGGGGGTCGCGCGGTGAAAAAATTAGATTAAAACTCGATAATTAAAACTAGAGGTTCGACGGTGTAATCTGCTGATGAAAATCTGCTCGAGTTTCGCCCCGCGCCGTCGAGCGCCGTTCCTAGCTGGTTTCGATTTTATTTAAAACGTGTTAAACAACTTCGTTCCGGTTAATGCGACCACCCATAAATCGCGTGACTGCGATAAAAGTTGTTCCCGTGTCGCGAACGATCGTTTGCAAACGGATTATTACGGGTTATCTGCCCCTCGATGCGAATTTTTAGCTGCGCGCAGAGCTCCGAGAATCAGTGAACATTTGACGATGTAATAAAAAAAAATTGTTGACCCAGGTAACGACTTGCAATGAGCCTACATTTAACGCACCCGGATTATATTGCACGACGCTTCGATCCGAACGTTTTCGTGCCACGTTAAATTGAAGATGATGAATCATAATAATAACGTGTCATAGCGGTGTGCCCAATTTTACCTTCAATGGGCGTATTTTACTTATAATTGATCTCGAGTATCGCGGGCCAATTGTTTGGTAAAGGCTGTCGAGGGCCATCTATGACGAAGGGGAAATCGATTCGTCCCGATACCTTTATTTTTCCGCCCGCGATTCTGGCAGAAACAAGAGGAACCAATAACATCGGCGCTCGACGTCAGGATCGTTGCAGAAATTCAACGGGCCGAGCTAAAAGCGGGCCACCTCGTCGGCGATCAATCTCCCACTTAAAATCGCGAAAATAAACGGGCGTGCCCAGCCGTGGTCGACTCAATATTGGTTTTCGACTTTGTTTTTCCTGCAAGTTCCAGGCTGCACGGTCCCACACCACCGCTACGCGGTTGGCCAGGTAAATTGGCCCCGGCGAATTAACGACCTTATCAAACGACTACGAATTTCTGCGAAACGATATTACCAATAAAGCCGGCTGCGATATAGCCAGCCCACTTCGCATCCTCGCGCATCTTCACGGCGAAAAATAAACCGTTCGAGATATTGAATAAGCCGGCCGGCTTGATTAGATTACCGATATATACCGTGGCGATAAATTTGCCCTGGCGAATTGAAGTTGATATTTACCAGTTAACGAAATTGGAGAGAGAAGTTTCTTTTATCTCTCCGCGGAACGACGCGACGTGGCGCAGGTCATTGCGAAAATCTAAGCTGCAGAATGGTTTGTTAATTTTTAATTTATATGTGCGGTACATATCGTGGTCCCTGTTAGCTGTGTTACCGACACGGGGTGCCGTCTATTTCCATGAAACGTAATTACGCAAAGAACGGAGAGGAATATTAATTTTAATGTCGATTGAAAAACAGTATTACTTTCAGTGGCAGTTTAATATACGTTTCAAAGCGTGTCGCTTCCAACAATAATCGGCGAGCCGCAGAATTCAAACGAAAAAGAACATCCGGAAACGGGAAATCAAGATAATTGCCATTCATTACATTAAACACCGGCCCCGCCAAATAATGGGAAATTAGTTTGTATGGATCTCAATCTGGAGTATTCATTTAACAGCTATTAATTATCGGTAACCAAATTACGAAATAAATAATTAACATGCAATTAAACAGTGGAAATAACTGAGGGCGCAACATCATTATGCTGTAATATACGTTTCCAAAAATGTAATTAACAAACAACGTCAACAAATAATAGCGTGCGCTAAATCGTGCGCTCGAATTTATATGTGCTCCTCGTTAAAAGCCAGTCATTAGCCACCGAAAGATCGATCGGCAATACAAATCCATGTCCTTTTCCCATTCGCGTTGCGCAAACAACGTCTATGAAATTTCGTAATCAGTCGTCCAGTCGCCAATCCCAATATCTTCCATTTGCTTTCTAATCAGCCGCTCGCTCCTATTCTTTTCTGACCTCGCTCCTGCACACGGAATTAGGAACATCCAATATGTGTTTCGATTTCTATTACCGCGAAAGAATGCGATACTATCCGCCCGCGATGAGTTTCAAACGAAATAACAGCGGAATTCCATAGATAGAATTCTCGTTAACGGATTCCGACGGGCGTGCATACACGTCTGTTTGCCGATAAATCGATTCGTTCGCTCCTTTCCTTCATTTCCGCCAATTTCGTTCGGCTGCTTTTCCATCGTGATACCGAATAAGGACTGGCTACCCCGTCGAAGTTGCCAAGGTGGTCGCGAAACGTGACATGGAAAGCCGTAAGACCACTCGGCGGCGCGATCCCAGACGTAAACTCAAGCAGGTGGTTGTGGGAAAATGATTGTGGGACTCGGCAACGTGAACTACATATATTCGGTTCGCTTGCACAGAGAGCGGCGTGGAATTTTTCGAGCTGTTTCAATTAAACGAGGCATGAGAACTTTTGCTCCTCGCCAATCGAAAGAGGACAAATGCCACAGCGAACGCGGATAAACAATTTAATGCTCTCCATGGGAAAATGAACGATCGGGTCCAATGCGGTCTCGTTCAACGTGTACGGTTAGATATTATTAATAGGTGAGAGCAGAAATAATGCGGCGCAGGCAAATGATTGAATATTTAATACATCATACGAGTTACGTCCGAATATTCGCTGACTCTTCTAACACGATTTCACGAACTGAATATTAAGAGCGGGGTTGAACTTAATTTAGTTTGAAAATGAAATGGAAGTAGGAATCGTTGAATCGAAATATCGTGCCGGGGCGTTCGATTAAAATTTTCCATCGAGGAACGAAGTGGAAATAAACGTTTTATCACGGTCAGAGATTGCTTCATCGGCGTAAACGGAGTTGACGAAGGAAGAGGCTAAAATAGAATTTCGCTGGGAGCATTTTTATGCGGTGTAATGAGAGAGAAATGCACGGGCCCCGCGCGTAAAGTGTTGCGCAGGTTATGCGATCGCACAGTGCCGCGTGTCATCCGTAACAATGGACAAAGTAAAGTACATTCGCAAAATGTTTCACATCCTCAGACAGAGCTCGTTCGTTGTCTAGACTAACGAATGTCTCGAAGCTTTGTCACATTCCATTAAACACGGTTCCATCCTGCTTCGCCCCGCGAGAAAAATTTGTGCACATTCAGTTTTATATCTGCGCCACGTTCTTAATTGAAATTAATCAATAAAATGAAACTATGTACAGACAGCTCCGAGTTCAATACACACATCAATATACGCACTGTTAATGCAATAGTTCGTATACACCGCGGTACAATGAATTCCACAAACCAGCGCTGCAATATTTGTGTACGTAAAGCCGACATACATTTTCGCGCGTCCCACATATTTGCTACAAATGAATACGCCGCTAATTTAATTCAAAGTGAAACTATACCATAGCACCGACTACTGTGTTCATTAGTAACTGGAGCTCCCGCAGTATTTATAGTATTCGAGAAAACTTCGTCCCGCTGGCGGAAAGCAACTTTCAAGAACAGCGTCGTCGCCAAATGTAAATTTGTCGCGCGTCCTTACGTGCGTCACAATTGCACAAGAGAATCTCGCGGCAGCGAAAAGCCCCGGTCGTGCAGGCCAACAGGAAGCCGGTAAAAACACGAGCTTTGAGTGGATTTGCTGGACAAGGCGTTGTGCGTGGTCTAATGAGAGGAAAATTGGCTAAGTTCGTAACTGCGTTTGCTTCTCCCTTTTGCTGCTGCGGCCTCCTCCTCGCCTGGGTGGTCGGTGCATACAAAGTTCGTTGCGCGAAAATTTCCCTTCACCTGTGACCTGTTCCTCTGTCAACGATGGCCCAGGCCACTTCAAGCACCCTTTACTCCCGAACGTCAAACATGAACGACGAAACAAAGCGGCGCCGCTGCACGGAAGGCTTCCGTCCTTGCGGAAAACAGCGGATCGGTCGATTGCCCCGTGAAATTAACTCCGAACAGTCTCGTTGCACGCAGCTTTCCGCGTGGCCGACGGGACCGCTTGTTTCCGACTAATAGGATTGTCTGTCGCTATTGAATGTTTTAGGGCTGCGGGGATAAACGGAGCGGGTAAAAGCTTCTTCTTTTTTATTTTTTTTATCCAAACGGTCGAGATGCTGAATATTACAGCAGCGGTAACACGTGAATTGGGGTTGCCAGCTATTTCCATGAAGTACAAATGGATAATTGGAGGAGCTTTCCCGATTACATCTTGGGCATTGCCCATTACGTTCATCGATAGGTCGATACACGGAACTCGACGGAAGACGGTAAATTGCGCGTTGAACTGGCCACATTAGTGAATAATCTGTTTGCCCATTATCACGTGTACACGCACTTGCATTGGACCCCGTTTGTGCTATATTACAGCCCTCCCCCCTGGGCCTCCACCCCTCTGATCATTCATCAATAAATCATTAACGCATTATCGGCGCTGCTATCGATTTTTGCCATAACCGATTTTCGATTATCATCTGTAAACACGAAATCACGCGAAACACCGTAATAACTCGGTCCTGTCCAACTATAATAAACAATCTTTACAGACGAATTCGCTTGCATTTAAATGGCCCCGCTTAAAGCAGAGGAGTTCTCGGTGTCGCGGCGAAGTTTCGTTATTGCTGCTCGAAAGTAACTGAGAAACGGTGTACCCGCTTAATTGACACCGCCTAATAAACGACTCGATTTCCCATAAGACGTTCCGTGCCTATCACCCAGGCACAGTGCACCCTCGCCGGGTCGCCCGGAATCTCGGTGAATTTCTGAACGAGATACCGAAGGACCAATTAATTCACGTTTCGCGGGGAGCTCGATTGCTCCTATAAAGACTTTAGGGGCGGGAAAAGCCGGCCGTCTACACTAATTGGCCAATTTTCGCCGCTTAACGTCCAATTTATTACTATCTTCAGGATCTTCCGGCTACGTCGTCGACGCCCCGAAGAAGACCAAAAACCGCTCCCCGGAGTATAATCCGATCGTCGAGTCGATAGATTGGGATCAGGATGAAGACGCCGAACGCGAAGGTGGGTCCGGCGTGGGGTGGCTGACGGAGGGAGCTGCTCCTGGACCACTAATTAAAATGCAAAGTAATTTCATTGAGGGTTCGCGTGTCAATGGCCGTGACGCGAGTTGCCCCTTTCTTTGCCAGTGCGATATCATCGAGCGTACAAACGAGCAACGTAGTGGCCGAGATAGCGACTAACCGCCGTTCTAATTCCGACTGATCGTTCACCCCTTGCACCTGCGCGCCCTTCGTCTCGATGCCTCGATGCTTTTGACAGGGCTTACGCGCTCGATAGTTAACGACAACCGGGTGGTCGATCTTCTTTCCCGAAGCCCTGATAATCTTCCTAATTGAACGGCCTAATATAGTAGTTTTAGGGCTCAGTGGGATACGCCAGTCAATACACACTTAGGATTTCTTTCCTAATTAGACCGGTCTTGTTTTTTTGTGTCTCTAGGATTACCCGGATTAGTGCCAATAGGTACAGAGCGGGGTAAGAAATCAGGGGAGTATGTATGCGCGAATTCTATCAGCGACATTATACATTTCACGTGAAACCTCGAAGAAGAAGCCATTTCTAACAAACTCATCCGCAGATATCCTCACATTTCCTATGCGTATCACCTCAGACGAGTATTCCAAGGAGGAATTCATTTCAAACTTCGCAGCGTTGCACCCGACCTCGTCCACGTTACCGTTCTTATAAAGTTCCGCGAAGAGGTACCGGCAGTTTCGAAGATTTTCAATTCCACGGTGAAAATAAATTCGATGCAGCCCGGGTCAACTTCCCTCTGTCGTACATTCCCCATTGGAATTACAAGATCGACGATCGATTATCAATTTCTAGCGGATTAACGATCGAACGAAGCGACGATATTTGTTCATGTCTGGAACATGATCGCGCGACGTAATTCATAACATTAGGGACTGGCTCCGGTCCTCGAGTAAAAGAATTGAATTTCGTGTAATGCCCGAGCACCGCGGGTGAACGTCGGACCAGATGGAGCAAGATAGTTGATGGCGGGGGAGAAGCAGGAAGGTGTGTAGAAGGAAATCGACCCAATCCAATTCGATGCGAGTTCTCGCCCACTTGATATCGCATAACAAGGGTTGGACGGTGGAACGATTTGAATACGGAATACGATTACCGTTAAGATAATTAATTAATGCAATTGAAGTAATTGGAGAATACGTCAGGATACGCATCGTCGCCGGGCTATTTTCGTGGTGGCTTCTGAGGTTCGCTTATTTTTCTGCCATTTTTGACGAATTATACCTATCCAGATAATTCCTTGATGATTCTATATACATATATATAAATAAAAAATGTATTTGCTGTATTCTTAAAAAAGCAATTCATTTCGAGCAATTCTGCATTGTTAAGCGTGACACGAGAATCCCTCGATTCAGGCGATTAATTTTTGTCGAGATATAACGAGATATTTAATCACAAGAATTAATTTACAGCGAATAACACTTTCGCGTCTCCGATCGTTTAACGTAGCTCGGAGGATTGTTAACATTCTTAACTCTAATTTTCGCGAGGGCAAGCATTATTTTCCCGGTATCAGCCATTGGAATAATTTCGATCAAAACCAATTTACCAATGAGCGTATCATTCATCTCGCACGACAGCGACCGTTTTCTCAATTTCTCAAAACACCAACATCCATCTTCCCTCGCCGTTGCTGCGACCTCGCCGCGCTACGTGTATTCACCTTGCGTGACTAACTTTACTACCGCGGTCTAACGTAATCGCCATGGAGCTCATGAGTAATGTGCAAAGTTCCATTAAGTCATTGTGTCATAAAGGTCCCGGCCGGTGTGTTCTAGCGAGAAGTAACGCCGTTGTCGACACCGCCGGGACGGGAAAGAGTTCGCAGCCTCGGACGGACGCGATTCCAGAACGATTCACTGAAGTTTTGGCTCTGGGTCAGGTGCACGGGGGTTGCGCTTGCCCCCCCTGAGACCGATTTCAATTAATCTTGTATCCGAAACTTCACCTCAGCCGCCGACATCGTTAATCAATTCAATTGCTCGCCGACGATACATTCAGAAACGACTCCAATTCCATGGTGCATCTAACGGTTCCACATCCCTAACAGCATTTTGATCGAATCGATATCGATTAACCGGCACGTGTAATCATTTGCGATCGGGCAGCTTTTATTTCTTCGTAATTATAGATGGAACCAACCATCCACGACTTACGTTCACTGTTACGCTAATCACTTCGCCAAGTCCCAGTGCAACGATCAATTCTGCTACGTGCCACTTCCCCTTGAAACGGCGATCGACCGCGATCCGCTGCGATTCCTAACAGATGAGCGATAGTGACGCAAACTGAGCCTTCCTTTCCGTACTTTATTGCCTCGTACATTCGCGTCGTTTCCACCTTTTGATTCGGCCGCCAGTGTTTAATTGTCCACCGGGACGTTCAATCGAATTCCATCGAGCCGGCAGAATCATTTATGCTTGGATGGACCGTTGCGCAAACCGTGTCGGTTTAAAATCTAACTTTCCAGAACGTCAAAGTTCACGAAAGGAGCAAGTATTGTCTCGCGTCGAGGTGCGCGAGAAGAGGCTGAGCCCTTATCTGCAGCCCTAATCCTCGTTGGCCATGGAACCTCTCATTATCCTTACATTTATTACCCGCCGGCTTAAGGACTTTCCGATGCGATCGGCACACGTTCACAGAAACGCAGAAAAACTGGCCAGTATACGTGCAACTTCGCCACCGCCGCGGCTTGTTAACATTCTTCACGCTGTAGGTGCGGAGCTCGCTCTTCGACGGGCCTTATGGCCTCGTTCGCCACACGTTGTCGTCGTTGTCGTCGTCGCCGTCGTCGCCGTCGTCGTCGCGATTACCCGATGAAACCGGCGCGGGGACGTCTGGGGAGAGGGAAATCGAGCGTAAAAAGAAGGTGCAACGAGTAGAAGGCCCGGGGAAAGGAAAAAGAAGATCGTTCACGGACGCCACTCGGCGAACGTTGTGTAAAACCGTGCAGCACACGGTCTACGATTCTCGCCTGTGTGTTCTTCGTTACATCCGGTTCGCAGACTTCCTCGTCGATGCCAGGACCTCGAGCGAGGACTTTATCGCGCCGCTGAAATTTATGAACGTGGCAAATTCAAGGACTGGACCGTGCGCACCGCAGGATATATAGGCGACGGACCGCGTTCCGGAGATTTATCGCATATTATACATATAGTCGTGCATGCACTTGCTACGTAGGCCCTTGGTATCAGCATCGATAGAAAATCATTTTTTAATATTAATACACGGTCTGTGTTAAATTCTGTAGCTGTACGCGGAAGAGGAGGGAGGAAAATAGTTATATCGTTGATCACATAGTTGCATGCGTGCACAGTAAAAACGGGAAACAGAAGTGGAAGGGTTCGCCTGAATACTAATTTTCGTTACACCTATTGATCCTTTTTCTCAAGTCGTATAATTCTGGCCTTCAATAATTCTTTGAAAATGCAGGGGTATACGCGTATCGTGGAATTGTGCTATTTTACTTTAATCGAAGCACGCGTCTTTTTACTCATAGCCAAACCTGAATAAAAAAATTCATGCCGCTCCCCCAAAAAAAAGAAACAAAAAGAAAACCGTGAATGTCTCAAAATATTGGCGCGCATTAATAATAGAGAGCTGAGCTGCGAGGCACGCGTGTACAGTAATTTCGCGGAGAAAAAAATGAGTAGCTGCAAAAATCGATGACCCCAATCGGATTTCCCGTTCCTTCTGTCACCATCGCAACGTCGATAATTGTTCTTCCACGGTGGATTACATTCGAAGCTCCTTGCCGCGACGTGTCCGCCGTAAATACCGGTGGAATCTGAATCGAGCTGCAGAGCCCGAATAATCCGCGAGGCGTGCGGCGAGAACGTCATCCGCATTTCGCCGTGTGCACACGATACGCGCCACTCGTTCGTCCGTAAAACCAATCGTTATTGACAATAACGACCCATTAAAACACCGATACATAGTCAGGCCCGTGCGTCCTGTTTCGCGCTCGGTTGTTTCGACCCCTTATCGAACGGATGCCGCGTTCGTCGACGATAGACCGTGACGCAGCCATAATTCGCGATATATCAGCCCCCGAGTCGTTTTAAAATATTCATTGTAACTTCGATCCCTTCGTTACGACCCCCTTTAAAATTGAAAATGTTTTCGGCCGCGAGACTGAGCACCATTCGTGACAAGAGCACACGCGTACGCCGTTCACGAACGAGGGATCAAATTGCCTCTCCGCGAAACTGTTTTATGCGTACGAGAAATATCTCGCGCGAGACAAATTTTAGCATGCATGCGAATTGATTTCTGCGCACAGGTTAACGGTGCAAGAGGATGTGTTCGAGGTACAGTTGCTTTGTAAGCGGAGAGTTATAAATTGCTGGCCGTAGACGGCACGCTGGCAACAGTCACGTCCGATTCCTGGAATGCACCACCTACAATCCCAAGAACCCACGACTGGAAGTGTATCCATTTAAGGATACCCTTAAATGGAGATCATTTCCAACCAATCACAACGTTTCACGAAAATCTCTTCGATTGCTTGCGGTTCTCATTAGATTCAGGCAGCGCGTTGAACGGAGGGTAACGCGATAAAAATCAAAATAAGAAGTTCCTTCGCAAAATGTGAAAGCGGAATTTAAAATAAATATAGATACATTCCGTTATACGTATAACACTTTAACATTTCTCGGCTACCCACGCGATACCCGTCTATCAAACATTCGCAGTACATTCGTCCTATCCCTTGAAATCAATAAATGAATCCGTATCAACGAGCAATTAAAGATCGCATCGTACATCAAACGCGACGAACGCGTGTATCGCTCTACCTGATACACGCGAGATGTTTTTTCGCCCGGAGGCGAAACGTTGCAGCAGAAAACCCTTGCGATTCGTTTCCGCCCCCATTTTAAATTCTCATATCTGGAGCTGCTTCTACGGGCGAGAAGAAAGAGCGCGCCGGTGGTGAGAGGCGAACCGGCGTAGGATGGCGGAAAGATAAACAGACGAGGGGGACGACAGACGAACAGAGACAGGGGGCGAGAGAAAGAAGAGGGAGAGCGATGAACGAGGCACAGAGGGCGAGAGAAGGACAGGCGGACTGTGAAATTTCATTTCGTTAAGCTGGTTCCATCGCGGAAGAGATTTTCCATTCCACGACCCGAATCGCCGGCGAAAGCTACGTCGGAGACGTATCACGATCATTTTTATCAGTTCGTTTATCAGTTAGTTCTTCTACGTATCCACCGTGTCTTCGAGCGTACGTACACGCCGGTGGTAAGCCTGGCTTCGAGTATATTCGTCTCGGAAGAGAACGAACAGAGAGGAAAGGACCGAACGTGTTTTACGAGCGTCCTGGTGAACAGTGTGGTCTAATCGTTGCCTCTGTGATATCAAGTGCACGGTTTCTGTTGGCCTGTTTTCGCGGCATGGGGCACCAGCTCCACGGTAATTCCCTTCTTGCAGAGCGGTAACGACACTCACCCCTTGCTGAGGACGCAATAAAATCTCCCCGTCGCCTTGTCGGGGCACCGTTTCGACTGGCTACACCAGACAGATTATTACGATTTTTTGCCGGCAAACGTAAAGATAAGCTGCAGCGCGACGTTTGCATACAACGTTCCATGTAATCGCGTCGCGACGATTTCCGGTTCAAGTGCGCACCAGTTCGGACGCAAGAATGGCCCGTACTTGTGGGACTTTAAATCGGGACGAAGCTATAAAGTCAAAGTTCTGAGCCACTTTTATGACGTCGTATAAACGAGCGTTGCAGGTTACCGCAAGTTTCAAACTTTTGATTATTCCCGGCGAACGCCTCGTCGCGGTCACTTAAAATTCGGCCCGAGCGATGACGATATCGGCTTATTGAAATTTCTCTGGCTGCAACTGTCACTGACGGATAGGCGGGCGCTCCGTATTGCCCGTGTCGACTGAATCGTCCATCGTTTCGGGACGATTTCGCACCGTTTCCATTTTAATCGCCGACACTCGGTTCTTCGAAAATGAGCGATTGACTTAGAGCGGGGTACCGGCGGCTTCAATTGTCGATATCATCGAATCGTAACCTTTATAATGCAAGAATCTAGGTCCCACGAGATTACCCGTTCAAGTGCAAAGCAGAGATCCCCGACGGCTTTGGAATTATCGTTCACGGATATCGTCGCTGGGAAGAGAAACAGGGATCATCGAGTTCGTCGAGGAGTCGATCGAATTCCACGCGTTGCGCGTGCAAATATTTAATATTATCCGATTAACGGCGTTCAAAACGCTGTTGCTTTAGTTTTATGTTAGCTGTATGTTTGCGTTGAACCGCGGAAACTCCGTGGCGATAAACGCCGCCTGTCCCATCGATTTCTCATACCTTATCGTGTTTATCACGAACGTCGGAATGACTGTACGGCCGCCTTCAAGAATATTTTTCGCATTCGACCGCCGAACTGTCTAGACACGGCCAACGTTACGGAAATTACCTGACAGTTCTAATTACGCGACGCGTTCGCGTTCCGTCGATGGCATTGTATTTTTAATACGGTTGCTCGTGTCGCATAATTTTTCCGGTCCACTCTGTACACACCATCGTTGCTGCAGCTGAGCGCGTTGCAACGAAAGCAATTATCTATGCGTTCCAACGTGTAATTATCCTTGCATTAAAACGGCATAATGAACCGGAATCACAAATGAGCGCGACGTTACAGCAGTGCAATGGTGCAGTCGGACAATGATGGAAGATAGAAAAAAAACTACAGCGGCCACAGTAATTATTATAATTCAGATGACGAACGCACGCCGATATGGAAATTATCCAAATCGACGTGCATCGCGGTAATAGAATTCCACAATTTGTCAAGCTCAATTACTGCCCCCCCAACTTCAATATTCAAGAAAACAAACATTGCCACCATAATATCGTGTCGAAGTGCTATTAAGAGAAAACAGCCAAAGGACCAGGAAGAAGAAAGTAACGAAAATTGAACTCGAGGACGTTCCAGCAATTCCAGCATATTTCTGCTGCCGCCGTTCGCCAGCACCGGTTCACGGATAATTCGGATCCTCGGCACTCTGGCAGGAGCGAGCTTGCGGAAGCGTGCACACGAAAGCGTACACCCGACACCCGTTGTTCGTGCGGGCAGAGGCACGCATGCACGCACGCACGACAACGGTAGCCGCAGCAGGAAATCGGTATACGTCGAGTATCGATAGGTGGAACGTGCGTGAGTGGCCCTGTCGAAGGTCCCCGACGCGACGCCGCAGCCAGCTGAAGGCTGAAATTGAATATGAGGCGAAAGGGCTAAGCTGAGCCGAGGAAGCACACGGTAGCCTATGCGCACGTTGGTAGGGAAAGGCTTCTCCTTTGCTGTATGCTGGTTGCCTGCGATTAAAGCCGAGGCCGTGTACCCTGGGGAACGTGGAGCCGGGCCTCGTCAAACTCTTAAACGAATCCATCGGCGAATCCGGCGAATATGGATTAGCTGTAAAAAGGAAAGGTGAACCTATGTCGGATGGTAAACGGGCCGCCATGTTTGATCTCGTCTGATTAAACGAAGCGCCGTTTTCTTTATTTCTCTGAGACTCTTTCATCGCGTTTCACTTGGACGACCCCCGGCGTCCGTTTCACACGGGTCTGAACGCGAATACGGTGAAAAAAATATTGCTGGATCCTACGCGCGCTGAATACAAGTTTAATACAGTTTTGTTTTCGTTTCAACTCGACACAGCGGTCGGCTACCTGCTTTTATCTTTCTTATCGTTGTCACGGATATTTCAGCAATGCTTCGTTTTTCAACAACGAGGCAACGGGGCGATATGAATCGAGTTCGGAACTGAAATTAGTTGAGAGGTCGAGAATTCTGGAATAATTTCGGGCGAGTGTGGGACACTGGGCGGTTTGTGCTCGTCTGCTCTGCAAGTCGATGACGAAAGACGATGCGGAGGAAATTGGATCGGGGCTGGCTAAGGCCTTATTAAATCACGGGAATGCTTTATACTTTGATATATTACCAGGGGAAACTACAGTTGTATCAAATATCCCCGCCCGAAATGCTTATTCCGTATTCGTTTAAACGTGTTTAATTGAATGGAAATTCTTCCTCAAGCCCGATCTCGCTCTCGGTATGAATGTTTGCAAAAATTAATTAACGTTTCCAGCTACTCTAACAGAGAACGCCGGGGAACATGTCGCTGAAACAGAACACAGCCACGATGTTGCATGTTTTTACAATAAATTCCACGGTTATAAGCACTGATAATGGCAATATTCCGCGGATGGTATTCGCGATACGGGCGTAGCCTATTTCATTTAACGTGCACAGATTATATTTATAATTACGTTGCATCCGACAAATCGTTAAGCGAGCGGAATAAATTAGGGCGGAGGGAGGAGTGGCGCGGTACGCGTGTGCCTGTGGATGTGGTCAAACGAACACGCGTGTCTGTGCTAGGAACGCCAAAATGCAAGCTATTGGAAAGTCGTTCGGTGCGTTTTTGTTGATCTAGCGGCCGGCCGTGTTTGTTTAATTAAAATTATGCAAGTATGGCGTGTAATTTATGGAGATTCGTGGAGCACACGAGGACACATTCGCAGTTCACGGTTTGGAAACTAACGAGGGGAAACGCCGGCGCGTTCTTCCGTCTCTTACGAAGAGATTGGATATCATTTCCTGTTAGAACCGATGCCTACAATCGCGCGGAAACTCCCGCAACATTACCACGAACTAGATCGTTTCTTTATTATCGCGTCAGTTTGTTCCCGTCGAGAACGGGAATGCAAAAGGGAACGCGATATTCTTCTGAATGGCGGACGAATTCCACGAGACTCGGTCAGTCCCCGACAATCCATGAATTCCCACGGAAATTTCAAAACTGAGCCGTTTCAGTTACTCCGCGCAGAACGTTCCCTCATTACGCGTAACGACGGTTCAGCCATAAGGACACGTTCGTCTCTATGTAGGGGAACACGGTCGAGAAGAGCTGTCCATCCTTTTCTCCCTGTACCGGCGGCCAATCGCCTGCTCCGCCCAAGTCGCGGCTCTCATTACGGTCGCGGCCTAAAGAAAGGGCCTTCTTTTTCCCCCTCGGCTAGTTTTATCTGGCTCGTAGAGGTAGCTAGGTAGGTACATGCACGTACCACGAGGGCAATCTTCACTTAAGGCAGTCTGCCTGAAGAAGTAGTTCCATCTCCCTCCTCCAACTCTTTCCCTCCCGCCCACTACAATGCAGCCCGGAACGATGCAGACCTGTGCACACCGTTGCGACTGCCATCTAGTCATCCAACCAGTCAGCCAGCCAGCCAGCCAGCCAGCCAGCAAGCCAGCCAAGCAACGAGCGAGCCAGCCACCCAGCCAGCCTAACCACCCTGTCTGTCTAGACACTCTCCTACTCTACTGCACCCTCTGAGCTCGTGCTTTCCCCTCGTGCCTGCTACACCTACCCTCCCACGCCTTCAACCCTTTGACACTGCACCGTACTGCCGGGCTAAAGGGAAAGTGTTGGTGCACGTCCACCAACGATCCAGGTGCATCGTGCTTGCCTCTACGTGTATGACTGGCGACAGCGTTGCTTTGCGTGGTGGTTACGCGGCGCTCGTTTCACATCGCGGGAGAAGAGAAAGGATGCGCACACATCAGGCGTCGTTGCGTCACGCATCGTAAGTTGCACGTACGAGCAGCGCGGCTAGAGAAAAGCAAGAGGCCAGAAGGGAAGTTGGTCCCCTTTCGGTAGTGATTCCATACGAGGAGAAAGATAGAGAGAGAGAGGGGGGGAGAGAGAGTCACCCTTCTTCCGTTACCCTTCGGCCTCGACAGGCCACGCCTTCTCGACCTACCGCCACAACCGGCCACAATATCATCCCAACCTCCGACTTTTTGCTCCCCTACTTCCATCATGCTTCTGTTACTGCTACCATCGCTCTACCCCGGGGACGTCATTTCCGCGCGAAGCCGATAGAGATTTAATAGACGGTGTTAAAGTGTTTCCTAGGAGTCCGGGTTTGCACCGGCTGTTTCGCTGGCGCGTATCTTTAAACAGTCTTGGCCCTTCGCGAAGCTTCAACGACGATCGAATGAACGGGGACGAGAGAAGCGACGTTGGACTCTAGATCGATCGATTCGCAATCGCGACTGGATCGTCTGTCATCCTGCAGAACGAAGGCACATTCGTGACAAGGCCGAGGGAAGAATCACAGTGGCACCGGAAGCAAACCGACGCTCCATTCTCCATGCACTTCGCTCGAAGACGGAAGGAGGACGAAAGACCACGACGAACGCTGGGGCTCGAAGAGACTGCAGCATAGGTGAATGTCGACTGGGGTGCCGGGCGGCAGACGCCTATTTGAAAACTGTCGCTAAGGGGTAGTAAGTCCGTAAGGGTGTAACTACTAGGAGCATGCTGTCGCGAGGGTGGAACGAGTTTGCCACAGGGGTCTTCGTCATTATTGAAGGAAGTTCCGCGTTCCCTTGTCGTCTTCTGATCCTGATCCCTGCTTCCATCCCTCCCAGCTCGACGCTGTCTCCCATCAAAACAACCGACTCGAGCAACCGTGGCTCGACTTGAACTAGCTTCCTGCGAGTGCACCGAGCGCGGGCGAACGCCGAGCGTACCTGCGCGAACTTACTACTGCCTTCCTGTCGTGTCGACACTCCAGACAGAATTCATCATGCACGGTTGCAACCCCCAGGTTGTTAACTCTGGCAAGGAAAACGACACGCGTGTGCCTTGCACACGAGATCGCGGGAAGCTACGAGTGTGACTCAAAATGGCGGAACACTTCTGCTTCGGGGTTATGTGCGACGTTTACGAGTAGCCGACGAGACGCCGGTTAGGGTGCAATGATTTTTTCCCCGATCGAGGGTACGAGTAACGACGAAAACTGTTGAGTCACTCGAGATATCGCAGGGAAACGTCGCGTCTTGAATCGAAGATGCCGGGTTATCTGGTTTATTGGGGAGTTTAACCCATTGGCTCCGTATTACGGATTTTGGCTTGCGCCAGATATCGCCGAACGGAGTTCGCCGGAGATTTCTCTTTCTATATCGAGATCCCACTTGTGTAGAATCCGTAAGGTAGATATTCAAAAATCGTACCGAAGGAAAATCAAGGTATAGATTTTCATTCTTTTTACAGCAGATTTATATTTCAGCTTAAAATCATATTTTCTCAACGCCTGTGCCTGATTGGTGAGCTTCCGCGAAATTGTTTACTCTTATTTATTGCGTCGCTACCCGATGAAACGTTTCATCCTCCTCCCTTTGCCAATCGATCAAAAGGAACTAGTCTCTCGTTTATAATAATCAGACCCGTCCGTCTGTATCCGTGTCTGCAAAGGAAATTAACTCCGACTGAACAGCTTTCGTTCCTCTTATTCCTCGATCTAATCTCTTTTCATCTGTTCCGCGCTCTTCTCGGCCGCTGCTTCTTCGATTATCTCTCTCCCTCTCTCAGTTTTTAAACATTTCCCACAGTCTACGTATTCCCCTTTGCCCTCTCTGTCCCTCTCATCTTTGCTAACGCGCACCGACCATACCCTATCGCAATCTTTCTTGCGCGGCCGGCATTTTTCTGAAAGCCGTCTCGCTTCCACCGCTGTAGGGCAATCGCCCAAATGCTGACGCAGCCGGAGTTTCACCCCGGCGGAGATCGCTCGACTATCTCGCCAACCTATCCGACCAGGTTCCTACGTACATCTGCTACATTTGCAATCGGGAAGTTCGCTTCACGACCGAAGAAATTAGACATTTACGTTGGCGTCTTGAGGGCCTAATCCGTTTGATTGAACCTTTGTTTCCGTGAACGTCTATTTTTCTACTTTTTTTTTGTTGGTTTGTACTCCCTCGCGTTCGATCTACGTATTATTCTTTCTTTGCTCTATTCCGGCTAATATCGTATTAGATGTCAAGACTGAGCTATGATTAAATTGACCGATTAAACATTCACGAATTATTTGAATTGCTTTAAAAGCAATTCTACTGACGATATTAAGGCTGTTTAATGCGTTGCGTTCGTATGACGTGGCGTTATTCCAGGAGCTAATCGATTGTAGGAAAGTAATTGCTTTCTGAAATTCCAGGAACGAAACGGGCGCAAATGGTCGAACGATATTTAACGAGATACCCAGATTGCTTTCACGATAACAAATGAATTTGCAGGACCGATTACTTTCGACCGGTATGTGCTTTTAATAATTGGCATCATTCCGCGTTCAGCGCCCGCTAATTACATACGAATGGTTTGTTAATTTATGATAATGAAACGGCCCGAAAACTTACGGCCGCGTTGAATAACGGTAAGAATGAAAGGCCAAATTTCCATTTGTATACTGACGAATGATGATTGCAATCATTTCCACCACCGCTATATCCAGCGTACACTTGTTTCACGCTCAACATTATCTCCACCCGGTGTATGTAGATTGCAATTAGATGTGTATGGTAATCCGTCACGAAATGCCGTCTAGTTCGCGATGAATCGAGTTCGTGAACGGGGAATATTCAATTAATACGTTGCAAGCCTTTATTACAGCGACCCCTTTGAGATATCACTAGATTGAAATTATTCAACGGAAGGATTAGGTCGATTATTCTTTGCACACTATCGCAGTAACATTAACTTGAATAATATTATTATTATAAGCCTCGTAGCGCCTACCTCACGTATAATCTAATTATTTTTTTTTTACATATACCTTAGTTCGACTATTAAAAAAAATACTTAATGCAAGTTCGCGTTTAATCTGTCCACATTCGCGTTGCACTTGTTTTACATAAGCCAGTCGCCGGTGGCGGCTTTCAAATCACGCAGCCACTTAAATCCTGGAAATTTATTGCCTAGAGCGAATCACGTGAACCTGTATCGGCGCGGAGAAGTACGCGGCGGGCCATTCAGGACGGCCACCGACCGACGACCAGACTATCGTTCGTCCGTTTAACGTTTACACCGGGAATTACCTAATCTACTTTATGGAGCGGCGCCGTGACCAGCCCGATAAGTGCGCACCGACGCTAGATTTTCTCCTATGAGTTATAGCTAAGCGTGCGTAAAACCCTATCACGGCAGTAATTAGAGCGTCGCCGTGTTCCAAGAGTGAATCGCGATGAAACACGGCAGGGACATGCGGTTGACTTCCGCCGCACGGCCTCCACTTCCGCCGATCGATGATTTAGATCCTTGCCCACGTTGGCCATGTATTGGCTTGAACACGTGCAAATTTTCATTGCGCGACGAACAGCTGCTTGAAATTATTAATACGGCTTAATTTAATAGGAATGGTTGTCTCGTGCATCGTTGCTGATAAGCGAAGGGATACTATTTCGTACGGCAATCCACCGTGATAGCAAATACCGTTGCGCGCGTGATCATCGTACAGTTGTATTTCTCGCGGCCCTTCGCAGGTATCATGGCGGAGCGTTGGATTTCTAACTTTGACTCGAACTAGAACTCTGGGAAAGGAAGCAGTATATCTGACGCTGCGAATGAGGGCAAAACTGGCGACTGTTTCGCCCAAGAATAGTTACAGCCTCTGGGATATGAAGTGTAGTGCCATTGTACGGCTAGATGAGAATGTGTATTCACCTTGCTGAAACGCTGCCGTATATCGCGAACTTTAAGGATTACGTAAAATCTTTGATGAGAACGTTGATAGTCCGTGAAAATAAGCAAGAACGAGGGGCACTGGAATTTTCAGTCACCCGGTGCTGCGCGAGATTCGTTTAAACTGAATAATCGGCCCCGTCCATTTAACCAAAGTTTAACCATAAAATGGACTGCGATCATAAACATCCATGCGTCTCAACTAGCGTCCCGATTTTACGAGACGTTCCCTTCGCCGGAACTCCTTTTTACCGTGCAACAGGTCAACAAATTTGCTTTCTCAGACAATCCCCGAGAACGACTAAACGCCACAATGAATCTGCATTCCGAAACAATCTGCGCGAACCGAGCCATCCAGCGGTCCACGACCATTAACGAAAAGGAATCGCCGACGGTAGCCCCCGCGGCGTTTCCAGCGAACGGAAAAATATTGTTACGCAAGAGGGCACGGGGTGGTTCGAGCCGGGAGCGGTGCAGGTATTAAGAAATTTATTAACATGCCCGCGAAGCCCCTTATCGAGACAAGTATAGCCCGGCGCTAGTCGTTTCCCCTCTAAATAATAGCTAAGCACGCGTAAAGCGTTATCATGGCTATAATTAGGCGGTCGCTTCGCCCGTGGAATGAATCACGGTAAATCAGAGGAGTGGACACCCTTTAAAGGAGCATGGCGTTCATCGCGAGAGACGCCCGCGGCCTTGCTTGCTGGGGGCACTCTGGTAACCCGGTAATTACGCTATCTCCTCGTAACGCGTTGTTAACGAATTATTCCTCGCCGCGATAAAGCGGAGAAATATCGCGGCGATGCAACGGCCGCGTATCGCGAGCCTCGATGCGGCCCCGGCCTGGCCGCGCTGTGTTATCTTCGGCCGTTTTATTCTTATCTCCGCGAGGATCGTGCCGTCGCGGATGTTCCACTTTCGATACCATTGCCCCGCTGGATTATGTAGGCACGCGCATAAATTGCGATTTACGACCTTGCCGTAGGATGTCTCGCCCCGTTGCTCGTCCACCCGGACACTTTCTATCGAAACCCGCCCTGATCCGACCATTATCGATGTCCTGGTGGCTCGCGTAATTGCTCGTGATTTCGGATCGATCAAACCGAGGGAATAATGACAGCTTTTGCGCGAAGCATAATGGCTGTTTGGCTTGGAGTATTTTGGTATCTTTCTTTTACGCGTTGCGTTGCCCGCGCAACCGAATTATTAGGGCGAGCGAAATTTTCGGAAGTCCGCAATGCGTGTGCTAGAATAATTCGGAGCTTTAAAAGCCTCGTAGATTTTCTTTCGGCTTCTCTATTAATTTATTAAAAGCGCCCGCGTTTATTTTCGAGCGATTCGCTGAAACGCAGTCAGAACGTTCTCTGCAGAATATTTACGAAAAATCACGAGCATTCGATCCCGTGATAGCTCGTTTAACCTATATCCAGCGCGGCGTCGGATAAGCCCAGAAAAATCGTAGGTCCGCAGTAATTTATTTTCCTTGAACGGAAAACCGCCTACAGAGATATGGAAAACGAGAAACTTCCTACGACTAATTTAATCGCCCCACCTACCCGGGTAGGGGAGGGCAGCAGATTGCCGATAAAGAAGTTTACGCGGTGCTGGTTTAAGCTCGATGACTATGAAAATGTTTTATTGCCGGCGGTATTGCGCTCAAAGTGCATGGCTGGCCAACGGGGGCCAGGATCGATATTTATAACGTATAGCGCGTCGCGTGCCTCCGTTTGCCTCCAGAAATACCCACGGCTTTAAACGTGTAAAGAACACGCGTTAAACGGGAACGGAACAGATTAAACGATTTACGAGTCCGTTCGCGGCGGGGTTTTGCCAGCTTATTGAAACATCGTCGCGTTCTCGACGGTCTGCACGTGGTCTGCATCGGTAAATGTTTCTCGCTGTTACAGTTGGCGGTGTAATTGGCCGCCGTAAACGCGATTCGCCGCCCATAATGGCACCGTGCCGCGGAAAATTCGATTACCGACAAGCCGGTGATAAAGTGTCGCGTGAAACGCGTAACGTCGCTGGCTACAGGGCTCAGATTTAACGAGCAAGATCGCGAAGCCCACATTCACGTTCGCATTCAAATTTACCGCCATCGTTTTCATTATTTAACGGTGAATTTTCGCGGAAAGCTTTTCCGTTCGAAGTGCTCCGTTCCGCCTGGCGAAACGCTGTACTCGGCCCCTCAATGGAAACTTTCTGTTTCCTTACGTACGAAACACGAGGTTGCCGAGGATACGGCCACAACTCATCCATTCTCGCGGAGCGATTTTTCGTCGTCACGGCTCGCAATTCCGAAAAGCTTCCGCGGGTTAAGCCGCGCTCGCAAGAGAAATTTCACCGGCACCGAGCGCCGCTTATGTCTCATTCCTCCGGTTTTCACGCTCTATATTTCTGTTGATCCACCCGCGAATCCACCCCCTTGTTCTCACCCCTCGGTGGCACCGGTGTCACGAACACGCGGAGCGCCACGTGAAAATATCTCGGCGATTCTCCCCGTTCGCTTCTCGCGGCGGATTCAGGCAGCGAAAGATGGCGTCGACGCTTCGTACCGGCGACCAAACATTTCAATAGGATTTAATTTAATTAATCGACAGCGCACTCGTTCGAGCGGGGGAGCGTTAATTAACGAGGTTCGAATACGGTTACGCTCTCCGTCGCGATTACGTTTAAGCGACACGAAATATTGCATAATTTAACAGTCGCAGGGATAACGCGGGGGCAACGTGCAATTTGCGACCGACGAGGCACGTGCCAGCGGAGCCGGTGAAAAACTTTTTGACGTATTCCCCGCCGTTCGCGCGACACCTACGCCGTGCCGTGTTATTCAGGCACCGTGCCCGCGTTATATCTCAATTTCCGTGCCGCCTCTTTCTCTCTTTCGCCCCCGTGCAATTTACAATATTTTCCCTCGCCTTCCCTGCGAGCCGTTTTGCTGTTTGTCTTAAAAACAACGCGCGCACCCGGTGCGAAAATATTCCGCGGCACACTCTCACCGGTCCGCCTCGATTCGCTCGCTTTCCGTGCCTTTTAATCTTTCGAAATGATAGAACGTTAGTTTCTCCTCGCGTTTCACGGTTCGCGTGAAAACTAGTGGCAAGATTGGCATCGATTTTTCTTCTTTCGATTCGTCGAGAATCTCGTTCAATCGGAACGACGCGTCGCCAAAGGTATATACGATCTACTGAAAAAAACCTAGTTTCCTCGTTGTCCCGTTTCTCGAACGTCTCCCGACGCGCACGGAACGTTCGACAGATTGACGAAGGTTAACCACCACGGCCTCTACCGAGGTTCGTTCAGATTTGCGCTAGTCCAGTTTGCCTGAAATCCGACTGGTCCGCGTGCAAATCGCGCTCCCCGATTGTTCAGCCACCGGCGTGAATCGTGCGCGATCTCGCGGAGCACGGTCCGCGGTTCACCAACATTTCGCGGTATTTTTGCTGAACGATTTGAACGGGGCGACTCGCGCCATTGCCCGGCAAAATTATGCGCCGCCGGGGACCCTCGTTTCCGTGAAGTCGAGCGAGCGTGCGGTGCCGTGACACGGCTGGAAGAATTCCGAAGGGCGCGTATTTTATGAAGTTCGTCGGTCGATCGCGCGGCGCGGAACAGTTTTGTTCGCGTGACCGAGCAAATTTTTCTGCGCGTCCGTTAATTAGGCGGAAAACGTATTTCCAAGATCGGCGGGCAAGCTAAGGATACGTCGATATTGAAGTTCTTTATAATTGCGTTCCGAGAAATTTATTGCGAATCGAAAAAGAAAATCCAGCTGAGGGGCTATGTGTTTAAGGGTTTGGATGTTAGACGATCGGCGATTTTATTTGTTCGAGGGGAACCTGACACATCGTTTAAGTAAAATGAAAAATTGAAACGAAATTCCAGCTGCACGGAAAAATTTATCGCGCAAACAACTACGTTCATTCAATCTCGCACGGACGAACAATTTTCCCACTTCATTGCGTATCAACTTCTGACTAAATCAATTTCCCCGCCGTAATCGTTCGGCTCGTCTGCCGGACGTTGCTGCGCGTATTAAAATTTCATGGAACGCCCGCGGTTCGTCCGAGAAACGTGATTCGCCGTGCTGAAGCGCGACCCTGTTCTCAAGAGAAAGAGGAAGAACCGGCAGCAGCTACGACGACGAACACGACAGCCAGGATGAAAGTCGCTCACGCTATTTTCCGCGAGGTAGGCAGAGAAAATATCTCTCTGCCACTCTGCCGCAGTCCCAAAGCGCCTAATCTCTAAGTGGCGTCATTTATCTGCAGAGGCGTGCTCGCGGATACATACGTGCAACTGAGTTTCCGTGTGCGACAGAGCCTCGGTGCTCTAGTCACCGTTGCCCGACGAGGGAGTGTGCGAGACGTGCATAGGTGAAGTGGGTGCCTAGTCTCGTCAACTCTCGCCGTCTCTCGAGGGAGCCGCGAAAAAATCTACCCTCCTTCTTTCAGTCGCTCGTGAAAAGCGACGGGGAAATTCTTGAACTCTGCTTTCCCGGATAATCGGCCATGCAGAGTGGCAAACATCTTCGTAGCTACGCAGGCGATTCGATATTTCCCCACGCGTCGTTTCATTGCGTGCGCGCATAGGTCTCGCTGAATGGAAGAACAGTAACGCGAACTGACCGAAAGCGTGAATCGCCCGCGGCTGGCACTTTCTACGAAACCTCTTTCGTCCATTACTAATCCTCGACAGGCAAATCGATTTCGCAGTCCGACAAAAAAGCTCGGAGGAAGCCCATAAATAAGGGTGGGCACTTGGGCGGGACGGGGTAGAACAAAACGGCGGAAAATCTTAATAGTCGAAGTGGGAATCAAAATCTCCTCGAACTCGGATGGCCGCGTCGAAAAGAAGGTCCTTCGGTAATACCCTACTCGTCGCTGAAAAACACGAGCGCGAAGCGGCGAACGAACCGGAGGGAGGAAAAAGGAAGCAGCACGACGGCGGAGGTATAAGAGCTGATCCTAATGGCAGTAGCGTCCTTCTGTCGCCCGGGAATCGTGTACGGCTCCTTGAACAGGAGGGTCTCTGTGGCCTCCCTGAAATCCTTGGTAGTACACCGAAGGTGAGATGGCGAGGTAACCCGAGGCGTTGCCTGAACATTACCCAGCCACGGCTGGCGATCCAAACCGGAATCCTATCCGTTCCTCTCTTAAGAAACTCCCCATTCTCTCTGCTCTCCCAGAGGAGAGCGGAGGAGAACGGTCAGAGGCAAGGACGAGGCGAAGTGAGACGCGATTCGGGCCGCCCCCGTCGACGTCCAGCGAACGAAGGAAGCCAGCCAAAGAAGCTCCTCAACTACATCTTGGCACGTTTTTAAAAGCACGAGAGCAATCAAGTTCACTGCGGAGAGCACGCCAGAAGATATTCACGCGTCATAAAGCAACGGAACTAGTCCCGAGTATGGTATCCTGACTTGTTCCCGTTTTTCGAACGTTATCGTAACGGCCATCGGACGGTAACTAGAGTGAAGAATGTACTTCGACGAAGCTGGAAACCGTGAGGGAATGCTGCGCTCGATTTACCCGCGATTTCCGGGCTACGAGTGTTCCAGCTGGCTCGCGAAAAGTGCCGGCCGCATTAAGACCGGGCGGAACATCGCCGCGGATCGATCCTGAGACACGATTCTCTTATATCGAACGATTCCTATAGATGTTAATTTACTCTCGCTCTCCTACTTCCCGCGTGCCCTTTAAGAGCCCCCGGGAATTTTGTTCGATCGACAGCGACGAGCGAGAAAGGGAAGAAATCGCGAACGTCGTCCGCGGTGAAATTTCTCCAGGTATAAATCTCGATCAGCCGGGGAGATAATCAGAAAATATCTTGACGTATCGACGTTGGCCGGAGAGGGAAATTTTTCGTCGAAATGTCAATAGAGAAAGGCGAGGCCTTATAGAACGTCGAGCCGGTAGCACGTCTGCTCTGGGCGCACGCCATTGATGTATCGACGTAGTTTCATTCCTCGACACCCGTCGGCCAGACCGTTTCGCCGATTGATTTCTGCACTTTCGAGGGGTTTCACGAGCCAATCAGAATAAGTGATACGTCTGCCTCCTCTGCCGCATTATGCACGCCACTTTCAGTGTGGCCCCGCGTCGTATAACTTCGACTTGTCGTCGTTGTCGTGCCCTCAACCCTTCTCCCTTTTCTAACATCGAGGCACTCGTACGAACAATGCCATGCGAACATCGGGGTGGATGGCTGCGCGATATACATACGTAACGTTGCATCGATGGTTCGCGCGAGACGGAATCAGGGAGAGCGGTGTTACCAGGTTGTCGTGGCGTGCTGCTACAACAGGCATCGCGTTATCAGATTGAAATGGTGTTCCCAAGGGGCCTGAAACATCACGAAAAGCCCAGGATCCACGTACGTTGCGTCGTGTACCGTTCATATACAGTTCGTACAGTTCGCACGGCGCGAGGGTGGATCCTCGTGGCAGGGAAATTAAATGAGATCCACGCACGCACTGTGGCTATCGAATGTCTAACGGACGAGGGCAAGAGGAAAGGTAAGCGCAGGTGCGACGATCACGTCGCGGCGAAAGTGATTAACGACCGTGGGATTTTTCATTTCCTAGTCCATTTCCATTTAAAGGTAACTGACAAGTGTTCGAAATTATTACGCGCTGTCGCTTCTCGTTTGTTCGCGATTCGTTTACCTAGTAGCGATGAGATCAACGGGATCTCCTCACCTGAGGGTCGCAGTAGCGCTTCAGGCACCGAAGTTCAAAGATTTCCGAATGGGATTGGAAAGATACACGAATACGATAAGAAACGCGCTTTGATTTCGTGCGTCCGTCGATTTTCTTCCTCTGCCTTCTCACAATCAAAACACCCTTCTCCGTATCTACTACATCCCCGCAACCCTTTTAGTTCACCGTTTGATTTTATCCACTCGATTTTTATTTTTTCTCGCCGGCCTTTGAGCGTATCAATGCATCCATCTTAAAGCGATCATGTTAGAACGTTTCCAATATCTTTAGCTTCCGTCAAAACGAATGAACGGAGCCAGGCTCGGGCCGCGATAGAAACGTTCCGTCGTGCGCCCTTTCCGCTCGCGTTGCTTCCCCGCGCGGATAGAAGTCCGCCAAAGGCGATATTATCGGATTTCGATCGCTGGACAGCCATTTACTACGAACGGCGAAGAATGAACTGTGTTCGCTGGTGTATCAGTACCTCTCGTGCATCGACTGGCGACCATTCAAAGGCGGATCAGACAGGCATGGAAGAGTCGGGTTTCCTTTCAGCTTTGCCCGCTACGCGTGTCATTCACCAATGAACGAATCTCTGGTATTTATGATAAAACTCTCGGACGTCGACTGGTACATCCGATGTATCCTAATTGTAAAGACGCGTTCACACAGTGTCCCGTTCCTTCGATTCGTCAGGATCGACGCAGAGAAATTCGTATTCCATAAAGCATACGGTGCGGCCACTTTATCAGCCCCCCGGGACCAGGGTGACGAAATACATAATGCGACCCCGGGATCCTTATCGATATCAATTTTTCGAGAGGGCTCGCGGCTCGTGTCGCGAGCACCGTTCGATCCGATCGATAATCAGAATCCGCCGGAGATTCATCGCCAACCGTCCGTTCTGTCTACGAATCGATACAATGCATGCACATATACAGCGGACACCGTGTAACCAGCCCGAGGCCTTCCCCTGTGTTCACCCATATTCATATACATATTTACACGTGCACCCGCGTGTTCTATCCGCATCGATCGTGTGTCGCGTATCGATTATCGCGGAGAGGTTGGGCCGAGCGTCGACTGAAGCAATTCCACGAGTAATTATCGGAAGGTAACCAAACATCTAATAATCCCAGACAAAATCTATATCGGGGCGTGCTCTCGATCGAGAGTGTTCCCCGACCGAAATCAACCACCCCGCCTCGCTGTTCTTCCGGGAAACACGATATAATTTGCAATAATGTAACGAGTTCGGTCGCTTGGCAAATCGCAGCCCTGCCGAGGACGCGGCGGCTCGGCGTCGAAATGCTCGGCGGACGCGTGTGCGTCCGCGTACACGCGCCCCGGAGACTTTTTTCGCTCCGCGTGAAATTGAACAGAGGGAACGAGGGACGTAATGATACGTCGCGGGGACGAACAATCGTTAGTGCACGTGAAACGTCGCCGAGGCTGCATTTAGACGAACGTGTTCCCGAAATTTTACCACGGTCGGGGCCCCGCGTTACCCGGCTATTTTCTTTACGGTGTGCCTCTTAAGCGTAATACGCGTGGACCACCGTGTTCGTATCCGAGAGGGAGGCTTAAGAGGCACCGGGACGGATTATTATGAAAGTATGAGTGATAATATTTGAACGGGCAGAAATTTCGCCGGGGGAGCTTATTAAAGTTGCCCGGTGAACTCGGCTACCATTCTCCTTAGACGCGAACGATGTTCGTGTGCCTCTCCTTCTCGCCCTCTCTCCCTCTCTGGGGGATCATTAGTGTAAATAAGGTTTAGGCGCGAGTAAACGGCGCGACGATTACGTGACCGCCCTGCAATTACTTCTTGGGTTCGGCGTAGCGGGGGAAAAATGCGACAGTGCATTCGTTTGTTGGAGAATTTCGTTTCTCGAGTGGAAAAAGTCGAAGAATTCGAGGAAACAATAAACGATATGATATAACGATAACAAGAATAAACGCATAGGACCGACGTAAAAAGATACACGAACATGTACAATTGTGCAGACCTCCGCGAACAAGTGTTCCCCTATCATCGAACCGTACATCGTAAATCTCGCATGACATACATACTAGAAAGCAACAGAATTTCACGATGAAGGTAACTCGATTTCGATCGAATCGAACACGTCGCCCATTGATCCGTCCTATTCCTCTGGCTTGTTCTCCTTTGTGCAAATACCGCGACGACAGGAGCCCTTTAAAAACACACTCTGCCTCTGCCCTTACTACCAGTCTGTTGCACCGGCTCGTTGCATAAAACCCTTGATGCATCGCGGCTCGAGTCAAAACGCCGTCACACTTTCTGCCTCGAAAAAAAAACCGTACCCTGTAACTGGAGCACAAGTTTACGCGCGCCTATGTACGCACACGTATATATATATATATATTCTGTTTCGAAAGCGCGCGCGTACCTCTTTGTTCAACGCTCGTCGCTCCGGCCGCGCGTCGGTGAAGTTTCCCTGGCGACGCCGCGGCGTCGGTGTATACTGACACGAGGACGCCGATGCAGAAGTTGCGTCGCGCGGAAATTAAAGTGGGAGAGATCCGTCTCGTCCGCCACTTGAAGCACGCGGCACGGTGGTAGCCGGCGGCTGGAGAACGGATGCGATTGGTCGGGGCAAGTGGATTTCGACGGGGGCTGCTGACGGTGGTTTCACCACTGGCGCGCGAATCCTGCACCAACACGCTCGAGGATCGTCGAGCGGATTCGATACGAGTTAAGGCGACTGATGCAACGATCTTCGCCCAATCGTTGCGCTACCGGCGAGGTGAGCGAGGGGCCGGGGGTCGCGTTCCGTCGAGGGGCTCTCCAGTTTTCCGTGAAAACGGTTCAACTTCCGGCGAGGTCCGGGGAAATATTATCCCGAACGAAATTGGCGTCGACGGCGAAGCGAAAACACTTTCGACGGGATGGTTTTCTTTAATTTTAATCGCGACCTGACACCCTTCCACTGAAATATTGCCGTCCACGAGTGCGTCGAGGGGGGGGGGGGGGGCGAACTACAAAGTTTCGCGTTTACGAGAAGCGTGAAATGATTGCCGCGCCCTGCTGAATAGTCATCGGCGCGGTGGATGACGGGTTTGCGTACAAAACCGCGGGATCCTCGGAAGCGGAGAGTTTCGTCGTTTCTTTCGCAAAGGGGTGCAGGGCCAGTCATCGATGTTCCACAGCCACGGAGAGGGCGGCCCCCGCGATGTGCACAGTGTGCACGTATGCTGGCGCACGAGCGGGCGCGTGTGCGAGACTCCGCTTCCCCTTGCCAGCATCACGCACTTGATGTCGCCCGGCTCCGCCGTCGCCCAGTGGATGTCAATGACTCGGATGACTTCGTGAATAGTCGTCGTCGGTAACAACGACGCCGACGACGACAGGGGAAAATCGATTGCCATCCAGACGCCGCGACTTCTACAGGGGTGTCGGGGATCTCGCCGAACCGAGCGAGCCGCGATGAAACGAAACGGGAAAAAATTCAACGAGTTTGTTTCCTGTTCTTCGCCGTCGCCACCATTCTATCGCGATTTTCGAACGGGGACTTGAAGCCTTCGAGCGTTCACGTCCGATCGCATTAATAAGCAGAAGATAAAGAAAATAAGACAAGAAAATCGGGTTCAATAGGAAGTCGAATAAAAGTTAACCGAGCGCCTTGTCCTCGGCCCCCACGGTTGGCTACATCATCGGCGACGTCAATTCCTTCTTCAACGATAACGTCGAGCTTCCGAACCGGCGACGAACTTTGCCCCCGTGTTTTCCCAACCTCATCGCCGGCATGTTTAATCCCGGTGAATTTTTTTTTCTCTCTGGAGCAGTGGAGCAAGGTGCGGTTTAAAAAAGACAGACAGGCAGACTGGTTGACCACCTCGGTGATCTCTTACAACCAGCGTCTGCATCGTCCATATTCTCGTCAGCCCCCTCTTTCATCCCTCAGTCGGCGACTAGCACACGCGCAGGCCGCTAAGTGCACCCCCGTGTGCAACGTTGGCTATAACACATGCCCGGTAACTCGGTGGCCACGTATTTGCAGCGTCGTACTCGAGCCGCCGTATGCGGCGCGCGGATACAACTTTTGTTATCAATTCGTGGTCTCTCGTCTAACTTACTTCTTAACCACCCGTACACCCCGGGCGTAGCGTCGAAATTATTTACCCGACGGATGTCGCGAATTTCGCCGAGCATTTCGCGCGACGTTTCGGCCCGTTCGACCGGGTCAAGTGCGAAACTTTCGCTGTACAGATTAAACTTGAAATGTTTGTTTAATTTTTCACGCTCACCGTGCTTCGCTGAACGCGGAACGTGCATAGATGACGAAGTCGCGCCTCTCGAGAATACTCACCTGAAACAAAAGAAACAAGGTACTCGTTATTACACTTGCCACGGAGCTACCAGCTCGGTCTCACTTTTCCCACTTATAAATGCGAAATGAGAAGCGAGACGACCTCTGCCCAACTGATGTCACACACATCTCGAGTCCGCGACTTTTATAAGGTGACAGAACGGAGCCACGGGGACTCGAGCAGCAGAGGGACTTTTCTTTTAATTAATTTGGGAATTACCATGAAGCCCGGGCAGCCGCCCCGGTCCCCCCCTCGTAGCCGGTACTCCCATCGGGCTACTGTATTATGAACAACTTTTATAATTAAGCAATGAAGGAAACTTCGTCGCAAAAATTCGTGTCCACGCAGCTTCGTTCGTGCCTGCCTCGCCCCGTTACTATCGTTGCCTTTTTTTTTTTTAACTTGAAACTAGTTGGCGCGCTCTTGGTTCTCGATTTTCTTAGCCGCTTCTCGAGAGCCTTGTTACGGCTCATTTCGCCCGAAAATTTTCGCGAATTTCCCAGCATTCGAAGCGTATTGTTAAATTTCTCGTGACGAGGTACAGCGTTGCGCGGATTCGCGGATGGGGCAAGTTTTGTTTTCATTTCGATGATATCGAATGATTTACAGTATCAGCCACGCGTGTGCATAAAATCTGAGAAGAGAGAGAAAATGCTTGTGTCAGCGTGCTCCGTCACGGATATGGAAGGTAACGTTATCAAGTTTTGTTCTGTAGCTATTTCATATAACTCAGCACGCTCATACATATCTTATGTCCGCGCAAAACTTGCACGAACACTATCGCGCGACACACGCGTCGTCCGGAAAACGTATTGCGCTATTCGTTTCCCATAGGATTGCACTCGTTGCTTCGCGGGTCCCCCTTTCTTGCTCGTGATTTTCAGATCATGAATACACGTCGTCGAGCATTCGATGACGGTGCACTTGCAACGTTTCAATCATACAAATGGCGTGCTTCCTCGAGCGAAACGAATCTCTCTCTATCGCACGCCATTATATACACCTGACATTGCGTGCGATGATTTATATTAATTTACAAAAAGGACGCATTATTCCTTATATTTATTTATCGAGAAATATGTACAGAACAGAGCTTGCTCGTTTAAATTAATTATTGATGAAAATATATTTAGACGTATTTCTCGAGCAGTTCCACGATCGAAAATTTTTATCGAATAAACATTCAACTCATACGTCGAATGATATATCGCAAGCTGGACAAAGTTAACACGTAAGGTTTACCCGCGCCCGTTATAATCGACGCGCGACGGCATTAAGCGTCGGCCATTTTTCACGCCGCGAGGTGCGGGCTGTGTTTTTTTTCCACAACGTCCTCCCGCTTGTCAACCCTTCTAAATTGAAAGATCGAACTGCAGCTGCGCTCGGCGGTTAATTAAACCGGCGGCAAGATCAACTTTCCGGAGATAAAGCAAAGAAGCGCCGTGCACTCGGTATGTCTTAATCCGTCGGGGCAGGTGCAATTTTTACACGCTCCATTCCACGGTATATTGCCGTCCGTTAACGAACTATCGATCCCTCCCAAGTTTTTTTTTCACGCTCAGCTCGTTGAACAAACCCTATTTCACCGCCACGGGCCCGGTCGTACGATTTGTCGCGGGAGCAACATCGATTTAACTCGACGAAGCAATTTTCATTTTGTCACACACGAGGTCATTCGCTTAAGCGGGCTTTTAATTCGCCCCGTGACTGAAATTACATCGCGGGATTAACGGGACAGCCGGACGAATGAGTTGTAATTAGCTAATGAGAAGCACCGCCCTCCCCGGTGAAACAATCGTCATTCCCCGGGGGAATTCGCCAGCACCTCCGCTCAAAGGATAGATCTACCGAATTTCGATCGGTCGTCGCGCAAGATCGCGGGGCAAGACGTTCGTGGAACGTCGGGCTTCCGTCGCGCCTCCCTGTTCTTCGTGGAAATTTCGCTGCGACAGCGTCGCCTCCGATGCGTCGCAACTCGATTGCAATCGTGGCTTTTAATTATCCGCTCTGGTTACGGTGATCCAATTCGAAGGGTCGAACGTCCCGGTTCCAAATGACAGGCCATTGTGTACCCGTTACGGCCGTATCATCCGCGGGATCGACGAAATAATCGATACCGCCGGCTGGCCCGCGAGACGATTTCATTCCAATTGTCCCCGACTCGCAAATACGATTTAATCCGAAATTTTCACTGCCACCGACGGTTTTTACTATCGCGTCGCGGCCGGATTTACGACGCTTCTGAAACATAGCGCGAAATTAAATCCAACAGGCCCGGGCCGGCTTGTAAAGAACGGATTACGGCAAAGGCGTAGCCGGGTTTTAATTATAACACCGGGCAACTAACTGCCGGCACGCACGGTGAAAAAGCGTGCCTGCAAAACTGATTTCGTTCGGGGGGCGGCTGGGTCCGCTCGCGCCCGCGCGAGAGCTGAAACTTTCGCAAAGCTTTGCGAACAAACTGCGAATATTTAACTATGATCCGACGGAGCACTTTCAATAAAAACAGGGTAACGGTGGTTGGCAGATGTTCTAAGAACCCCCCATCGTTTAACGCCGACCTCTGTTCCGTCGCGGTTGGAAAACAGGGATTGGAAAATTCGCACGCTCGCACGCTTGTCGCAGAACTACTTCGCGCGCGTCGAATTAATTGGAAGAACGAGATAAAATTCGCGAACCTCTTCAGCCGAACCGTAGTAGATACGGTAACATTTATTAACAGTGGTGTACCGTGGTGTCGCGAACGCAAGGACAAGATATCATCTAATACACCATTCGTTATTACAAGAAGCTAAGTATCGAAATAAATCGAACCGGAGCTTCTCTCAAGGTATGCTCGGTAAATAAGTTCGACGCGATTTAACATGGAATCGATCTGAAGTATACTCTCGCGTCTAAGTACAGTTCCCTATAAGCGCAAAAGTCATAAGGAGGAGCGATGCCGAAAGGCAGAAGCAGTAGCAAGAATTACAGCGAAAGAAGGTACGACGGGGAGCGAGCTATCATCTATCATCCGGCTGTTTACCGGTGAAACAGCCTGCAAGTGCTATTCAATTTGCCTGATGGAAAGCCTTCCTTCCTCGGTCGCGACCGCGTCCCGCTTCGTGTCGGCATTCCTACGCTGCTAACTTCCTTCGTCGTTGCTCCTTTCCTCCTCATTCTCGATCCCGCTCTCCCCGACTTGCCCTTTCGCGAGTCCTTACCGCGCTCTTCGCAGTCCTCTTTACGCCTGTTTTCCGTTCCCCCCTCTTATCTCGTAACGTTTTCCCCCCGACCAATTCCACGATTTCCGATGTCGCCACGGGCGTACCCGCGTTTCCATGAATTTTTCGCGACGCCCGCGAACGCGACCGTCGAACATGGGGAGCGCGAGGAGAAAAGACAAGCATCCGCGGAAGGCGGAGGGTTAACGCGCAGCGACAGCGCGTAAAGATAAGAACCGTAGGAGGAGCGCGCGGAACGCGGCACCTTCGCCTTTCGTCTCGCGAGAGAAAAGCTTTTTTCCATTACCCTGTTCGGCCGCGCCCTCGCCGGCGCGCGATACCCAGCGACAAGCACTTCTCGATGAACAGGTAACACGCGAAACAGAATCGACGTTACACTGCGCTCGACGATACAATGATACAACGGCGAATTCGCGCAGAGAAAGAATCGCGCAAGTAACCGAATCGTCGACGACGGCCGTGGACAGGCGAAGATGCAACGAGGCTCGAGACGACAGACGACGCGCTCCTTCGATTCCTTAACTTCCTGTCGACGTCAGGCGTTGCGACTCGCGTGGCGAACGTCGGGGACGCGATGCAGCTGAAGGCAATTCCTGTCGCGCGACGTACCAGCGCGGCAATTCTTCGCGCCGTGCCGCGCGTAAAGTTCGCCGGCCGCGCGAGGCGACATTCCACGCACCGGGCTCTACAATATTTTAATCAAACGCTCTCAATGGCGCCAGAAAAATCAATTCACGCGCGTCGGGCGGCGGCACGAAAGCGGAACAAGGAGAATTTTCCTATAAATCTCCCGGTCCATAGGAGCGGGGTGACGGCAAGTGGCTCGGCGCTCACCACATCGCAAAGGCAGCGAGAAAGGGTGGCAAAGGGAGACGTTGTAAAGGGGTTCCCCGTGGCGCGGTACAACGCCGCCGTGGGGATGGGGGGGTAATCCACGCATCATATCTCACCGTTGACAAGCATTCATGACCCCTGGTACCCGGAGCCCTCAATAGCGAACGACATTCGCCAACAAACACCCACCCACCCCCATCTCCGCCTCCGCGCCACCACTTTGCTCCTGGCGCTCCCTTGCCGTCCAGGAACCCCTTAGCCTCGCGCCTCCCGCGGCCGCCCTCCCTCCTTTCCAACAGATTTTCAGCGAACAGTCCCATAGAAACGACCCGTCGAACCGGACGAAATATGCCAGGCCGACGGACCGCGTCCCTCTGTTTCGTGTTAAAAATTAACCGAATCAGCGCGAACGTATTCATATTTCCCGTGACCTCTCTTGCCCCCCCCCCCCCTCGGTGTCTTTTCCGTCCTCCGCTACCTCTCGACCACCGGAAAGAACGCACCTTTTTTTTTTCTCTCCACCCGCCGTGCTGCCATTACTGCGTGGAACGCGGCGCCACCGGGAATTTTATTGCGTCCGCGCGGAAGGGGGTGGCTCTTTCATTCACACGTACGTCTCTGGACACGTACGGTGCACGGCCATTGTGCGCCGGCCGTTCGTGTCCACGAGGACTCTGGCTTTTCCGCGCACGGGGGAAACTCTCGCGCGGGTTCGAGTTATTTCGACCAGACCGAACGGGAGTACAAAAATGTAAGCTAGAATGCGGCGGAATCGGTGTGCACCCTCCATCAGTTTGGGGGACAGGAAATCGTGTGTTACCGTGGCACGTGTTGACGATGAATTTTTTACAGGCGCTCTCTATCTTGTTCCCCGCTTCTCTATGGAGAATTAAAAATGAACGAATTGAACGAGTGTACGAGGAGAGGGCGGGCGGATATCGAGTAAATATTCTCGACAGCCGGCGCGTCCGAGGCATAGCTGCGCAATGTTATTCAGAGTTCGGTTTAGTAATGGCGAATTATTCCAATGCCCGTCGCTTGACCTGTTTTATTAAATTTGCTTTACGCACGCGATGAATTTCGTTCAACGCCAAGCGTTCCGCGAACTTCCATGAAATAACAAGCGTATCTGTAATTTGTTTATTCGAAACGTCGGATTTATTCGAATCCGCGAACTTTTCCTATTCGCAGTTTCGTAAGAAACCTTTGCATTATTCCACGCTAAAGCCGTATCGGTTGAAATGCGTACGTTTCGCACGACAAAGAGGAGACGTAATTTATACGCGCGTGTCGCGCGACGCGTGCAAGCCGGCGTACTTTTATCGCAAACACTTGCGCCGTGATAGAATAATTAAGGCGGCCGCAATCGATATAAAAAATGGATGGCCATTAAAGCGTTCCGACTGGGCATCAACGATATACGCGGGATATAACACGTTAAAGCGTAATTTCATTGAAAATCGGCCGCGTACATAATAGCGTTAATTTAAAAGGGAATTAATTCGCTGCGCGTCACGTTAATTTAAAAGCATTCGGCCGAAACGATTTGTCGGTACGCCAGAACCGGCCAAATTGATCCCGCTCTCAAAAGCTCGCCAAACTTTTCCCATCGAAACGACACACCGTTTTCAAGGTTCGCGTTTCCAGATCCGTCTCCTGAAATCGTTCGCGCTCTCCTTTCGCGACCAGCGGGTTCGATTAAACCGCTGCTTACCCCGGCAACATTTTCACCGATTACCCGACAGCAGGGGTGAATCTCGCCGAATAAAAGAGTCCCCCGCGGAACGTGCAACGCGAACGTCGAATCGCAAGCCGCAAAGTGCCACGGGCGCCTCGCGAGAGCTTCGGACGCTGCTTGCAGATATTTTTCGGCATTTGCATAACAAAACTTTGCATTCCTCGTCGCTGTTCGCGGTGCCGTGAAGCCTGCCAGCGTAACGGAGCGAATGGGACCGAGCGAAACTCTGATGATTTTCTTAACGAGTTTCAACCTTTCAGAACCGCCGGTTCCCCCGGGGGGAGGATCGCCGTCGTAGCGCACGACGTCGAAAGTTCCGCGCAGTTTCCACGACAAATACTTACAATTCCGGCATATTTGGCCGTATAATTTTAATCCTCTTAACGGACGCGCTCGCGTAACAGCTAATTGCACGGCGTCCAGAGGAACGGGCGGGCCGTGGGACATCAAACGCGGCCACGGTAATCCAGACGTTTTAATTAGACGCCGCCGACCAATCTTATCCGCATGATTTCGCGCGAACCGGAGCGTTTTCTTTCTCGTTAGGGGCATTACGATAACAAGGTCTGGCGCGCGCTTACGGTCGCCAGCCACGGGACCCCCGGCAATTCCCGATGATAATATTGTCGGGGATGGCTGAAACGACGCCACCTCAGGTATTCCTCTAGTCGGCGCAAGTAGATATCTAAGCCATAAGCCGATCTTAGAGACAATTCAATTAGCCGACGCGATCTCGGCGAGAGGCTGCGCGTGCGAGAGTGCGTTACACGCGTTGGCGAGCCGCTTACACGCCGATTCTAATCTTCGTTATGCGGTCGGGTGCGCGCGTTGGGTGAAAAGTGAAAGAGATAGAAGGCAGGCCGAGGGAACGCTTCAGCAAACGGCCAATCTCTAGCTGCGAGCCATCGACCGATCGTTCGGATTAGCCTAACAAAACAAAAATTGGCGGATGATTTGAAACGCGTTTGCCGGATTCAACTTGACGATCCATTGGTTTGCTCGTCAAACGCCGCTGCGCTCCAAGACGAGGCCCGCGTTGCCCCAGGGATCCTTTTTTTAATTTCTTTAATTAAGCCGACGAGCCACCCTCGAGTGGGTAAACAGTCTCGTGGCTCGATTCTTTGTTTGCAGCAGTCATTGTTGATGTGATATGGGGTATCGAGTGATACTGGATCACCTGATAGACAATTATTCTTGTACCGGAAATGAATTTAAGGATACTCGGGGCTATTTTAACTTTGGCACGGAACATTATGTATGGGGCTTTCGCGGTACATATCAGAAAAAGGTGCAGAGTGAACCATAATTGAAAAACATTGTTCCGGCTTTGAATTTTTTTCGGTTACCCGCAAAGGGTGCTCTAAGAATATGCTTCGCGAATTCTGAAATGGGTCAGTGTGGTGCAGCTATTGCTTGAAATATATAACGGAATGGGGCGCCCGATGTTACCAACTATATGGGCTGCGCTGCTCCCTCTCCCACGACGAGAAGCTCGAGCGAGAATACGTTCGGTTCGGCCACGTAAATTGTATCGAAATGGAAGATGAAAATTCCGTCGCGAATTACGTTACCGAATTACCGCAAGTGCAGCGGAAAAAGTCTATTATACTGTTAAAATAATGCCGATGGGATTTCTCGTAGAATCAAATAACCACAAATTATTCATGTCCGAACTAATCCCGGCCGACTATATACGAAACAGCGGAAAGTTCACTGAAATTCATCGGCGAGAGAATAGTTCTCCTCCTCCGCGGGGGAATTAATTACAAAACGCGATACAGGATTTTATAATACACCACTTGAATACCGCTGGACCAACGCGTACATCCGCAAAAGTTAGTTACGAAAACAGCTCCGAGCTATCGAATTCAGCGTGCAGTTACCTTTTCATTACAGGAACGGATGAGATTCGGCGAAAGTTTCCTTATTTCGCGTTAGCGCGATCGCTTTGCGTTCGGTTAAATTGTTAAATCATTCAACTTCAACGGCGTTCGACAATCGCCCCTTCCCCCATAATTATATTAATCCCGAGCAACAGATAACGCCTGCGCGATCCACCTATCGAACTTCCATGGATCGATTGTGCAAATCTGTCCATCTGACGTTCGAGCACGTTTCGTCAATAATCAATCGTCCATTCACGATAAAACGCGGCGCGGATTCTGTCCGCAAATAAATAAGTGGATGCATCGCTGTCCGCCCGGGCAATAAATACATAACAAACGGAAAACAAATCTGGATCGCTATAGACGTAGCTCGGGGTTGAATGAAATTTCGCAGTTCAACCGCGAGTGAGCCAAGGACCCGCGATTTTGGCACGCTTCCACGCCGGGGCTCAGATAACAACCTAGTAGTCCAAATTTAACAGACGGCAGAATTAAGCACCGTGTAATTCCACCGTTGTCCCTTATTTTTCCGCGAAATGACTGACGTCGGTGTACAAACTTCGCGATCGTGGATTAAATAAACGCGACCGGAATATCGTTGCACGTGGAGTTCCTCGAGTGGTGCGCGCCCCCGAGCCTCTTGACAACGCGTGCTCGGTTCTAATTTTTCGAAAACTGTCAGCGAGAGTAAAGTAATCGGTGAAAATCACCTCTGCGGAAGCTCGACGCTGATTTTCGTAAGAGTTTCAGCGACACCACGGACCAACTATTTCCAGAGCTTATTACCCTGTCTAATCTGAACCCGAAATTGACTAACTCGCTCGACCAACGCGTGTCCCGCGAAACGATTACGAAAATACAGGACCGTGTCATCGTCGAACACCGGCGACCGTTTCTCTTTTCCACTAACGGACATAGATCACCGTCAGAGATGGACGCGTCCAGCCTATGCACACCCGCGAATCGAACCCAACCGATACACCGGTCTCGTAGTACGCACGTGCGTGGAACCGCCGACTTTTAAATGAACACGACAGAGAGTTCGCTGATTTATCCGACGCTATTCGTTCCCCTGACTACCGTCAAACCCGCGCCCGGTCTGACTCGCTCATTCGTAATATCCTTTTTTTATTTTCCTACGCAACGGAGGACGCGGGCCGGCGAGCCTTCGAAACGTGAGGCTACTCCGCTTCCACGGAATAGCCTGGACGAGCCTGTAGCCACGGGACTGGCGCGCCAGCAGTTTTTCCCATCGGGAAATCTGCGGCAATTTTTCATTGCCCGACGCGACAATGTATCTGCCTGCTCCACACCCCTGTCCCCCAACACCCCCCGCACCGTTCCATCTATTCAACCCCGTACCCCCCCCCCCCCCCCCTTTAGTCGACCATCGTCGAAAAAGTGTTCCACCGGCCTGCGCAGCTACCTCTGCTCTGACGGCAGCGTGGGCGCACTTTGTCGGCCGTGATAATGTTTTCATTATTCACCGGATTATACGGCGCGTTGCCGGAAATCAGGTGGGACGGTATTACGCCGACACCGTCGGCCACGTCGAACCGTGATATACTGGCACGATTGGGCAAGGGAAAAAGTCCCGTGGACTACACGGTTATCGGACCGTGCGATCGAGCGATTATTTGCCGCGGCGTTCACGACGTACGCAGGGCACATGGTAATTCATATAGTTACGCGGGTGTATTTAATTTCGTCGGGGTTAAACGGATAATTATCTCGGGAGAGAACGGGCGACGGTTTCGCAAGGCGAAGCGCGTCGCGAGCGTTTAAATAAAAAAAATCGTTAATACGCCCGCCAGCAATCGAAGTTGTTTATCGTTCGATGAATTTGCAAAAATCCCAAAGTGGCGTGTTTCCAGCAACCGCCCGTTGAACGGCACGATTCACTTGCAGTTTTAATCGAGTTCAATGCTCGATGGATGTTCTCGCAAACGATGATCGACGTTTCTACATGCGTCCGTGCCGCGTGTATACATCGGTCGATCCGCCGTTTCCACGCTGCAGAGGAAGGGCGTGCAGATTTGCACGATCTTTCGCGAGTCCAGACTTCGGTCCCGAAGGCTCTCGTCGCAGTTTCGCCGAGTACAGCATCTCGTTGAGAGTAATGAATGTATCGCGGACGACGCAGTATCGCGGGTGCGCAGCGGACGACGCGACGATGGAAACCACGAGCGTCGAACGTCAGTATCGGTGAATTAAAAAACGAAGGAAGAAGGGAGATGAAAGAAAGCGCGACCGTTCGCGCGAACGGATTCTTTTGTAGTCGGAAATTTCGCGCAACAGCAATTGCGCGGAATCTCACTTTGAGGCGGACGCTTTGCCTCCGGGCACGTTCGATTTTCATTGCAAAGTAAGCTGCCTCGAGCTCCGCCGAATAGGTTGATATACCATCCGCCTACCGAAGGATTAAGGAAAATCGAGTTGTCGGTTGCTGGCGCGAATACGAAAAGGACCCGTGCATACCGGAAGAGTCTAACACGGGAAATCTTCGTCGCCGGAGCGGCTTGATTCTATTTACCCCATTTGAGAGATCGGGATGCAGATGGGCTTTCATGCTGTAACCGTATCCAACGACTATATTGAAAATGTGTACAATTTCTCAAAGAGCGTCGAATCACATCCAGAGCGGGCTGGCGTGTTCGGCGGTGCGGGCCTTAGATACAACGCGTATTTTAGAAATACCGGCAGATCTTGGCGCTGAAGGCGGCTCACTTTAAAATCGGTCGCATTAAGGATGACATTTATTCGATTGTGGAGCGATACCTTTGCGGAAACGGGTGCCGCGCGAGTTTCTTATAGACCGCGCTGCGTCGCGTTTGTCGATTTGATGGAAATTTTGTTCACGGTAAAGGATTCCGTGGACAGATGGTTCAGGAAAACGTGCGCCAATGTGCATCGATAATTTATTTCTAATATCGCGTTCCACCGTGGGTACCAAGCGCGAACGATTCAATATTGGATTTTTAAATAAACAAAAATCATTCCGAAATTTTTTCACTGCTGTTTTGATTAACTTTGAACTCGTTTACAGACATGTCTCCTTAACCCTGATCTCGTGAATCGATGGCCACAAATTTCAGAGGGTTTCCCTGTACAAATGCCCACTACACTCCTCTGGCAGGCTCCGTGAGCAACCAACCGCGACCATACTCGCGTCAAGGAATTTCCTTCACGACCAGAAGGGCGCAGGTTCCCAAGAAAACGGTGGCGTGGCCGTTTCGCCTCGAAGTGGGTCGTGCAATTAGTACGAAATAATTAGCATTCGGCGATCCAGTTTCTGGGCGATCTTTTGCCTGACTTAAACTTCTCGTAGCACATCCCCTCTTTATACCATCGCCGACTTCCCAACCGGCGTCCTCATTCAATTAACGCTGGATCACGACGATTAACGGCGACCAATTTTCGTCTAGACAAAACGGCGTTCGTACAGATGCACAAAATTTCATTACGCTGCACTTGTTTCGCTGTTCGTTCATTTCGTTCCGTTCACATTGGCCGTCTCGATAAAGGGAAAGGCGAAGAAAATGAACGGGATTATCGCAGCACAGAATTGCGGAACTTGAACTTCCCATCGAGTTAGCATCGTTCACACCGAGACTACTGGGCTCGAACGCCCGACGCGACGTTTGAATCCCTCGGTCATTTTAATTCCACCCCGCATTGTTTCCTACGCCGTGTTTTTTCCTCAAATGTAATTTCCTTGCCTTACAATTTCCTCGATGGTTCGGAACGAATCGCCCCACCGAAAACCGACTGAATCCGTTTGCCGCGTGATAATCATACCGCGGTAAAAAGTGAAATTCCACGACGTTTCGTGGTAACGAAGAGAATGGATAGCGTAGGAGGCGGAATGAACCGTCTGGACGATACACACCCGGTGGACGGTAACAAATACCTGGCTCGACAACAAAAACACGAGTGTTTACCAGCGAAGACAGCTTATCGCAAAAAGAAAGCGATCCATCTCCGCGCCACCGGTTGCATTCGATCACCGCGAGCATGCTCGATTTACGTTCGCCTCTGCTCGCCGAGCGAAGCGTATTACCGATGGAACGTCGGGAGCGAAGTATATCGAAGTTCACGGCGGTATCCCGCAAATTCGGTGCATCGGGGAAACGCATCGAGAAACGGTTGTGCAGGAAAGGGGCTTTTAATCGAGTGTGAAGCGAACAAATACCGCACCGTTCCACGATCGACCTCCGAGGAGTGAATAGAGGGGCGCACAAAAGAAGAATGGAGGGCTCGGCGGCTAGGGGCAGCGTTTGTATCGGTCGAACTTTATTTCTCGCGATTCCAGAACGCCCATAGATTTCCTTCCCCGTCTCTGCCCCTCCAGCCAATCTGAGGTTTCAACCCTTCTGCTGAAACGGGGGGGACGAGCTTCCCCGCAATCGCGCCGTTTATTAATCGAAGGCAGGAAATGGTGGATGGTTTTTTTAAACGTAGACGAGGAAGCTGCGAAACGTGCGATTCATGGATACCTGAAAATCGATTCGACTCGAACTCGTTTTTTTGTTGCTGTTTTTGGTTTAGACGTCAACGACCACGGCTATTGCAGTTAAATGCGTGATAATTGACCAGATCGAAAGGTCTCGCTAAGTTCGTCCGGGTAAACTTCAATAATTATTGATCGCAATGGAAAAGAAGGTCGATGCGGAAATAATCGAATTACACTTGGTTTGCTCTGCGCCGGGCAGCAGTATCATTTGCTGCAGCTACCAAGCCGATTTACGAATCGCGCGTTAATTCGTCCAAGACAAACTGAATAGTACGAACGACATCGACAAATCGATATTGGCAGTACGATCGCCGGCGTCCGTATCTACTTAAAATTTCTATAAATATCGGTCGTTCGAAGTATCGGTGAACGCCGATGCACCGACTACCGGGGCCAACCTTGCGTTAATAATCCAGCATGAAATATTCCGAACTAATATGTCCTCCGACAGGGCAACGTTAATGAACGAGCCGATAACTTGGAGAGGCTAACTCGAAGGTGGACTCGCCGCGTTATCCGCCTGTGTTCCTCGATGAAACGCCCCTTTACGCATATTAACAGACACATTTAATAATACACCTGAGAGCCCATTCAAGGGTGGTTTGATACTTCAGGAACTTACGGTCGGTCTCGAAGGGTTGCTGGTTACGGGTTAATCGTTCGTTGAGAGACTCTGACCAAAGCTCAGCATCGAACTATCCGGCTGGCAAGAAGTTACTAATTACCAATTATCCGCTACCGAAAGCGGTAATTGGTAGCAGAGCGAGGGGTCGTGGATTTCATTCGCTGTTAGTGGCCGCGCTTCCAAGTGATACGCGCTCATTAAAGTATAATTCGCAGCCGGCGCTGCCGGACTCGTCGCCGCGTTCGACTCTTTTCTACGCGTTAACGAAATTTCGTCCAATTATCGTTTCATTTAACAAAGGCCACGGTAAAGTGGAATAAAGGAGGGGCAGGAGGAGGGGGTGGCAAGTATGGGGCGGGCCGGGGGGGTGGTGGCGTGGGTATCAACGGTACAATTTCGCGGCGTAAGACGACACGTTCCGGCGAATAAGGGTGTAATTATCGAAACTCCCAAACGAGAGTTGGCTAAACGCTGCGCTTTTAATGAAACTTTAAGGGGATACTTGTTGGCTTAATTGGGGAATCGTTCGGCCGATTCTCTACCCCTTATCGCTTTCTTATTGATCTCGGTTCCGCGTGGATCCGCTGTCCCAATTATCCTAATTGTGGCAAGAAACCGTGCACACCGAGCTGCATACTGCGAGCTCGAATCTCGCCGTGGCTAGAAACGGGGCAACTTCGACCGGCCGGTTACGTGACTGATAAATGTTTGGAACGGTGGAAACTTAACGCGCGGCCGTTCGAGTTCTATGGAAACTTTAACGCGATATTACCAGCGTTGGGACTATAGCGGGGCAAACTTCTGCTGCAGGGGAATATTCCGCAACCCCGGTGCTTTCGGAAAAGGTGTCACCCACGTCGAGGAATCTTTTGTTCCCCGAAGAAAATTTCCCGTTTCGGCCCGTTCCACGATGAAACGGTTAGCGCCGGGAAACTGCGCGAGTTAGTATCATTGACGTAGAAATGACGGTTCGACGAAAGTGGGAGAACAGTTAGTTTGCCGCGGAGAGGAACGTGGGAAGGCGAGAAACAAACGGTGCTTGAACGGCAAGCGGTTTGCCTTTCAAGTTTATCGTCCCGTTTATGACGCAACCCCCATCGCGATCAAAGGCAAGAAACGCTTGCTCCGCTTGTTCCTCGGACGATTTAAGACGCAACGTAAAACACAGGTTATTTCGCCGACTGCTTTCCTAACAGTTCCGTGGATATATTTTTTATCGCCGATATATTTGCAAGAATTGCCAAGCGACCACTGAAATCGAACGTCCGACAATAGGTTCGTATCGATTGCTTTGGAATGTTTTTGGAATGAGACTGGCCGCGTACTTTTTATTGCAATTGTACGTCAGCCTTCGCGAGCGTTCCAGTAAACGCGAGGATATAATATTCATTGGGATTCGACGCGAAGGCCCGTGCATCTAGGTCTTTGAGGGATCAGAGGTTTTCCCAGTTAAAGGTTAACTTCCCCCGGTATTTAGTTACAGACTGTTCGATGTCAAACGCACACGTTCCCACGCTTATTTATCGCGTGTCAACGTTCCGGTAAAATTCCCGTGGCAGCATTGCTCCTGTGTGTCGAACGAGTGCGCTTGGATGTATGTCGCATTAGTCGAAACAAACTGACGCGTGTCCATCCAATACGAAAGTTTTTCGTGCCAGCGAAACACCAGGCGCATGTTTTCGCGATAAACATACGGATCCTTTTCGCCAGTGTTTTGGAAACCTCGCGACAGGTGTACCTTCAAACCAGTTACAGCGACGCGACAGTCGATCGAAATCAATGTCAGTCGCTTCCGCGCCGGGGCAAACAAATTAGTACGCTCGAATTGTAATTAACGTCGTACTTCACCGCTCCATAGGAATCATAACGTCTCCTCCTCAAAGGACGAACCGCCGCGAAAATCTAATTCCACAAAGCGTTTCCCTCAACGGGCGAGAACGTCTGCGCCTCTCGGCGGGCTTAAAGGGAGGAAAGAATAATACGGGAGGGGGAAAAAATAGACGGGGCAAAAACATCCGAACAATTCCAAAGGAAGAAGAACGCTTAGCTCGCTCGCGTGCAAGACAAAGGAGACGCGGAACAGGGACGGACGGGGGAATTGAGAAGGCCAGAGATAGGGTGAAACGGAGGGAATACGGGCGAATCAGCCGGGGGAGGATCCTGGCGTGATTAAACGTGTGTTAAAACCGTATCCGGTCCTTCTGCGATGTTACACACGTTCACGAAGGCTGCATCGTGTCCTGCGCAATGCGATCCCACACCCGCACCTACACCCTACGTGCAGATTGCGAGTGCTCCTCTCTTGCGACTAAGGTGTCTGGTTTTCTGTGTACACCGGAGTAGTAACAGTTCTCTGGCGCAGTAGGTTCGCCCCGTCCCGTGCCAGACAGCCAGGATCAACCAACCCCGGTGAACCTCGGTTTTGTCGAGTTTCGATGTTGTGCTTACCGTATGTTAGCTAAACGAAGCACAGTCGAGAGCGTATCGCGTGTAGACACGAAGTTGAATTTAGTTCGCGATTAAATTATGAGTATTTTCAAATCGCTTAATTAATTAGATTAACGGATAAATAGCGGAGGCAGCGATGGATCTTTCCTATCTTCCGATTTAATTTAATTCTGTTTCCCCGAATATAACGAGCCACCGGGGTTACGTCGAATGCGACGCTAGCAAATAAATTGAGGATACATTTTCCAGCGAAGAAGCACTGCGCCATGAATTATTCGCATCATCGGTTTTACTATTCGCCGTCACTCTTGAAACGTATTCCCTCGGCCTGTATCGAGGCAGCGGTGCGAGGACTTTCTTCGCCGGTCAATAGCCCGAGAATTTTTCAAACGGCCAGCGAAAGAACAAAGCAACGTTCAATCGAAGATTGGTTTTAGATCGTAAACCGTACCGTCGCATGTGCTTCTAGCTTGCAACCAGGAAATTGCAAAGCAATGGAGTTACAATCGACGACACCCGACACCTAAATCACGAACACAATAACCAGCATAAAGGGGGACGGGGGCATCGATGAATTCTCTGTCTGGGAGTCCCTTTCATCTACGTCGAAGACGCATCGACGGCATGAAAGGTCGGCTGGCTCCCGCCTGACGTGACATTAACAAATTGCCGTTTTAATGATCGCCGCCGAGCGTTCGCGTGTAATTAGGAAGAAAGCGACCTTTTCTTTAATGTAGAGACATGGCCGCATCCCCCCGGCGGGCATAACAATGACGCAATAATGGCCTGGTGCAGTAACGCGCAAAGCGGAAACCGGTTTTAGCCAAGCATGCAACTTCGAGAGGCAGCCCCGTCGGTAGTTTGTATTATTTGCCACTGCGGAGTGGCAGTTCTTCTAATTGGACCCGGCTATCTGTGAATCTATATTGCATTCCCAACCACCCCTTCGGCACAGCCGCGAAGCCGTGGCCAGGCGAAACCGTGGCTCACGGAAAATCGTGTTTCGGCTATCGCCACGGCCCGTTTAATTCTGTAAAAATATCGCGACGGGACAGCGGGAGCCTCGATGCATCGCCAACGAAACAATATCAGATTAGCGGGCCGAATGGAATATCGGGTCCGGATAGCAGCGGCGCGGCCGACTACTTTAAACCGTGGAGGCGTTCGATACCGCGACGCTGTTTCCTGGAAGAGGGGAAATATTGTTTCGCTGTTCGTTCAGTTGACTCGAATGTTTTTCTATGCATCGCGAGTTGTCGAAATATACGTCGAAGCGCGCTATGAAACGACGCGTCGATCCTCCGTCCATTACCCGTGCAATTGAAACTATTTAAAGCGTACATCAAACGGAAGCAATTAATGCACGATCCTCCGGTTGGCGATTCGGGGGGCGCATTTTGTCAACCAACTGACGACGTCCTGTTAACTAAGTAAAAATCGTTGCCCCTTTGATCCGACCAGCAGGCACGCCGTCCTTTACCGAGCGACACAGACTTCCGCGTATCGTCGTAACTCGGGCCGATTAAACTCGCGCTACTTGCTCGTCGCAGTTGCCGCGATCAAAAGGAAGTTAATTCAAGTACACCGTACGACATACCCGGCCCGGTGTCTACACGGGACACGCGCACAACCGATGCGGCCACCGCGGCGTGCGCGTCCTCGCGGCACGTAACCCGTTCGCCTGCACCTCCCCGGTTACCGTCTCGGGGTGAAACTCGGTGCGGGAAAATGGGGCCATTAAGCGCAGCCACGGCGATATCGTCGTCGCCGCAGCCACCAGCGGCTTCGTCGTTCCGGGCGACGTCGACGTCGTACTGCGAGATTGCGCCCCGTTGATACCGTCCTGGCGTTATCCGTCGACAAATCAAAATGCAGCTGCCAAGCGGTGTCCCGTCCCGCAAGCATCTTGCCCCGCGACCCAATTGCCAGCCGGCGAAATTCGTGCCCCGCCTAACTCGCCGTCAACGCTATCGCGACCGTCGCTGATACTTAATTCGCCGGTATCCAGTCGCGTTTCGCGGATATCGCCGGTGGATCGTCGACGCGGCCGTACGGGAGCGTAGCCGGCACTCGGAGCCCGTTTCGACGGAGTTCGTCCCGACGACGCGCCGCTCGCGACCAGTTCGTGGGCTATTATTTGAACGGTTATTGGTACGATAGCGCGTATCTGTGCACCGTACATCACGTGGCCGACTCGACGGTTGTCACCCTGATTTCGACGTTCCGCCTGCGTCCCGCCGCGTAACAACCACCCCCCCGTCGTCCGCGGAACGACCCTTTCCTCTCGCACCCGCCGCCGTCGAATGTCCGTTCGTCCGTCGTTCGGCCTCTACTCCACCGCTATTCGTACAGCGTCACGCCGCGCCCAGTTCCCTCTGGCACGACTCGCCGCATAAATGTATGTTTCCAGGATTTCTGGTTGTCTGCCGAATGAATTATGGAGGCTCGACGACCAACGCCCGGCGACCGCCGCCGCCGACGCTGCTGGCAGCACGGCCGAGATTGCGGGTACACGGGGATGGAAATTGTGCGGCGACAGAGGGGGTGGCAGAGGGTTGGGTATAGCGGGGCGATTAACTCGACGCTCTATATAACGTGTTTACGGTCGCGCGGGCTGCAGTTTCTTGCACTTGCCCCTGTTTACTTCGCGGAATCCTCGGTCGGACGCGTCTGTTATTTTTCTTTCGGTCGTTTCGCCCTCCGGGGATTAGTTTCGGGCCTTCTTTTTTTTTTATCAGAAGTTGCCCGATGGCGAGTTTCATCTCGGCGAATTCGACGGCTTCGCCTGGGCTCGAGGAAGGAGAGTCGCGATGCCGACGGACGCTGGGCGAGTGTTGCGTCGAGAATTAGATCGCCGCCTGGGATATGGGTGCACGAGCGTTAATTAAATTGCGCGTTGTTCGAGGACGATCGATGCGTTTAGTGTCATTTAGTGTCGCGTTTGGGCGAACATATTTCTTTATTCGCGGCGCCGTTTGAAGTTGTCGTGCAATTCGAACGAACCACTTCGTAAAACGATACCATTCCAATTGAATCACGCGTTCATGTAATTACCGTATTCCGTTACAAACAAAGGGGCAGGGTAAACACTGTTTGCCAATTATTAGCCGTCACGCGCTGTTATAATACGCGGACAATAGATACCGTTGCAATCGCGATACAAGGAAAATCGATACTAATACCCGTCTTTGTTTGCGCGAAATATTAACGCGCCGCTAACGGCCTGGTGACTCAATTGATCCGCTAATATTCCACAAAATACGGCTCGCCGTTCTAAAAGTTAGCTATATAAAATATCAGTAACCTTATCTGTTTTCCTAAATGAAATATACGACACCCAATACAAACTGGTGTACACCGCAATGAGATTTTGCTCGTTGGCCTGGTTGTAGTTTCGAGTGTAGTATTCCATCGCAATACTAACGTTTCCTAGTTTCACAATTAATTTCACTATTCGCAGGGTTCCAGCTTTCCTTGCGGCGAACGCGTTTCGGAAACCTCGAACTTCCCAAGTTCTAAGGGCGGAAAGGCGATCTTCGTGGCCCATTTGGCCCGATCAGACACCGCGGGGGGAGAAACGACCCTGCCTTCGAAGTGTTTCCGGCGGACACTTCAACGCTGCGTCATAATGCAAGCACAACTCCCTTCGCAAAATAATTTCAGTGCGATTTTTCATGGGAGAAATACACGTATCTCCTCCCTGCCATAATTCCAACGATACTTCACCGTGCCGCGTTCGTCTCCCCGATTTTCTTTCCCTTAACTGTGTCGCTCGAAACCATTTCATTTCACCGGGAGGAAATATTTCGGTGTTAATTCCCACCGCCAGGGGCCGGCAAAACCGACGCTTCACCCAAGATACTTTACTTAGCCTTTGATCTTTTAAATGCCGTTTAGGGGAGGGTACGGGGAAACTTTTCAGCCGTGCCTTCATCGAGTGGAAACTTCCAAGTTAAGGACGCGCGGCGGGGACCGAGCGAGTTATGCCGTTCCGGTTAACGAAACGCGCGAACAGCAAATGAGACAGCAGGGCGAAATAACGAAGGACTGTACACACTTATCATCCGAGCAGTTGCTGCTTTCTGTCACAACAATTCGCCGAAACGGGGTCGCCGTGAACGGATGAGAGCCTGCTAGGGCTACTATTTGAAATGATCTCGACACCAGGGCACGAGTGCCTTCTCGAGCCGACTGTGCATCCCTGTCCTCGCAGCATTTGCAGCCATCGGAGAACGGAGAGGAGGGGCTAATTAATTGTGTCAACTGTGAATGGCCGTCAAAAGTATCGACGTCCTTCCAGCTACCGTTTTAGCTACCTCGCGAGCAAAAGCGTCGAACGAGTCGCGAGGCGGATCAAACAAAACCTGGCACTGGTTGTCCCCCCGATAGGGTCCTCTTGGAAAGAGATTGAAACGCTTCCGTGAAATTTACCGAGGTCCATTTTACGAATTAATTAGCCGCTCGATGCTTGTACAGGGAACGGAAAGAGAAAAACGAAACGGTGCGAACGTCGCGGTTCGCCGATGAATGCGCGTATCCTTCGATAACACGCCGCTGCAAGTGGCGTTTCTAACGAGGAACGAAATTACAGAGGGGCCGAACGAACGTTCGTGAATCCTTTGAGGGTGGTAAGGAAGCACTCCCCGGGCCGTGAATAAATAAACAGTCTTCCGTGGATTAACTCAAGTGCCCCAACTCTTGGCCGTGTCCGGGTATCCAGGCGCTGGAGAGTACTAACGAATTCGCGGTAAACAGAGAAAATCGCCGGCAAATTTCGCTGAAGTGGCGGTACACGGTCGAGGATCGGGACGGTTCGTGAAAGATGAAGAAGCGCGATTCGTGAACTACTTTCGGACAGTTATCGATCGGAGGCTCGGTTTCGCGCGGCGAAATGTAATCGGCGTTATGGCCCGTATCCAAAACGCGCTAGACGGGTAAACGATGCCCCTGCCGCCCTCCGTTTCGCATTAAATTCGGAACGCCTGAAATATGAAAGCGACACGAGAGACCGAAAGACGCCCTCGGCGTTTTAAATCGCGCTTCCTCGCTGCGAATCACCACTTCCGCCGCGAACGGTCCTGCCCTTAAAAGGGCACCGTGCATTCGGAATCTCGCCCGAGGCATGGCCGAACTAGCCACGCGTACTATTTAGTCGAAATCTGCGGCCGAGGTCGGAGGAAAAAAAATGTTCGCGTTACCCACTTCCAGTGACTTCGCTCGTCTTCGACCGGCAAGTCCCGAAGGTATCGCAGCGCTTTTTCGTTAAAGGAAAAAGGATTTCTTTGCCCTCCGAATTTCACCTTGCTACGAATAATCTGGCGGCCTATCGAAAACCGCGACGAAGCAGAGAATGATGAAGTGGATTCGCGCGGTTGAACGCTTCTCGTCTTCAGTCGAATCTCACGAATCTCCGATTCGATGCCTCGCTGCCGGAGACAAAGATCTTCGATCGCCTAACTAGAGTTCGAGTCGCATTTACGTGAATTGCGGCGGAGTCACGCCGGGGCTTCCCTCCCGATTTTCACATTTACCTCCTTTCCACCAGGTCCCCGCGCCGTCTTTCCGTTGCCCGTTCGCTCCACTCCGGTTTCAGCCGCTGATTTAGCTGTACCCCGTCGTCCGTGTCTCGTTCGTTCCCTCCCGGCGTCGTCGTTTCTTTCTTTTTTTTTTTCCTTCGTCCGGAGTCAACCGTTGACGCCGATTCGCACTCGACGACGATTCACCTTCGTTCGAATCCTCCAGGTTCATTGATTGAGTAATCCGATTTACTGGCCCCGTTGTCTCCGGCTCCTTCGTGTCTTATGGCTTTTCCTAGCTGATTGAACGCGATTAGATCGTCTCGGTGACCCAACCGAGTTCGGATTTATGGATATTAGAAGGCGGTTCACGAAATACGGATCGAAACGCTGCGCGGCGGACGAATATTTTACGCCACGTTTGATAACCGTGAGATCGAGTATCGGGAGGCAATTTCTTCGAGTGTTGTTCCCGTTTTACGATCGCAACACGCGAATCGAACGGCGAACCAATTTCCACAAATTCAACCGGGAAAAAATTGTGGCGACGAGCGAACCCCGACGGCTCGAACGCGACTTCGCAGCATTTACATCGTAAAACCGCTCCGCTAACTTCGAGAATAATTCGGCGAAAGTTCGCCGTCGATCCCGCGATGCTTCGGCATCGTCGATACAGCCAGGCTTTTACGGCGAAACCGTCCATTAAAACATTTGTTATCGGTCGTCTCGGTGGGCCGAGCTTATAGCTCCCCTCGAGCCTCCTCTATTTTCGCCGCGTTTCTTCGAAACTCCAAAGCAATTAGACTGATATCCAGCTTCGACGGACAGCGCGGTCGACGGTCGGAAACGCTTTTGCGAAAACGTTCCACGACGAAAGGCGAAACCCCAAACGGAGTGGAGTCCCCGGAACGGAAAATTCGACGCGTAATCCTATACCGTCTCGTTTCTGATCCATTCGTGTGCATCGTCCACGCCGGAAGATGTAACGAACGGTGCAATAAACGCGTCGAGTAACCGGAAACCGGCTTGCCTGCCGCCCCGTCGATGTATACGATTCACCGTGAAATTCGTCTGGGAAATAATAAATGGAAACTTCGCGGGATACACCTGGGCGAGCAATCGCGTCCGCTCTTTAAGGACGTTCATCGATCTGTTTAGTCGCCGACGAATCGCCGAATATTGATAAATCGATACAAACTAACGACGATTTTCTAAGCGACGCCAGACATCGTTTTTATCGCGACTACTCCATTGTTCGAAACGGGACAAACCGCAGTCGGTTCACCTATTATTCGTTCAAGCAGCAAGATTAAATGTATTTATATACTCGGACTCGCGGCATTGTGGATGTGGTCGGGGGTTGGTGGGTGTATTTCTGAGGGGCGGGGGAGGGCTGAGAGCACCACGAAGCATAGCTACACCCTACAGGAAACGGACCGAGAACTTGCCCACCCATCCCTCCACGGCCTGGCCGTGATTTTACGATCGACATTTACGAACGATCCGGCGGCGTACCGAAGTGGAAGTTTACGAGACCGATAATACGATCGATAACGTCACTCTTCGTCAGGAAGTTGATAGACGCCCGTTGCCAGGATCTCACCCTCTTCGGGATTCTCTCGGGTTATTATAATCAAATTTGTCGGACACCGCTGCCGGTAGTTCGGGATTAAAAGGATCGTCGGGAAATGTGATTAGGTGCACGTTCAAGAGGTCTCAGCGGAAAGTTCCGAGCGATTTGTTAGCCCGATGGACCGGCATCGACTGGCGAATAAGTAGCAATGAAACTGATCGATCACATTTCTGTGAAACTCTACGACGAACATAGTCGACGTGCCGGATTCGAATGATAACTAATTAACCCACAGGCGCATCGTGCAATGTTTATGCGTCATTGTTCATTCGTTTCGTGTCTGCTTAATTAATGATAATAATGATAATAATAATTATACAGAAGTGTTACAACCGGTTGTAGCTCCGGTCCGAATCGAACACATTTCGGCTAAAATATTGACGAACATAATTGAATTCTTGAAAATTAACGAACGCGCAAAAGTTGCGTAAAATTAATAGGTGACCCCGATGCAGCCACGGGAGCAATATTAATTCGTCGATGCCCGTTCAACCTTCCGCGCGCTCTCGCGCCGCTGGTCCGCGCGCGATGTGTGCCGGGCAAACGGTATGGGTTTGCCGGTGTGGTCTACGGTGACGTTCCAAGCTTCACCGCGCGTTCTGCATTGGTAATTACTAAAGTAAACGCAGCCGTTTACTACACTGTTTGCTATCGTTTACAAGGGATTCGATGACGGTCGCCCGATCGCCGCGGAACTTGCTACAACTCGCGGCTCGTTCGATTTCATCTTTATGAACTTTCGCGAGCGTTCCGCTTGTCAACGCGTCGCGTACGCGGCCGTTCCGCGTTCGCCAACGCACTACTCTATCGACCGCGACTAGCTAGCGGCGGTGAAAGATACCGCAAATAGATATTACGAGCAGAAGCAATGGGCAGCTTGCCGTTTCGCATCCGCGGCTGATGAACGACCGACCGTAAAATTGTTGCCCGGCTTGTAAATTACCCGAGGTCGGATAGAAATATATTTGCACCGGTCGAGCGCGAATCGAGAAACGAGTTAGCATTACGCGAAGTTTGAGTTGCTACGATACATCGACGTGCGAGGAGTTGCTATGTTGCCACCATAAATAATAACCACCTGCGGCTATTTTCCTCTCCTCGTTCGTCGGCGCGCCGTCGAAGAAAAAATTAAATAGCTTACAGAACAATGACAGCGAACCATGGATTCATGGCAACGTCCCTCCCGCATGAATATTTACAACCCCTTCAATTTATCACCGCGTCGACAAATATTTTACTGCGTTTCATCCCCCGTTCGCGTTCTCCCGTATCCATTAAAAATCACCCCCCCCCCCCACTCACCGCAGCTTATTTCCTATCGCCGCGTGGAAGAATAACGAGAACGCCAGATCACCTTTCCGATAATAATCGTCAGCTGACCCTCCTTTAATTAGCGATACCCTTGTTCCCGAGCTAATTCGATTGACCGCGTGCCGCGGTTCCGTAACCTTGGTCCCGTGGACAGCCGGCCGGCGGAAAACGAGAGGCACGGTAATCGCGACTATCTCAACCCCATCGGACGGGTTGACATGTCAATAGCGTTACACACGAACCAATTTTATCATCCGGTTCCCCTTTCGATCCTCACCTCGCCGCCGCAGATCTGACCTCACCTGTACCGCCGGCTCGTCGAGATAAACGTCCACGATCCGCCGTCCTCTGCCTTATTGGCGTATCGCCGGATCACCGGTGGCCTCCTGTCACCAGCTCGATTATTTCAGATAGGCGAGGGGCCGGGTGGTATAACTCGCGGCGGGGCTCTTTGTACAGCCGCAACCTTCGACTTTGCTTGGTTAAACCGGCGATGAATGCCGGATGGTGGACGATGGACGGCACGTTCTGGGTACGCCGCGATTCCCTCGTGGAATGTTGGCCGGGGTGGGTAAAATTCTGGTGCCTCGGTGCCCCTGATAGTTTGTTGCACGCGTCACCGGGGCTAGTTACGGCGCTCATTGTGAATGGTATCGCCGGTAAATAGAGGCGAAGATAAGCACCCGTGGGTGGTATACGGACGCGTTCGGCACGATACGCGAAGGGACTCGGCGCACTAAAGCTGCCTGACCGCCGTTACACCCTCGGTGGGGTTCCTCGTAACGAGTTACCGCGGCGTAGTTAAGTGCCCGAGTAGGAATAACGAAGGTAATGTAGGCGATTTCGGGAAACAAAGTGACGGACGAATGATGAATATGAATGTATCTCGAGTTTACGTTCGTCGCCCTCGTGCGTTGTAACGAGGAGAAAATGATTCGGGATGCTGAACGTTCAAACGAACGCAGAAGTATGCGAAACAATTTGACTGGGTGAAAAACGAGTGGGACTAATCGCCGAGTAATGTCCGGCGAAACGAGAAATCGGTAACGTATTCGATCCGGTCAGTTGGTTCGTGCAACGGATATATATATATACCAGAAGTGTCCCGAGGTAATACACGCAATGTAAAACGTGACTAAACGCCCGGTAGCACATTGTCGGAGTTTACAATGCCGTTGATACGGCTAATTAATACGTCGGCGTGTAGGCACAGCTGAGATCGAAGTACTGTAACTTGCTGATTCGCGGGATTACTACTTACATATCGACAACCAGCTAAAACGGCGTGCTCGTGTCGAAATATCGCAAGCGGTGGAGAACGTGAGTTAAGGTGAGTTAACAGTCCCGCCAGCATCCATTCTTCGCGAGGCAACGCGAAAGGGTTACGAAACTGGGAGTGCACGTGATACGAAGTATTTCTACGATCAATCTCGCGGTTTCGGTCGCTCACGTGTTGCTTGAATAATGTGTGGTAGCAGAGGAACGCGTTTCAGTACTTTGTTTCGTGTTTACCGCTTCAGCAGATAATGTGTTAAATATCTATATAAATCGAGCTGTCTCCTGTTAAATATTTGGGATCTATTTAATTGTAATTGATTGGTACTCTCAAGATTTCGCTAACTATTTCTGCCTCCTCATAATTCCAATGGCCGCTGCGGAAACATTGGTCCACAAATTAATTGATCAACCCGAAGGCCACTCTCGGCCGGCAATAATTGACAAACCCGTAATTTCCATGGCACAAAGAGCAAAGAAACGGGGGGGGGGGGGGGGCACCGATCACAATTCGCAACGGGAGTCAATAACCAGCAGCTCGATGCCAAGGGCTTACCCGGGGCGCACTGATACTGGCAATTAATTCGTCAGCGTGTCCCTTATTTGCCAACGGGTTATAGAACGTTCGTGAATCGCAATACACTGGCTACGAGGTGTACCGGGCCGGTTCGTTAATCTTTCGGCGGAATCCCGGATCTGTCTTTGTTCGCGTTAGTTTCTTACTTCTTCCTATCTCTTTGTGGCCCCGCACGGTTGCCCGGGCACTCGCGAAAGATGTCTGCCAGGCAGAAAAGCGTGTAATTAACCGGCGTCCAGGCTGAACTTCTTTTCTGGCAGGAAGTCATTATCCCCCGTCAATTCGGCCCCCCTCTGGGCAACGTTCAATTATGCTAATTCGAGGCAGGCAAATATAATCGTTCCCGAACGGCCGCGAGTTACCGTTGAACCCACACGATCCTCGACGACCGCCCCTTTTTCTCCCTTCCGTCGCGATCGCCACTTTCGTTTTCTCAATGGACGTTCTACGTGCTCGTCCGGTCGCCGTACGATAAATACGGTGCATGCGTTGGCCCAGGTATCGAGACCCGAATAAGACGTCATCGTCGCAACGCCTAATAACGTGGCTATCGATGCAGTTTAAGGGTAGGCTGGATTTTACGGTGACTTCTCAATGAACGTGCTCGAGTTTTGCGCGAGTATCGATTGGTAAGTCCAATGCGAATATTCGTGAAAATTAATATGCGCATCAGATATTGGACGTTATTTATTAAATAGTACAATATTGTAGAGGACCCGATATTGTTCAATAACATGTTTTGTACTCGACGGAATTTATATTATAAATAGAAAAAGTGCACGAGATACAGAGGCAGCAATACATCGACATTGTCGAACGAATGTCGGGATCTTCGACTACCCTTTTATCGATCGATCGCCCCAGGATAAACCGGAAGGCACATGCTTCCGCGTCAAACAAGTTCGTCCACGGCCATACGTCCGAGAGCACTTCAGGAAACGAAGAAGGCCGAACGCGCGTTGGGCAGCCATCAAAAGAGATAGCTAAGCACAATCTGCTGCAAATCGCCGTTCAGAGATCGATTATTCTTCGAGTCACAGAGCCAGGAGTGGCGACAGGTCAAGGTATATATCGCGCCCCTCGATCCAAGCCCATTGACCGCATATCTCACGTCATAGTAGAGTGCCTCAAAAAGTCGCGGTCTCCGGCTCCTTAAATTCACGTCCCTCTTCTCTCCTTTTCATCGGCAGAAAATAATTTGGCATTTAGCCGAACGGTCATTCGATTCGAGGAGCACCATTCTTTTCGCACTGTCGATCAGAGCCGCTTTTTCGTACCATTTTCGCCAGTCATCCATATCTTCGAACCTCGGGGGAAGAAAATGGAAGGCTATGCGCGAAAGGAACGGGGAGAAGCGATGGCTACTTTTTTCCATTCCCTCTTTCCTATGACAAATAATCGCGGACGCGTTGGATTCCTTCCAAAGACCGTGTACCGCCACCCCTTTCTTCCCTTATGCGACCGCCGTCGATGCCATTAGAGCGCCATCAATTTTTCGCCCAATTAGGAGTGTCGCGTGGAACGCAATAATGAGCGTAGTAGGTCAATGCATTCAGGGGAACAATTCATTTGTCCCACCATTTTCAAAGGCGTAGCTAGATTCGACAGTAGTATTGGCCATTGCTGGTCAGACGGGCTATTAAGCGACGCGTCCAATAAACGAAGCTTTCTGTTCACTATAACTGGGGCTCACCAGAATCGTGATTTTATCTCTATCGTCACTTCTAACGAGTGTCTTTCAATTTATAATTTTAGCGCAGTTCAATATAATTCTCCGACTGAATCGAACATTCGTGGCAAGTTCATCTGCATCACTGTTAAATATTGTTCACATTTCCATTTTTTCATTCCGAAATGTTCGACTTCGATGCCACTTGTGTCAGCATTTTGCTATCTTACCGGGAAGCTGCCTAAAGGGTTGCCGAAAAAAATACCTCATTTGCGTTCTCGCGACGATGAAATTCACGCAGGGAGGTTGGCTCGACGCGCAGCAGAAATTGCCTTTCCCGTAAAATTATTGCGAAAAGTATGCGCACAAGCGAACGAGGCGCTAATGGCCGACTCGAAGGGGTTCATTGAAGACGGGCGAATGAAAGGCGCGGACGCGTTATTGCGCTCGCACGATGAATATAAATCAATTAACCAAGGGCTGCCGCGGAGGCGGCTAATCAAATTTGTCGCTGGAAAAGGAATACACTGCTTAATGGTCTAACGAATATTGGTAGTGGCTGCGGCGAGATGTTAATTAAACTATGTTACGCGACGAGAGACGGAATATCGCGCGGCTAATTCGCGGGGAGAATCTTCGGATGTTCCAGACAGCTTTTATGAGGTACGCTTAAACGCGCACGGTCCCATTCGCCGTGAAACATTGACGTTAACAAGCAGACGCGAAAATATGTGCGGCTTATACATATAATTTACCATCCCTCACCCTTTCATTTACGGCTGAAAGAAGCGTCTAGGTAATAACTGAATTGAATCTCACCGCGGGGCGAATTCAGAGTTCGTTCCAGGCGAAACGAAGTGGACGAACCTGTCGCACAATTTTCTGTACCGAATTAAAAATTTCTGTGATTTTACCAAGAGATTCCAATGATCGATCGAATCTCTAGCACACCTCTAATTCTATTTCGAAATTATTGCACGTCGCGCGGCGTGGCGTCCGAACTGTTAAATAACGACGAACGAATCGAACTATTACACCTGCTATTATTCCTCCACCTGTTCAGGAGTCGATAGAACCCTTGTCCCCGTACAAAGCAGCACCCACGCGTGCCGAAACGGAATCCCCGTAGCGAGAGAACGAATGCAAAATCTGTCGTTGTTAACGTTAATCCTGCGCGGAATCGAATTTGTATCCAGCGCCGCGGAAAATTGGTCTACTTCGTAATGGAGTTCGTTCGTTTCATCTTGCCCCGGCCCATGTGCGATGTCTATCGTCGCGGCTGATAACCTGGCCCAGTCGTCTAGGAGAAGCGAGAACACGGACGGACGATGGTGTTAGGCGAAAGAAAGAGACGAGCGCTGTTAATCGATCCGAAAGTAGGCATCTCTAGGAAAGATACGCCGGTTCTCAGTAGAATGGGATCGTTCCGGGTGTAGGCGGAGGCGTATAATAATCCATTAGTCCGAAGGGCTAAATTGAGGGGCGCTTTCGGTGCCCACGAGGGAGCGGAAGAGAGAAAAGGGAGATGAAGCGGAGGATGCGAAAGGGTGGCAAGTTTCTGTGAGAACGACGTGATTTGGTGGAAAGAGTTTGGTTGAGTTTGAAGTTGAGTAGTGGCAGGTGGAGAACGCTTTCTCTTTCGCACCCCTCCATTTCTCTGCCCCTCTACCATCCCAATTCTCGTTCTCCGGCGTTCGTTTCACATCTATCCGTGTTGCACCCCTGGCAGTTTATGCGCATACGATATCCAGAACGGGGCAATTATTTTACGGACCTCTGTTCCCGTCATTCGTTCGTGTATTCGCGGTGCAAATAATAGTAACATAAAAGTGGTACTGTAACGCGTCCTTTATTTCGCGGTAGACCAACTTGCCAAATTTTTTAGTTAAAGGCAGATGCTGTTTTTATTTTATATACTCTGAGTTTATTACTCGAGCACCTCTAACTTCTTGCCTTCGCGTCCTCGCGCGCACGTACACGCTTCGAAAACGCGTGTGCATCATCGTTGCGTCTATACACGCGAGGTCTGGGTTACGAAATGCTCGTTTCGCAAACATTATCTAGCCCGGTGTCCGGTCACGTAGCGCCCGCGACTGGGGGTGGTTAAAGGTAGTCTGCGTGCAACGGTGAGCTAATTTGGGCGACTACTGTACCGTTCGCACCTGCGGAAAATTGCGCGTCAAGGGGACATCATTACCCACCTCGTGATTATGACGCGTAATTGCGACGGAAAATCGCGGGCCCCCACGTGCCCTGCCTCTTGACGCGCTTCTTCTAATTACTTTGGCATTGCAGCAGATAGAACGTGCAAAGTGGATGTAATTCCATTAGCTGTCCGTACTATCGTTTAATACATCTGCTTGACAGACCCATTTACTTTCTGAATATCCTCGTATTTGAAAACCAGTTCGATTATTGATATCGTTGCGAGGTGTATATTTGCGGGACAAGGTTTCCGTTTTGCCTACATGTTTGCATTCAAGCATGAACGAATTATTTACACGAATCTGTTGCACGCGTATCAATTCCTGCTTCGATTATTCGTCGGTGCAGCTCCTTCCATCGACGTCCCGTAAAAAGGTGAATCATTCTTTATGCATTTTCCGCGGTAACGTGCCCCCGTTCGGGACGGCATTCCGGGGGAAGGAAGAAAGCAAAATGCTTCCTGACACGACACTTCGATCGGAAATGGCGCGGAAAAGAAAGGGCGAAGCAGGTTTACGACGCTCACACCCGGCTTCCCCGTCATAGACACAGGGTTTCCCCCCTTATGATTCATGGACATATCGGTCGAGCTCGAATCACGGAGAGCGGAAGGAACTGAGGCGGCGGAGGCATCTGCAGCCGGAAACGAGCGATAGAAGAGATTATTATTTGAGTACGAACCGCGAGCATTGAATGCGGCGGAGAGGAAATGAGCGCGGCGAGGTGGAATAAAATATGGTTAGCGCGAGGCTCGGATACGACGCGTGGCCACCGTCGTTATTAAAACTTCCATCGCTGATTAGACGAACCCGTTTCCCCGGGCGCGCGTGAAATTTTCCCAATCCCCCGCATCCGCCCGTTTCGACCGGCCATAATTATTCTTCGCCAAACGATATTACCGTCACTCGTGGCGCACCATCCGGATGGAACGAAAAAAGTTCAATGCTTGAGACATCCTGTTCCTTTCGCGTGCCCAATCTTGTCTCCGCCTCTAAGTTTAAGCTCGTGTCACCTGCTACTTGGTAGCTCGCACACAGTCTCCGAAACGTTCGTGGCATGCGGGCCCCCCTATTTTATGAAGCTAATTTGCTTAGCCGCCTCCGTAACGACACCTCGTAAAACGTACGTTCTCTATTTTTGTTCGTAAAACATCCGAACGGCCAACCGAGCGTTTCAACCAGCCACCGTCCTTTTTTTCCCTTTTACCACGATGCGCGTCATAGTCTACCTCGACCTGATGCCAAATTACCTCTCGCAGGGTAGGAGCGAGCCCCGTACGAAGTCGCCTTCGACTCGGTGCTGGTCCGACACCCGGTTTCGGGGAATATTTTATAATAATAACAGTACTAATGGTGAGAAGATTATTAGCTATTTCACGCATACAACAAATGTCTGCGGAATTGCGTACTAAATAAAAACGTAGAACAATGGAAAATAATACGACGATGTATCTGCGTTTCCTTGGCGCGACGGTGAAGGACAGATGCATCTCTCTCGTCATCGGTGAATAATAACGGCGTAACTAGCGGGCGGTACCTGGCAGCACGTTAAATACAGGTGCACGGGCAATTGCGTATCACGAGAACCCGAGCATCGTGAGCGTTGCCGCTATCAACCACTGCCACCCCGTGGCAGTTTGCTCGAAAAGGCGAGATAAATTTCCAGCGAAAAAATAAAATGGCGAAAGGAAAAACCGTCGTCGTGTCGGTGCCGGTGGTTAAAACGCATCGGCCTGCACCCGCGCCGTTTTCAACCCATCCCCGAATCACCACCCCCGCGTCGCTCCAGGTATTCTTCACGCTCGACGAAAGTTATCGCGCGCTCGTAACTTCGCGCGAGCTACGCGGATCCTTTGCGTTTCGGCGTGACGACGAAAATTGTCCGGGGGAAGAACGACAGTGTTCGTGGCGTGTGTAACGAGAAATTTCTGCGGCTGTTAGGCCGCGTGCGGGCGGAAAATTGGAACGTTAACGACGACAACCAAAAATACAAAGTAAAAAGCATATTGCACGTTTTCGAATTTACCGCGAACTGCCCAACAATCGTTTCAAATTACCGCGGTGAAAAGTGGAAATTTCGTCAACCAGGTGACCTGGATAGCAGGCGAAAAACAGCATTTATAAGAATCAATCGTTGCACTACAAGAACACGTTACGACTTCCATTCTATTCCCTAAATGTTTTAAATCGCGAGCAATAAGCGCGACTCGCAATCGGTTGCCATCGCGGGAACAAAAAACTTCGCTTTTCCACAGACGTAACGACGAATCGATTTTCGCTCTGAGGAAAATACGTGCCAGAAAGGTTCGTTGACGCTTCTGAGCTACCCACGCGAATTGTTTCAACAATCAATCCTACGCGACATCAATCTCCCCATGGATCGCCAATACGTCGTATAACTGTCCTGCGTAAAGGCTCGCATAAAAGGCAAATATATTCGCTTGATGCATTAATATTTAATGGACCGCTATGGCGGGCCACGTTTATTTTTTTTTTTTTCACCATGCTATCTACGCGTAAACACGGTGAATTATGGTTCTCCAGGTGGAGGGGGGCCATGGGGGCAGGGGAAACGGCGTGCTCTTACTTCACCGGTGGATAACCTGAACGTTTTATGGGGAACGCGTCGACGGTGGCCACTTAAGGATGGTCGAACGATCGAAAGCGCCGGTGAGAGGATGTTTTAATTTACAGGCTGCGGCTAATGCGCCGGGTGTCGCGCAGATCAAGCTCGTTCATTAACATGCAGCCGTGGACCCGCGCGAATAAATTTCACCTCCTCGCTCTGCGCCGAAGGGATTGTTTATTGCGTTAAAATTCAATTCCGTGATACCCGCGACCGTTACCTCGGCCGCCTCTGAATAGAAATGGATTCATCAAGGCTGGAGAAGCAGGAGAATATATATTCTTGTAGTTCTGAGTCGTTACGTTCTTTTCCCGATCATACTTTCATCTGTAATAAATTATTTAGAAATTCTAAAATTCTGGTTAATAATCCTTGTCGCCTGGAGATTCGCGATATCGCGCAGACGAAGAAGAATTGAACTGAACCGAGCGAGAATAATTTAGTTGCAGGGATTTAATAACGGTAACATCGACATTGTTTATTCATCGCAAGATATAAGTTCCGCTAAACGAACGACCGTAGGTCGTTCCATCGAAACGTTTTACCCAGATCCCCGTTGACATCTGATATCGCCTACTGGTTAATGCACCGTTGCATAAAGGATCGAGGAAGTTAACTCGGAGCCGGCTGAATTCCTCAAATAAGGAAAATGGTGTTTCGCGCGAGCGAGACAGGATCGCGAAACGAGGCTGGACGAGGGAACGGGACGGAACAAGATTGAGACGACTGCAGCACTGTTGAAATCGTTATTGAGCCTCTTTTCAGACCTTCGTTCCGGCCAAAGTCTTCGACTATCATTTTCTTTAACTTCCACGAGATCGCGCAGCTTCCACTCTCCTTCCTCCTGCCGTGGAAAACTTTCTTAATTCGAGCTGCCTCGCCGGTCCCCGCGACAAAAAGTTCCAACCCCGAAGAGATCGTCTGTTCTTCGAGCTTCGAGTCAGGCCAACCATTTCGCAGATTTCACTTGATCGCCTTAGCTTGTATTAAGCTGTATTTACTATTAGGTATTTTAACCGTTGCCGATAAAATCGTGGTCGATTCCGTGCGAAGATTTTAAACGGTAATCGCATTTAGTGTGTCGTTCCCTTAATGATTAATCGATTGTTATAAAAATATGCCAATTTTTCTACAATACTTTTTCGCGTTAAATACGTATTGCTGTCTTATTCGAAAAATATGAAACAACGAAGACATGGTACGGAGCGATTTAATTTCTGCGAACACCACGCGATTGCACACTCTCCACGTGTATTTCCTGGGTCCCAGGGTCTACATATGCAGAGAGGTATAAGGTCGCCGATTGGTACTGGGTGTGTCCGCTTTTCAAAGAAGAAGGAGCCATACATCTCTCGGTTAATAGAGCCAGAATGTTGCCAGCGTGCCACGCTTCCTTCGATCAATTTATTACACTCACTTAAGCTCGCTGCTCCGTTCACGTTTTGCGCCTTTTGCATCGGTTGCAGTTCGCTTCCTCTCTTCGCGGCTGTTCGTTGACCGCGTTCACCGGTTGGTGCACCTGATCACCGATTTATTTCCATTCCTCCTTTCCATCGTTTGCCATCCTGCGCCCCCCTCCCCCCACCCCAGCCAGACGGGGCATTTCGAATTCGGCACCGTCGCAAATGTCACCGTTTACCCTGTTCGGCGACTCGAGGAGGAATGGATTTGTGATACTTCAATCTCGACGTTATTCCATTCGACGCTCGCGCCAACTTCGTACAGAGATCGTTTCCCCCTGATGCCAAAAGAAACTTTCGTCCCCGTTTATTAATCTCGTGCACCCGTTATCAATCTGCGTGCACCCTCCCACTTCGCACATTTCGGGCAGCCCTCTTTTTTCCCACCTCCCTTTCCAAACCATCCTTTTGTTTGTTTCGTCCGTTCATTCATGGTCCGTCTAACGATCGCAAACTGTACGTACAGGCCAGACCGGTCCACGATTATAACGCGGTGGTAGTTTGAAGTTCGCGTAATAACAGGTCTCGAGCGCGTGCTGGAACGACGGGTACACGCCGCGGGGCTAGGAGGGTCGATTCCTTCGCTTCGATTAGTAATCATGGCGCTAGCGCGGCGAGCAACCAGCACCGGACAGTCTTAGTTATCGTCTATAAAGTGCTAACGTTCCGTTCCATCTCGTTCCAACGCAATATTCCTTTATCAACAGCTCGAACGACCGCCGGCACCGTGGAGATACCCGATCGGGTACGAACAAACGTTCGTCGATCTGGAAAAATTTGGATGCAATTACGGCGAGGAACTCGCGATCCGCGCGCCGTCCAGGCCCCGTTCGATCTTTTTACAACGACACGGCAAATTTTCTCACGGAACGTGGCCGATTTCGGCCGCCGATACGATATTTCCACCGTCTCGTTATTTCGCTGGGGACGTGCCCGGAATGTTCAAGGAGGCTGGCCCCAACCCTGGCCACCTCTTAATCGAGCTTCCAGCCACGGAACGTTTAATCTCACCGAATAAACTGATCGACCGGGAATACCGTTCTACCCAAACGATGTTCTATACGAATGGACCGCCGGCGAATTTATAGTCGTGGACGACGACGATCATAAGCCGGCCGTTACCGGCGTCGATGTTTGAATTCAATGCAACGGACACGGCATAAAGGAAACGCTCACGGCCGATGTTGATTCGATCGTCGTCGGAAATATGGCCGCGTCGCGGTTCAAAAATTCACGTAGGTGCCGGTCGAACGCGGTGAACGTGGGTACTCGAACCTCGTCGGGCCACTGTGCAAAACGTCGAACGGTTACGAGGCGCGGCCTCGCGACGCTTTACGATTCGAGATTCGGTCGCGGCGAGAATATGAAGGAGGCCGCGAGCCGGTGACGCCGCGAACTTTCGCCTCGTTCTTCAGGACAAATATAAGGGCAATAAAATTCATTGGTCACCCGGACAACGGGCAATCGTTTGGGCACAGTATCGACGGAGCAACGCCCACTCGAAATAAATGTCATTGGTAGCGAACGAACGTTTCGCGACTGCCTGAATTTCGCTGAATTAATAGCGACCGAGTTCGGGCGAATTTGAAAAGTGCAGTTGAAATTCTTCGTCAGAGTGGGGGGACAAGTTGAAAATGAGCACGACAAATTCAACGTAACGCGTACGTTCGATCTTCGCGGCGGCGTTTAGCCTGTTTTATACTTTTTGGATAAACTGGCGGGCGGAATATGCAATTGCTGTTTGGTATGCGTCAGCGACGGAAACACGCGAATTCGCGGAAAACTGTGGAAAAATTACGGCCCGAACAGATTGCTGTTGCCGTTCTCCCGTATCGAGAAAGGGGGGGAATTAAACCCGGCTACGATTGCGCTGCAACAAGCGAATTACCCCAGCAGATTTCAAAGGATCCTGATAACCGGGGCTCGCTCAACAACCGGGCAAAGAGGAACAAAAAAAAAAAAACAAACAAAAAAAAGAGAAGGAACAGCGCCGGGGAAACAGTCGCAACCAGATTCGTTAGTTGTCCGCGAACTTGTTAAATCGCGCTACGCGCCGGAAATCCCTCTCTCGTCTCGCAAATAACGCGAGAACGCAGAAAGGGGCGGAAGTGGACAAAACGAGAGATTGTTTGCGTGGCTCGTGGAACGGTCGTTTTTCCCGCGGGTGAAAAGCGCCAGAGAATTACGTGCAAGTCGAAACCGCTTAGCCCGTGCGAGCGATGTCGGTGAAGGTCGACAAAGTAACATTGTCACGCGAGCGGCAGGATCTGTTCTGTTCCCCGTCTTCCACCCTCTCGTTTTCCTTCTTTATTGCGGGGACAAGGACGGGAGCAGCAGAGGGAATAGAAGGAGAAAGAGAGGCGAGTCTGAAGCCCGATTCAAACGGCGGAGAAGGCGTAACCGAGAAAAGTCTCCTCGTTCGAAGCGACTAGCTCGGTTGCTCGCTTGCCTAGAGGTTGAGTGGGATAGCTGGAAACGTTCTCCGGTTGGCAGATATAGGAACCACCGGCGATAGAACGGGAAAGGAAAGAGATCAGATGGCTGGGGTGACATCCCCTGGGACGGCGGTGAAACGGAACACACCAGGGGCAAACAGTCGCGGAACGATGGGAGAAGAAACGAGCTGGAGATAAGAAGCGTGGAGGGCCCTGAACGACAGAGAAGGAACGTTGGACACGACTCATTGTCAGTGGAGCCTTCAAGTTTTTCCGGTTCTTGGAGGGGAATAATTGGGGCTGGGAAAGTATTGACCCGCGGAGACAAAACCCAGCGGCGCAACCAATGCCCTGGAAATGGGAGCGGGTCGAGCCGCGTATACGAAGCCGGTGTTTCTTCTTTTTTCATTCTTTTTCTTTTTTTTTGTTGCTTCGCGAAACGAAAGGCAATCCTTAATGATTCTGACCCAAATACGATCAAACTCCCTCGTCGCGATGCTGATGAAACCAATGATGAAACCAATGACGATTTCATTGTCGCAGCTGCGGTCGGGTCGAACGCTTCTCCTCGGTGGATTCTTTCTCCCCCCGCGTCTCGTACGAGGAGTCTCGGGACTCTGGCTACCAATGACTCCGTTCTATTTCGGTTTCTCGATAATTCGTCCATTTTATCTAGGACGGAAGGCATTCTTTCTTAAGAAATCCCGTTCGGAGGTAAGATTCGCGTATTCGTATTTCAGCGAGTAAGTTATGAATAATGGCGGCGCGGCGTCTCTCGTTCACGCCGTTACAGCGCGATCTGAAATGGCTATTTGCGTTTCGCAAGAAAACGATTCGTTTCAGGTTTGCAGTACCAATCAATTCGTTGGCAATTATTTATCCGCGAACCGAAGACGGACGTGTCGCTCTTCTATGAACGCTTCGCATTACGAATAATATTTGCGAAGTCGCTTATAAATTTATGAAAGACGGAGGAACACAAGAATATCAGCTCGTTTCCATTTCTTACGCCCGTCGAAATGTCACATGTACCCTCCCCAGTTTTAACGTGCCCCATTTGCGAAACACGTTTCCCCCATTCGTCGAAATGCCCCGATCTATCGCGGCCACCTATTGAACGTCGGTCGTTCTGCGCCAGGAAACGGCCGCACAGCGGCGACTGTGAGCTCGCAAATCCAGTCGACGCTTTCAATACAATGGCGGGGTTATAATATGAAACGACCGGACGGCACGACGGTCCACCCGACGAATGAAGACGCGGGGTCGCGCGTTTCTTTGCCACCGGAACGTTCCGTCGTATCGTTTCTGAATCCCACCCTGCTTTCCATGCGAACGACGAGAGCTCACCCCCTCTATGAATTTCTCTTTGATCGCGCCGTAGCGTACACAAAACGCCGTGGTGCCTTGCATAATAGAAAAAATTCTCCAACGTCTAGTTCGTCGCCTTTTCGGGCTGCCGCTTTCGTTTCCGTCGCCAGGCTGCGATCAGTCGGGCAAATCCCGACAGAAATGAAATCCTGTTGTGTCTCCGGCGAAAGAAATGCACGCCACGAAGTCGACATCGTCGACGAGCAATTTGATACCGGGAGCAAAGAAAGGGTCGCAGCGCTTTCCGTGGTTAGTCGGGCAGTAAATAAACCTGTCTACCTTAAAACAATAAGATCGTCTCGCGAGCGGATATCACTCGCCCCCTGCCCTCTCGCCCCTCCTACTTCTTCACCCCGTTGTTCTTTTCCTAAGCAATTTCGTTGTCGAGTCGTGGCAAGCCGTTGGGATACCGGGCATCTGAAATATTTGTCGGACGTGTCGGACGATGGCGAATTGAAATTACGTATATGCATACGACAGAGAAGGAGTTGCGATAACAGTTCCAACGAATTGAAGGAAGGACGGTGAAGAAAATTGACGAACAATCGTAGGGGGGTATTCCTTGGATGAGAATTCTGGCTGCACAGTTCGTCCCTATCGGTCTCGGATTAACGCTGCGGGAGAAGAGTTTCTCGAGTATTGCTGTACTACTTCGTCGGGGATCGCGAAGTTTCCCGTGCTCGTCTTATTGCCCCCGTCGTCCCCGCCAAAGTACTGCAGCACCTGCATCTACGAATTGTTGTTGAAACGCAAGTGGGACAGCTGATTGAAAGTGAGTAGAGAATTCTCGATATTCCGCGTTGCTCCAGAACGTGAAAGTAATTCGTCGCAAATTATGGTAAACTCCAGTTCCACGGACGGCGAAGAATTTTGTGCACGTTCAGTTTTATATTTTATTTCATTCCGGATGAAAATTTATCGGCGAAGCTGAGCTATTTAAATGACGTGGTTAATTGGCGTAACGGATCGTTCGAACGATTCTGCGGCAGATTCGTATCCGCGGAAGCGCGAGAAAAAGCGGAGTATCGGTTCGAATACGAAGATAGCATGGCGGATAAGATTCGGCCTCGAAGGCGTAATGCCTGGCCATTGTTATTCAGTGGGCTTCGCTGCCTGGCTAATGCGTTCAGATAAGAAGTGTTTTATATGCACGAAGGTAAGGATAAGTTTCAAAGCGGTGGGTAGACAGATACGTACGGCGTTTTCGATTGCCCTTTAACATCGTCCCGGTGTACTCTCGTACACGCGTCGGTTACGAAGACAGCGGAGAGCTTATACTTTCCATTTACGGCTCCCATTTTTCTGCGTGACGCGTGAGACGCCGCGCTAGTCGTGCAGAGTAGCGCGAGGTCATGTAAATGGTAATTGCATTATCGTAGAAAACCGTAGAAAATTTAATTCAGCGCATTCGAACAGTAGTTCGAACCGCGCGGTGAACGGAAAAAACTTCGCTTGATAGATATTCGCCGCAAAACGAATTACAGCGAGATCCACTCGTGGCCCCGGCAGGTTGCTAATTATCAAGCGCTTCTTAATTACCCCCCTGATGGATTCAACAAAGTTGCGCAGCAAACTATCCTATTTTCGTCACGTTAAGTTGCCGGTAATAAATTAGCTTAAAGCTTACATCCGAGCGTTTCAAGGCAATTTTTCACCCCGAAGCATCGATGCTTTCCCCATCGCGTGAAATCCAAGGAGGCGGGGACCTTAATGATCGGCCGCTCAATTTCCGGGACAGATCCATCAACTCTTGCCTCCGTAACCAAAATGTACACGGTTGTTTCATAACCGTGGTAGTCATTCGTCCGCACGTACAGATCTATTGACCTGCACCGCTCGGCCCGACATATGCCCGACCGTATATTGATCTGCGCTACTTATTAGCGGTCGGAAAAGGAAAGTGTGTACAGGTCGGTCGTCTGCGTGGAAGTCGATCTTTTCCTTGACTTCCGGGTTCCAGGTGCCTTTCACAGGAGCATCCACCCTTCCTGACGGGGGCACGAAACTTTCGCCGACCCCTTTCTTCGCGCCCAGTTCTACCCCACGGATTACCCGTAGGCAGTCTGGCTGGCTGGGTCGGCTCGGCTGACTCGTCGCTCGAGCTTAAAACTTTTCCACTCGTCGAGTTGAAATAGATGGATCTTACGAGGCTCGTTGCGCTTGTTTTCAAGGGGCTCGCTCTCTTTCCCATCCACCGTCCTCTTTCTCGCGTCTCGATCAGTAAAAGCAGCGAATCATTAGAACTTCCCTCCCGATGAAACCAGCAACAGCGCTGAACAAGACGTCAACCTTGTCGCAACGATACCGTTCATCAGCGAAACGAATACACCCTTTAAAATTATCAAGATCCACGTGGCCCGCCGTCTATCGCGTGCATTATCACCCGGTAAGTATATGGCGGACAGTTTGCTTCCCTCGGTTTCTAGGGAGAAATTATAGGCTACGACGGCCAGGAACCCGACGGTTGGGCCCCACGAGCAAACACCGAAACCGATTTACGTGCTCGCGAAAAAATGAACTTATTCCGAGCCGCGCCGGCAATCCAGCGCCAGTCGACGATTAAGCGATCAACCTGACAATCTGGCCCGGACACGTAAGCGGCGTTACAAGGGTTGCTTCGAAAGGCGGCCAGGCTTCCTCCTTTTCCGCAACGAGCACCCGCACACCCCACACGCGGACCTGTCTAAGCCACTAACGAAAATTGCAGGCTTAGAAGCTGGGACGCCCCGTCTCTAATTATATGCTATTACCCTGGCCGCGATTGCACGTTCGTACGTGCACGTGCACCAAGACAACAACGTTCCCGGGAGCACGCGGCTTCGAATCCATCTGCAGAGGTTTCACGCGGGGTAAACACCACCTGACACTCTATTGTGCGCTTCTTGTATCAGCGTACACGCGATAACAGGGGGGGGGGCACGTTAAGAACACCATGGAATACCGTGAGAGGGGTGTATTTATAGTTCCACAGTGGCCATAGGGTGACGATGTAAATTGGGGCTGGGCCCAGCGAGAATAAGCCATTCCAAGGAGCAGGTACAACTAAGGAAGTACAGGACTTGGTGGAGTACGCGAATAATTTACAAAGATAGATCGATACATTGATTCGTAGCGTTTCCATGGTGGAAGTATAACAGTTTTCAGTTTATTGGCGTATAAAGAATGGAACTTTCGCCGGTATTTCACGACATTAAACAAGAAGTGCTGTTCGGGTCTAGCTTACGATTATAAACGATACTGGAAGATCCTTGGCAGACCGCGATAATAAAAGATAATATAAGAATGATAATAATAAGAAAAGGAGTATACGTATATCGGGTACACTCGATTAATTATCTCTCGAACGCGAGGGCAAGTGCGTACAGCCGGTGCCATAAAAAATCTTAACGAAGCGTTCGCAAGTAATATTCAGGTAAGGTAAAGTGGAATCCCTATTAATTGGCCCAGGGCGTACGACGCTCGGTCGAGGATACGTCGCGACGTGATCGTGATACCAGCGTCGCGGGCGACCGTGCAGGGACGCAATAATTGTTTTATCGCGGACCGTGGAAACGGTGATTTTAATTTGTCACGCTGGCCGGAGATGCGCTGCTCAAAATCAATTACAAACTTTGGAAATTGTAACAATAACGGAAGTTCTGGCTATTTCTCACGCTCGCCGCTGTAATTATTCATCAACGCAGGTGAACAAAGCTGCGATGAATGTTTCGTCGAAATCCTTCGGCTGTACTATAATGAAGCTTTCCTACGGTTAAAGTAAATAATCTCGATGATATTTCCCAGTCAGTTCGGAGCGCAAACTCGAACCCGGCAACATTAATGTCCGGTATTTTAAAGTTTATCGTGGAACGAGTAACTTTTAAAATCACTTCGCCGCGGTCTAATTGCCTATTACTAAAATATCAATAAACCCTCCCCAATACGTAAAGCTGTTGACGAAGTCCAGATCGCGTAAGCGACGAATGTTTCTGCACTTACATATATCATCAGGCAGAAAGGTTTGCATAGATAATTCACGTCCAAATAAACTGCTCCGCCTTTAAATCCTCGAGGAAGCTTCCGCAACATCTGTTTACGAAATCCCTTTCATCGCGAATTACATTTGCTCGCCCGACTCGTGCCGTTGCTTCCCTCGTCTTTTGATTTATCCCGTGTGGGCCAGACAGGGCGCACGAATCGTCCATTTAATGAAACGTTTACCTAAGCGACAAGGAGCACCATATCTTCGCCGGCTTTCGAACGAAATAAAAGTAGCGCGAGTAGTCCACCGGGTGGCACTTCTTCCGAGACGTCGTCCTCACGGCAGAAACGCGTTCGGGGGGGTCGCGCTGGCTGCAACTCCGAATGCGTTTCCCCTTGGAGCATTGCGTAGTAAGAAATTAAGACGCGGTGGAAGGAGGGCAAACGACGTCGACGGCTGCCACGGAAATTCCGCCGTCGGAGAAAAAGGAATTCCTGATACGGCGGTGCCTTCTCTGCTTTCTCGAAAGCCCCGTTCGGCGTGGCCTCGTTTCCTGTACCCGTATCGCGTTTCCACCCCCCTTTCCTTATGTACGTGTACACGTGTCACGTGTGTCGCGGTGCGTGCACACCACACTCGACAAACGGCCACGGTACGTGTAACTCCGTGTGTATCGCCGCGGTCGAGGAAAAACTTTCTGGACGCTGATCGTGGACGAAAGCGGGCCGAGGGAACTGAGACTTGTTGTCGAGGGTCTGGGTGCTTTCGAGCTCGCGGTTAACCGGAAAGCGCCCGTTCCAACGGGACGTAAAACCCGAGCTGTACACGTACGTGCACTTTTTTGCGGGCCACCGACTGCACTTTTCGTTCGGGAACACATCCCTGACCAAGTTCCAAAGGACGAAGGAATCTGCTACCCGCTCGCCTCGGGGCTTTTCAGAATTCCTGGCTACCGTCCTGCCGATATTCGTTGCACGATATTATACGCGCCGCGCGTAGAACAGAGAAGATGTCCGATCGAAAGGACTTCTTCGCCATTTTTTTATCCCGCTTCTCATCGGAGAAGTTTGGAAATAAGAATGTATCTCCGTGGTGGACCGGGGTTCGAAGTTTTTCGGCATGCTTAAACGGAGTTCCGTCGGGCGGGTTCGGTCGTTGAATCTAAAGCGATTGTTAATTTTTTATTAAGGTCCGTGCCGAGTAGGGTTATTAATCGTGTTCAGCTGCTGGTTATTAGTTAGGAGGTATTCAAGACCGTATAATTGCGACGGTGTCCTTGGTGACTGTTGAATATTTAAGCGAGAAATTTAGGTATGCAGATTGGAAGTGTCCCGATCCCCTTTGGAAGATCACTTTAGGGCCATAATTGCGATGATATTTTCGAGAAAATCAATTTTTATAGTGGACGCGCGTGTCGGTGTGCCATTTCGATGTCGTTAAGTATTAAATCAATCAAATCGTCGGACGATTTTTGTTCTGCGGTCGATCTTACGCGTCTAGACTTTGTTATCGCCGGGTCGATGTTCGCCGAGTTGAAGAACCCTGTTTCGTACATCCGGTCTTTTTAAACCAAGGTCACCCCTTAATCGTTCCGCCTTAACGTCAAGCACAGCCGGCGACCCTGCGGGGGACAGGGTTGAATATTTTATATCGCGCTTTAAGGGAAGCGCCGCGCGATATTAAATACTTCTCAAGCGTATCGAACATTATCTATTATTCCAAACTACGGAGCGTAATTAAGTTTCATCGGAGAGCGGAGGAAATTTCTTCAACGCGAAGTCAATCTCTCGAATCGCAATCTCGCTCGCGTTTCGATCACGCGCCCGTACGCCTCCGATTGCTGAGAAAAATCGTTAGAAATTTACATGTTCATTTCTCCCCCCCGAACGCTTAGCAAACATTTAAGCACCCGTCTGACAAAAGAAAAGAATTGAAAGTCGATTCAGAATATTTCCTGTCATTAACAAAAACGAAGCGCAACTAACGACGAAGTGTCCGCTTAGCAACTTCGAGTGTGGCTATCGAAAAAGATACTTATCCTCCCCGGCACAACCCTCTCGAGAAACAGGCTTCCATAGCGACGGACCGGAGCTCCATTGTTGTCGAAAAAATTACACTCAGACGGCGTTCGCTTCGCGAGAATGATAAATAGCTCGTAACCTGGCGAGAGTCATTAGTCAACGGCCGGACAGAAATCGCCTTGTTACTCGAATCGGTCGTATCGATCGAACGCCTCGTGGTTACCATCGCTATCGTTCGTGCGCCGTCCAGCAGAAGTGTATCGTGACCCACAAACCTCCTGGCTCGGCCGGAAATGATTTACTTGATTGCTTCTACGCTGCGTTACTTATTGCTGGAGCGTAGTCTTCAACGTTGCCATCGCGTGACGCCCGTTACACGCTCCGACGTTCATTAATCATTTGGCCATCGCGCAAATTCCTGTCGCGCGTTCGAAACGAACGATATCTACAGCGAAGAAGCGCTGGGATAGGCGTAGTCACTGTTCCGTCCGCGGTTATCTATGGATTTCGCGTACACGCGTCACGTGCAGCCTCGAACACGATAGCCTATTATTCGCGCAATTGACTCGCTTCTAGGAACGACGAGGAGGCGCAGTCACTCGGCCAGGTATACCCGGTGTGTCCGAGGCGGAGGCAAATTAGACGGGACGCATTCCCCTCGAGGAAGGCCCCTATCCTTTAACGATCGCTTTTACGAGCGATTCGTGGCCGCGAACTTTAACTCGCCTTCGCCGCGTCTCGATCGCGTAATTGCCCCGGCTGTATATTCCTTCGATCGACGTTAATTATTTCCGCCTGCGCGTCGCGATAATTCAAGCGCGAGGATGGAACAAACGAAAAACGCTCTTCAATCTGCATAAGGTTAAACATGCGATAAAGTATTTTCATGGCCCGTATGGTAGATGTAATAGCCGCTTATGCTGTATATTCGTTTGGCGAACCATGGGAACGCTTCCCCGTCCGTACGATGCAGGAGACGAAACGTATGGAATAATTGGGAGCTCTTCATTAGGTTCACCTTGTTACTTGCGAAGTAGCCGGACCTCTGTTAATTATTGCGCCCTAAACGTTAGGGCAGGGCGTTTAGAAAATAGAACTGTTCACTCGACAATCGAACCCATCGTACAACGATTTGTTAAAAATATACCGTGAATGAAGGATCAACGGTAACACCATTATCCTCAATCTTTTTTTGAGGGGGGGAGTATTGATAACAATTCTTTGTCTAAACACCAACCCGGTCGGAATTTGCGTGCCGATAAATTTTTTCTGCCAATCACCTCGACGAATAATTACTTAAAGGCAACGCGCCCTGGATTTACCGTGATCCGCCAACTTGAACCCTATGGCTTCGTCCGCTCGACAAAAGTGTGCACTGTCTGCGTTCGAAGTGGCGCGTAATCGCGAAGTAACGGTCCGTAAACGCAGCCACGTTTTCCACGGAGGGCGACGGTGGAAAACGTCTTGGGGAGGAAAAGACAGCGAGAGACCACGGTTGCATAATTTACGACGCGAGTTTAACGACTATTTTCAGTGCTCCTCCGCATTTTGTTTCCACCAAGCTTTCCCCCGATGTTATTTCTCCCGCGAGCGGGTTACGCCGACTTTTGTTTCTCGTTCAGTCGAGAAGGGAGAGACGCGCTTTTTACGTAAGCCCGACTTTATCTAGCATGGCCAAGAAGGATCGATCCTTCTTCTTTTACCCCATTGGAAATCTCTTCTACCCATCCGCCCCCAGTGATTGCTGGACTTCTTGATTTGATTACGGGGACAAGGGAAACGTAGAATTGGTGTGTCTGTTCGTGACGCTGGTCTCGAACACGTGTACCCTTTATTGCTTTTAAACTTTGGAGAACGATTGGTACACCCTCTTACGGACAGTTTGTTACAGTTAAATTGCAATTTGTGGCTGGGCGAGTTTTCTTCTTCTTAACTTGGCAAATAAAGAATTCAAGTTCCACGCTCTTATTCATTAAACCCAGTCCCATCGAATTGAAAGGGGAAGAGTCGGAATTACCCAGTCTGCCCAAAAATTAATGGACCCCCCCTCCCTATCACCATTTTTTGTTACCTACATTTATCTGCCGGAGCGCGTAAACACGTACACAGAATAATCAGTGCCGCGGTAACAACACGGACGCTCGGTATACCGGGCATACGTACAGCAGAATGAATTACTAACATTCGTCAAGGCGTCGCGCTGTTTAAAGAAATGAATAACACACCCGCGCAATAAAAGAAAAGAACGCTTCGCCCTTCGCGGGATTCACGATTCCGCTGTGCAACGGGGAAACACGCGAATCCATTGTTAAGCGACTCCCTTGTAACTCGGCGACCATGCAGAAACATTTAAGCAGTAAGTAACGTCACTTCAATTCATTTCGCAGCTCTCGCCGACAGAAAACTGGTCACCTGTCGAAGGTGTTACAAGAAAACAGGCCGGGGGACGTTCTCTAATTAATTTCATCCGAGGAGCAGAACCGCGTCGTAATCGCCGCGAAACACCGTTCATCCCCTTTTTTTCCACAACCCCCCCCCCCCCCAACCCCGTTCTGTCGTCTCGGGGACCGCTCTAAACTTAACGCCAAGGTATTTGTCACCGTGCACCATGACAAAAGAACAAGCGTTAAGCTCGCGTCCCGCCGTCCTCTTACCCACTTGCAGTCACGGACCAGCGTGGTACGCGCCACTACGGAAGGAAGTGGCCTTTTGTTGAAACTTTTACTTTTATCCTGGAAACGCCGGGCTAAACAAAACGGCGAGATAAGCAGGCAAAACGAAAATTCCAGCGATCCCGCGAAGGAGCCTCGCTCGACCCTCCTGCTTCACGAGGATTTCAAGCACCAGCTACTAACTGGCCCCTGCCAGTGACGCCGACAATCGTGGCGCTGGCAAAGCGCAAAGGTAAACGCAATCGTGGCTATTGAGAGAAGGATAACGTTACTTTAAATTGGTTTCGCGAGAGCACGTGGGTTGAGTGTAATTCTAATTACCATTGCCACCGTTACTGCAGTTCCGCGTAAATTTTTCCGTACGATACAAGCTTGCGCTTAACAGTTTGATAACGCTACAATTTTACCAACAACTCGCGCAATAAGAACGTCAATAATTATAACGATACTAACGGCATTACCGTTATCCTTAACAGCGATATAACTGTTACTTTCTCGACGCCCGACCAATGGATGCAACTAAGTTCAGAAATCGGTTTAGCACGAGAATCATATGAATGTAAATCTTGCGCTAAGAGCCGCGAATCGGACGAACGTGAAAAAAATTCCTTGGACGGCGAAGGAAACTAATCAAGCGCAGGTATTGCGTACCGCGGAGCGGTATAGCAAAGTTTCGCTATGCACCGGCCGCAGACGGCGAAACACAAACGAGTGTTTTTTGTAGCCACCGCAGTTCGCTCCTGGATCGGGGATAAAAAGCAAAAAGTGAAAAAAAGCAAAACAAAAGGGAAAAACTGTAGATGTGTACGTCACACCGACGCAAAACAGGGCGGGGGAACGTTACACCAACGAGACGCGCACACCGTTAGCTTCTGGCACGACGCGTTTCTGCCGGGATTGCGATTCGCGGTACTCGCGCCCCGTAGCTTCATCAGCCGCCGATTGTTCGCGCGGAAAAGTTAATTGAACTTTGATTTCGACCTGCAACCAGAGTCTCGAGGCTGGCCCGGCGATTGATTTGCATTAGGTTTTATCAACGCGAGTGCGTCGCGCCGCTTTCCGTCGGTTTATCGTTTTTTTTTTTACCAGCGAGGACCGATGCGTCGTGAAATTTTTGTTCCCCTGAAATTCGGTTAATTCGCGAAGAAACACTGAGTATTATGTTTCTGTTGTTCAAAAACAGAATTCTTTTGCATTTCGATGAATTTTTGTATTTGTTAAAACTTTAGTTACACGTTTGGCCAGGTAGTCGAACAGTGACAGAAAAATATTTATCAAACGATGAATAATGCGACGAATTCTATCGTGGATACGGGTTCTCCGTTTCCGTACCTCGAGGAAATCGAAGGCGTATGAATAAGCAACATGTCTTACGGTAATTGGATATACTGGAGCCTTTCCGACGACCTCGACGACCCAATCTGCTTTAACCGGATCAGAAATACTAGATCGAAATGGACGAATAGAGAGAAGCCTGGCGTCACTTAAACCTCGATTTAAATCTCGATTTAAATCTCGATCGACGGTGTGATTGAAATGCGCACCGATAGGGTGGGCACGGCTATTGTCCGCGTTGACAATAAGGCACGAAGAATCACAGCCGAGATACTACCGTCGTTTGTCGACAATATACCTGTAATTTATCGATATCTGTACTGTGACACCCACGATATATAGGAATACACCAATCATACAATGTATTAACGCCCGCTATCGTAGTAATTAATATTTAAACCCTAGGAATCCATGAAGCCCGGAAACTGGAATTTTACAAACTTCGATCAACCCTTTACTGAAGCGACGACTCGCTAAGTCTTTCCATTTCTCCGTTACTCAACCAGTTGGACGAAATTAACATATCGGTTAATAATTCAGGCCAGCCCATCACCGCAAGTATTACTCCGATCCACCCATTTGTCCACGCTCCACGAGCACATCCTTCGTCAACATCCTGACACGCTTATCGGCGATTTCATTGTCCCAAGATGCCTTCCTTGCCAAGATGCACCGGAAACTAGGAGCCAGATATACTGAATCCGTGTCTACGTGCACGCCTTGCAACGCCGTCGACGCCTGCAAACACGTACACGTAAACGTTGCTACGTGGTTAGGAATAAAAATTCGGTCGGAAGTTCGCCGTCCCGCAAGAGTTATCTCCGCAAGGTTTCTCCATAATCGAAAAAGCACCGAGCCGCTGGCCGCATCCCCGTAACGAGGTGCGAACTTGCGAGTATCACGAATTACTTTCGACGCGGTTGGCAACGCTCCACGCGAGCCCGATAAACTGTTATTTCGCGGTTGCAAAAGTTAAATTAATCGCGGCGGAATCGACTACGCCGGGGCTGAAACCGTGAAACTCTGTTCTGCTGAGTTACCCGCCCTCCCGAAGCAGCCCGATCGTTCGACAGGAAATACAATGCTTCCTGTTTATGTTCATGCCGCGGTAGAGTATCGCGCACACATTGCCACGTATTGACAGTTTGATTAGCGCGTAATTGTTCAACCGAGAGACGTTTCTAACGATTGACAATGTTTGAACCACTAGATAAATGTTAGCAATATTCGAGTAATACGGTATCGTAACTAATATCGAGACCAATCTCGCCAGGGGGAGCTGTGCTACGCGTACGGTGTAATTACGCATTCAGCAATGCGAATTGTATCGCGAGAGGCCGACTTGCGCAAGTTATCACGAAAGTAAAGGCGGCTAGAAAAGTCAACAGATATTTTCTGACGCTGCTCCAACTAGAGTAGCATTTGTCGGGCACGCCAGGCCAGGGCTACCCGTAATGAGTTATGGTACATCTCAACGACGGTCTAGAGTGTGGCATCGGCAAATCGCAAGTAGGAATAGGCCGGGGCCCGTAGAGCTTGCACGTAAACGCTAGACCTATTTGCCAAACAACCTGTCAAAGCTTTGCCCACCCAATTTTCCAGCAGATGCTAAGCCACCAATGCAGTGCCACTCTCTGGCGTTGCCTCTGTCTCTCTCAATTTCCCTTTCCAACCCCCCCTATTGTCGAATGTCGTGTGTACGCTCTCGTGGACGCGCACGCGAGAAACGGACGACGAAGAGCCGGCATCAAGAGCAGGAGGGACCGGAATCAAGCCGTCTACCTTTCTATTCACCTGGGCTATCTGCGCCTGGATTTACCTGCGCCCGCTGCTCGTTATTACGCTCGCCTTCCAGCCTGGCCGTAATTAATGTACGAGCAAATTCGAGGAAGAGCCGGGTTGCGTAGGTGCTCGAGGCGGGTCACGCGTCTGCGGTGGCAAATACGACAACGCGGCACTCCAATAATTGTGTTGCCCTTTTCTCGTTTCAAGAGGCGGATAATTCTTTCGCGACTGCGAGAAGTATCAAGCTCGGACCAGTATCAACGATACGGGATTCGACGGCGCGGCGCATCTTCGAGATTAATCGTCGCTATTTTTTGCCCCTTTAATTGCGACAAAACCGTGGTTCCTTCATTAATTATATCCACCGCGTCCGCGTGCTTCCTTTTTTCCACCCCGCGTCCGAGCGAGATTAATTAATCGCGGCTCGAGGCCCTATTATGCTCGCCCACTGTGCCTTACACGGGCATCGAAGTCGACCCGAAAACGCAGCCCGTCAGAAAAACCCGTGGACACCGTTCACCGTAAAATATCTCCCCGCGGATGACGATACACATCTCGTGCCCGATATGGATTAAGACTCTATCAGTCTGTCGAACGCTGACAAAAAGGCACGAAATGATGGATGAACCCTGTCGTGGACTCCGCGAGGCTCATTGAATGGAACGAAAAACCGGGCTTCTGAGTTCTCGCGTGCGTACAGACACGGGAGAAGAAAGTCCCCCGGCTGCAAGAAGCTCCGAGAAAAACCGGGGACAACGAATCGCTCAGCGGCAACGCGCATGAAATCAACTACTGGTTAACTAGTCAGCTATCGAGCTATCCGTGGATTGCTGGCGTTCAGGGTAATAATTATCGCGACGAACTGTAACGGATACCCGAGGAGACGGACGATGGATAATGTTCTATTCGCATTTTTCGCGCATCGCGATTCGGGAACGAAATCAAAGCAGGGTAGCTCGAGCAAAAACAAACGCGAACGGCGAAAGAGTGTGCCGTTCCGTAAAAACGAAACCGTCCGCGCAGCGAAGGCAACGAAACTTGAAACCGGTCGGAAAAAGTCAGATGCCAAGGGGCGCCTCGCGGCTGTCCGCCCCAAAATTTCGGTCTCTTTATCCGGTGTTTAGCGGCGTGGCTGTTTCAACCCCCCTCTATACCAGCTGGTCGACCGAAGCTCCCTGTATTCTCTCGTACCTTTTGCTATCTAACTCTGCCTTCGCTCTCTCGCGCAACCTGCCCCTCGTTCTTGTTCCCCGGGCGTATTCCTCTCCGTTTTTTCGTCCAGGCTTTGAATTCTCGCTCGGCGGCGCCGGGAGCAAAGAGGCGGACGACGCGCACACGCGGAGAGGCAGCCGTGCCGGGGCAGAAAGAAAAGCGAGAGTGGAAGAGATGAAAACAAGAGGGGGGTGCATCTCGTCCGCGGCGCGCGAAAGCTTTCTTCAAAGAGTGCTCCATTATCCGCGCCAGGAAATCCGAGAGAAGTTCGAGCATCCGCCGAGATAATCGAATTCTTACTTCTCGGCCGCCCTTTATCTACTGCCGGGTCGTTCCTCTCGCCCCTTCACCTCCTCGACCTCTCCCCCGCCGCCCGTACATATCCAACCGCGCTCGTAATGCTTCTCCCTCGCCGTGGGGTTGTGCTCCTTCTTACGTTCCCGTCGTATTACACTTACGACGGTGTAACGCATCGCAAGGTACCTCCCGTACCGATGCTGCCTTGACCCAATCTACGGGAACAGTCCGAGAATAGCTACTTCTTCGAGTCGAATTGCAATATGCCCCGTGGCAATCAATTTTTTGATTTTGGGATGGTGACTCTGGCGATGTTGAATTACGCATGCGCAATATATTATACGTAACGAATTTTCTATTTTAGAGCTGGCTTTTTTTTTTTAAATGTAAGCAACTTAAATTGACAAACTGTCTTTATCGAGTTCGAAGGGATTGCGACACCTTTGCCGAGCACTCAACGCGGTTTACTCAACGTTGTTCATTTATGTTCCAAGTTGCCACGTGGGAGTTCATTCGTATAAATAGCGTTTTATCGCTCGCAAGATATCACCATTCCCGTGAACGTCTTGGCTCGTGCATTTTGCAAATTGTCCAATAAATACCGGCCACCAAAAAGTTAATTAGAAAGCGAGATTTCCGTTCTCATTGTCCGGTCGTGAAACAAAGGGGCCTTAACGAGGGCATTTATAGAGAAAGCAAGGAACACCGGGAGAATTTATAATGGAGTTTCTCGGCTGAGAACGGCGGACGTCTCGCTCGTCGATAATTTACCCGTACACATCCGATCGTGAACGACGATTAAAGCTCGAGCGTGGGTGGTGAATTGGAAAAAGGAGGGCTCGTGAACTCGCGAAAACGTGAACATTTAATATAGTTCGGCGGGGCATGGAGCAATTTTGTTCTGACGTAGAAATCCGTATCGGAATTGTAATTAAAAGGAGAAGATGCGCCGTGATTACTGTTTCTCGTTTTACGGGGGGCATTCTTTGTTATTCATGTTTCGTACCTGATTTATTGCATGTTCGAAATGAGAAATTTCTTGAATCGAGACGCGGCAGGCCGAATTTTAATACGAATTAATATTAATCGCGCCGTTACACAAGTAACCCGGGCGCGTCGAACGATTTTTTAATATATAAAGCGATATTCGTATTTCATAAATGATATTCTAGAAGGAAACAAATACAGCAACGATGCGAAGCGACGAAAATTATTTCGATTAAGTAAAGCGGCGAAGCTTCGTTCTAACGACCGAAGATTTAATTACCGTCCCGTTCAAGATACAAATTTCATATGCGACTCGATAATTCCGGAGGTGAATGTTCAACGTCTGTTAGTCATAAATTTCAATTTCCTGCGACTTCCAATTTATCAATGTCAAGGAATACTTTTCTTCTTGCGTAATCTGAAATCCAGGAAGTTGGGATCTCTTTTCAGTAGAAATCTTTGGAGTGCGAGGGTGGAGGGAAACGTCGGTCGGGCGATCGTTACACGTCGCGTAATTCCGGATCTAAGGAACGCCTGGTAGCTCCCTTTTTGCGTGTAAAGAGCTAATGCAGGATTAATGTCCTGCAGTATTAAAAATGTATCACACGTGGCTCGTAGCCGGAGGGGGGAGGGGGGGGTCGGAGCTTTAGAATCACAATTAAGTGTGCAATTTATTTCGGCGCGTTATTTCCGTATAAATTTCAGCGGTGCCCGAGCACTGGAGCCGGCAACGGAGGTTGCTGGATCAGAACGAGGTAACGAGGAAGAAGGTGAAATGAATGTGTCTGCTATTAGCTTGCGGTGACCATATCGAAACCCGAAAAATTGGATAAAAGAAATTTTATCTCGCGGGTGTGCTTTCGAAAAATCTACACCGCACTTTGCCGCCCGATAAAGCAATCGAGGTGAACGATTTCCTCGCTTACGTCCCAATCGATTTCAATGAAACAATCGTACCGGTTGTATGTCTAATAAATTTCAATACGGAAACTGTATCGTACATCTTACCGCAGGAAGTATCATGTTTGCTTGGAGACACTCCAATCTTCTATCTGGTCAATAGAATGTTCGGATAGTTGAAACCGGTACTTACCTAAAACAAAGAAAAGAAGAGGATCAATTAATTAAATGTATTTACAGGCCAATCGCAGAATTTATAACAAATTTCTACTGGAATTTATCGCTAATACTCGCAGCGACAATCGTTGCGGCGAACATTGCAACCGGTTTGACGACTCATAAGAAATTCATCATGATAACTCTCCTCTGCGCAAGGGAGCCTCGAGTGCAATAAAATACATCATTACAATTAATGACACTTTAAATTGCAGTTACGCTTTAATTACGAACGCATGCACCGGAACTAAATGAAGAATTTCACGTGTGCGTTCCTTAATTTTTCGAATACTTTCTTCCCCCTTTTAATTTCTGTAATGCAGTTAGATCTTGGTTGAAATTCATCGTGATGCAACAGTATACGCGTCCGGAAATGTTCGTTGACGAGCACGAGTTTTCATTCTCCGTTGGATAAAATTAAGCGAGTTACGGCGCGCGCCTAGTTTGCACGCGAATTTTCCCAACCAGGACTCCACCCACGCCGATGTTCCTTTTTTTTATTCTTTCGTTTCACTTCTAGCCGCCAACGTCCTGGACAAATACGAATTCATTGCCGTATTAGCCGGAACGTTTACCCGAACAGAGAAAACTGTCTTCCCCCTCGTTCACCGACTGAAAGAAATCGAGGGAACGAAAGAGGATGCCGATACGAATCAAGGGACCGACTCTTAAGGATTTCGTGCAATTTCAGTTGATTTTTATTATTATCGTCACCCTTCGAAATTTCCATTTCCTACGGATCAACTTTTTAGGGAAAATTCCGGAAACCAAATGTCGGAGTTCCTCGCCACTCGGCACCGAGATTTTCATATTGAATTTTTCGAAGGATTTATAATACAATCGAATCTCTTTGGAATCCTATTCGCAAAACTGTACGCCACGTAGCTGGATTGGTGTTTCCCCTCCCAGTGATTCCTGTAGAGAAAACGCCGTTTCGAAAACACAACGAGCTCGTGCAAGAGAAAAATTAAAGATATCGCTGAAAATATCTGTTGCATCCTAATACGCAATTCGAAATATGAGATCAGGTATTAGAGGAATACACGGTTCGAACGTTGGATAACCCTCTGGAATTTATTAACAACCAAAGTCCATGAAACTTCGGCAAATTTTGCATTTCACAATTTCTATTGCGAAAACATATCGTTTCATGTTTGCCCCCTGTGTTTGTTTCTCTTTAACACTGTTTACGCGATTTATGCGCCTGCCGGAATATCTCTGTTTTGCCAAACCATTTTTCCGTATCTTTGTTTTCTGTTGGATCGCCTCGTTCTAAGCTCCGCTTGTTCATTCCCGTTTGTATTAACTTCTTGTTGTTCAACGGGCCACCGCAAATTTCGAAGAGAATTTCATTACAATACGCTAACAGTTTGTTCAGCAAAATCGATCGATACTTCTCCGCCCTTCGCTTCGTTACCGTACGGGGCTCCAACAATTATTGTGCGATTTTTAATATCACATCAAACGAGCGAAGGCCGAACGCGACCTGGCGCGATTTGAAATTCAATCGATCCGTTTTTACAGCACGGCCGTACAGGCGGACGCGAAGTCGAGTCAGCCTTAATTCGATTCTGTGCTGGAGAAAAATGAACTCTGCTCGCTGCGAAGAGAATTGCACGACGATCGAGGAAATGCACGGAACAGTTCGATGACGTTTTAGAGTAAAAAAACTGTTCCCTCAGTGATTTTTGCGACCAAGAATTTATTCGTTATATTCGACGGCTGTTTCACGCTTTATTTTACGTACATATTTGTCTCTGCTTTACGCGAAGGAGCGCATTTTCCGTCGCGGCGAAACGTAATTATCGGTGCAGGAGCAACTGGCCGCGGAATAACATTTCCGACGACAAGTAAAAGCGCGAGAACATCCGCGACACGAGTGCGATATTATTTATTCGAGGAGTATCGGATCGCTGATCCGGGCAAACACCATTTTCTCCCGACGGAAATTGAATTTAACGTTTCTTGCTTGCCCGTTCATTTTAACGGGGCTACAATCGATTTGTCTCTACCAATTGCCACGCCACGAATTCAACCAAACGTTCTTGTACACAAAGGGTATTTTACGAGAAATTATAATGTCGTGAACGCCGGCCATTTTCAATATTAGATTTTCAGAGAATTAATACGTTAATTGCTCAAGCAGCCCTCGGTAAATGTAAAATACGATTTGTTATTTTCGACCAGCGCTTGATATTTTACATTAAAACATTACAGATGTATTGTAGTACGAATATGTACTCTATTAAATCAACAATCGAGCAGTATAATTGAAACGACAGCAAACAGCGTATTGTTGATCAAACAGTTTGCAAAAATCGATGAAAAATGTATGGGCCGCCAATAAATACGAATGAAACTTTTTCAACCTCGACTTTTGACGAAAGTTTCGCCATAAGCAAGAGAGAGGGGACGGGATGTCAGGTTGTTTCCCTTTGCTACCGCAGGAACGTTAATCACGAAACTTGACCGCGACAATTACATTTCCGCAGCCGTCACTAAGCAGCTTTGGATCGATTGACTCCAAATGACAGGATTCCTCTTCGAGATAAGAGTGATTCGCTTTCGTTTTGATTTAGAGTAGCTGGCCAAATGCCGAGGCTGGCACGCAACTAAAGGCTGTGATAGATAATTATTCCGATCGCGCATGACTCTGAAGCGGAAATTGAAATAGAGTAAGAGGGCGCATATTATCACAGTTAATGCTTAATCAATCGGGTGAACTGTATCGTGATGTCGTTGAGAAGATACCCGCTACGATTGATTGCGATTGAGACACCGATTTTTACCTTTGTTTTACTGCACCAATTTTTTTTATTTATGTTTGACTAAAAGCAACTTTTGCACAGTGACCGGCGTTCATTCCGTTCGCAGCGCGTTTCAAAACCAGGGATCGGTGTCTCGTTTAAATTTCAGCAATACTGTTGTATATCGTACAACATTTTTCATAGCCATTTATTACGGTGAAATTTTGTTATCGAGCAATCGGAATTGGATTCCTTGAAAATATCGAAACGACATCATTTTTTATGCTCGTTCAAAATGTATAAATAAATCTGAAGTTCCTCGTCCGTTACAAACTTCTCGCCGTCAACGACTGAATCTGCCCGATCGAGGTACACACTATTGCGGATATACCACATAAACACTTGATAAACTAAAGGAACTGCCTCAGATGATCAATTTCCTAAAGTGCCGATTTTATTGCAGCATCCACGAAACGAGGACGCGTGTACCGAGCTCAGGTGCAGCAATAAACTGGTTATACGAGTACGAGTTTACAGGGTGTATAATCGAATTCCCGAATTTTTTTCCCCCATAGAAACGTAATCGTTCTCCACCCGCTTTATCCTGTTGCGTGGTAAATTGCGAACGTCCTCCTAATTCAGCTGGGCAGAACGTACGATCCCAAGAACCCCTTGCACAGGGCGATACGAGTGCTCTCGCGATAGTTGTTGCTGATGGTTAAGATCCTTTCTCATCATCAGAACTCGCCTGAAGAGTTCACGGCGCTACGGCGTGGACGCCGCGCTTTTAGCCGTATTACTTTCGTCGAAATTGCAGCTTTCGGTATGAACTTCATTACATCTTATCGCTGTACTTTGTGACTCCTACGGGAAAGGGTTATGCCGATTCCCCTGCGCGATTTACAAAACGCCTTGCCTGTTAGATATAATATAGGAACACTTCTCTTGAGGACTCGTGCGACAGAAACGATGTAGAGGCCTGACATCTTGTCAGATTATTTAAAGGAAAGAGGCGACAGGTACGTTTGCTGATCTCGTCTGCTTCCATTCGAGCAATTGTTATGGTTAGTAATTAATTCCAATTATTTATTGTCTATTGTGTGACGATTTTAAGAAGGTCAAAATGAAATTCAGTTTTGGAACTCGAATAACATTCGGAAATTTAATAAAAAAATACAAAATATGGACCAATATTGTTTCAGAACCCTCTCTATTTATTACCATAAAAATGTGATGCCTGACTTTCGACCATGAAACTTTTTCTATCGTTCCACTCGCTGGACTGATTGTTCGTAAAATCGTCACGTACTTTGACGATTCGTCGAAGGCGACTGTTGAACAGATGCGCCAGGAAAGCTGTGCTGGAAGCTGGGAAAAATGTTTCCCTTCGTGTTGGTTGACGAAAGCAAAGAAGCACGGGGGTTTCGTTCCAGTGGACCGCACATTATTAAAGTGTCTTCGATGATAGAGGATGGAAAATATGGGGGGGAAAGTCTATCGATAATCACCAGACGCGCCACACCGTATTTCAATAGGTTGGAAATCCTAAAAGTGTTTAAAGGGGCTTCAAGGGCGGACTACCCTAAGTACAGAGGGTAGGTATTCACGATGGCTACCTGGCGCTGGGAATTCGACGTACGCAATTAAATAGTATCTCGCGTACACGAAAACTTTGTTTCGAATCAATTAGTACCCCAGCTGCTTCTGCACATGAAAGCATTCCGAAAAATAATTCCGCGCGTGCTCATAAACAAAAACGTAATAAACATCGACAGAATGAAATAGCCCGGCAACAAAAAAAAAACTGCTACAATGCACAGACGACATAAATAGATGAATTTCATACAATTACCAGTCGCATCGATCGACGCAGGAAATAACGTTTCGTCGAAAAGCGAGCCACTTAATTATCAATTATATCACATATTTCTCATTTTTCTTCCCCACCTTTTTCTTCTATCGGGCATTGTATAGCAAGGCCACGGGGCGACAGCAAAATTACCTTATAATTTCTCATTTCAAGAAACAATCGAAACGACCGTTACCCGTAGCTTTTAGCCGTTTTCGTGATTCGCGTTTCCCGAACATTCGAAACGCTGGAAATTATGCGTAACATCGAAATCCGTGAGTAATTATCATGTAACTTCGTTGGCCTATTGTGTATCCGACAACGTGAAAGATTAATTCGTTTATCCCGGTCGGCGCATTCCATTGTTTCGAATTAGTCTAGCATTCCCCTGGCGTCCCCTTGCTCCTGCCGTGATCTGCCAACTAACTCCTCCACCATGAATTTATTCATACACGTTGGTGGTCGTCGCGGACCTTATTCCAACAACCGGCGAACTTCGCACACGTTGGCGCAAAATGCATGATTCCACCTTGAAATATCACGAGCCCGTAGTTGGCATTCGAGTGCTAACAGTGTTCGTAAACTTTCGGCCCGCGAGAAAGTACTAAGCAAAATTTTAGTTGCGCATCCTATGGCCTGGATAGATATTTTCTCTTCGCGCGATACTCGTTGTTTTGTTGAATTCGAATTGCTTGCCCTTCAGGAAAGTCAGCGTTGTTATCGGTACATTACAGCGGAGGCAAATAAGTAAAGTTAGATTCCGTTTATTTTAGTAGTTTAGTTTTTCCGTAGTACTGTTTTTGCGCGCACAAGTACTTCGACTGCCGTTTAGCAAATGAATTTCCATAAGCCCACTGTTCAGCTTGTTACCTTAAAAGGTGGAAGGGCAGCGTCTCTGCTGCAGCAGAAATTCTTTCACGTTGAGTAAATTCTCTTGCAGCACGGATCTATGTGACGACACGCTCGCCAAGTTTCGCCGCGTTATTCGTGGCGAAATATTACGAATCGTAAGTAATAAAAATATCTAGCTAAGTCTTCCATATCAATCGACGTGCACAAAGGCGTAGTAAATATTGCGGAGTGCACGCACCGAGGTCAGAATACGACTGAAGCACACGGTCGGCCAAGAGTGCTATAAAGTATAATAAGACGGCCAATGCAGACTGTGGCCCGCGAAACAAAGGTGTAAATAAAATTTCACATGGCGCAACGATACCGGGAGACGCATTTATCATAACGGAAGACACACTGGCCAGTCGATACGTCCGCAAAACCATAAGCTTGACAAGCTTATCTCTCGGGAGTATCGGTATTTGCGAGGTCAACAGAAGGCTGTGCCCTACCTCCTTTACCACGGGATCTTATCCCACGGGACGGCGCACAAAGATTCAGTCAGTTTACCGTTATGCCGAGCCCCGCGGGGAAAACAGGAGAAGAAAAGCCCGAATCCAGATTTTCCTACCGTCGTATAACCTAATCTCGATGGCGGCGGACCACGCCGTTACAGTGACCAGCGCTATGATAACATACGCCCCGGGCGTGCACTTAAATATCCGTTGCCGCGTTTCGTCGTAAAGTTTTCAAACGCGAGCGAATCTCGTTAAAAAGTCGATATCCCAGATGGAATAAATAAGTCGACGTAATTACTTTGTTCAGTCGATCCCACGGCGGGCGTTCTCCAATTACTGGCCCTCTTTAGCGATGAAAATTATTCAATGAAATAATATATGTATATTGTCTGCGGTTCCAAAAGACTCCCGAACTGAAAAGCAGCGTGCAAACCGTTACGTGTCCCAAAGTGCTATCAGCGCGTAACGAAACTTCACGAACTGCAACTTTAATTTCTCCTGCGTAATCGCCCTTCGGAGGGCAGTTATGGCATCACCCCTTCAACCCCTAAACCGTGGTGCTCCTCATTAAGCGACTTCTTTAGCTAATCAGGGTTCCCCATGTCTAAAAAACAATCTTTACTCTTTTCCACGTTGCATCGGGCCACGTCGATGGAAGAGTCAGTTCTCGGCGTCGGCAACGTCTTAATAACGCGTAACGGAGATGACTGGTGTACAAGCTAAGGAGAAAAAAAAAGCAGGCTGGTGGCTAATAACACCAGCCGAGGCACTTAGGGCCGCAAGAGCCAGCTCGGCACAAAAGCTATAATGAAATTTACATAATGGTACAGGGTCCTTCGAGGCGTCCATCCGTCACGGTCTGTCTTCATTCTTCGCTCCATTTTCGCTCGTCTATCTCCCTCGTTCCGCGTCGAACAACCACCCCGTCCCCTTACTCCTTTAATCGAACCAGTTCATCCTGCTACCCGTCGCTGCACAACGTTTCCTACGGTTCACACATAATTCGATATCCGTTCCATTGTGTCCGACGCGGGTACCACGATTGAATCACGATCGAATACCTTACGCCGCCCCTCCCGACGATCGATCATTTAAAACGAACCGCAGCCGTGGAAAAAACCGAGAACGTGCCCGGACCGGCGGTAATTTACGCTCGTTCGAAAGAATCCGACGGAAAATCAAAACGTCGCGGCTCCTCGTGCCCGAGGCCGGACACGTAAGTCTCGCGCGGATCGTGTCGCGAGCCGATCGACGAGGTTACGCGATGACCCAAATTTGACGAGCCGTCGAGCCAGCCGGTGATTCGATCCGCCAAGGGAATAAATGCGAGTCGCGATGCGCGAAGGGCAGACCGACGCGACGGCTCGTTCGGGTGGGCTTAAATCGAATCGCAAATCGTCCGATGCAAATAAAAATGGAGATTCGTTCGCCCCGCCGTTCGGTATTGTTTGACGAGCAGCCCTGCTTCTTCGTTGCCCCGTGGGTTTCCCGCGAGCTGGAGAAAACTGGAACGCTTGTCGGGCGGCCGGGGCGAGAAAGTCGGATGAGAACGTCGAGGGTTAATTGCATTCCGGTGTACGTTCTGAAAATGGCTTATGAATTTCTAAACACGATGAGTGGAAGATTCGAACGAGAAACGGATGATTGTTTCAACAATGATTGTTTCCACGGCACGGGCTACGGTGAACATTTTTCGCAGGGTTCTGCTCGTTCGGGAAGATACAGAGCGACGAGAGGATAAGACTGTTTCCACTGAAACGTGTAAGTGGAAAAGATAAATGACCGCAGACGATGATACGACCGGCTGTGGAGAGGGAAAAAAACGTCCTCTCTGTCTCCTGGTAAAGGAAACAGGAAGAAACGGGGCATGTAATCAACGAAATTTGGAATTCCTTCGCGGATGAAGATTACCGGCGATGCACACAAACGGATGAGCCGGCGCATACCAACGGGAAAAGAAAAACAATTGGAGAAAAGGAGCAGGAAGGAGAGTACTACTCCGCGAGGCTGGATACGAGGGGATCGCTCGATATGGGGGCTTTGAACCTAGGAAGGAGAGCATCGGAGGTTTCATCGCCGGAAAGAACGGGGGTAGAACGAGGACAATCAAAGTGGCGACGAGGACGAAAAGACGAAAAGGGGAAGGCAAAATGAGAAGAATGGAACGAGAGAGTAGAGAGAGAGAGAGAGGGACGATTTAACCAATCGACGAAAACGTCGCGAGTGTTAGTCCGATAAAATTACAGTCTACACACGACGAGGATCCTGCGGGGAATGCAAGAAGTCCTTCGCGTTCTTTCCCGCCCCCTTCATCTCCGCCCCCCTTCCTCGCCCTTGAAACGAGGACCTTCGACCCGTCTTCTCTCACCCTGTTATCGGCCAGAAGAACGAGAGAGGGAGCTAATAAATTCATAATTCAATATTGACTCGGGGATTGTCTTCGTCGCCGTCACCGCGTAATTCCTCGTGGGTTTGCCAAGCTTTTAAACAATTAGCTACGAAAACAATTACCACGCCGCGAAGCAGACTTTCCAGGGTTTTCCACGTCACCCTTCCGCGACAACAAGCCTCGAAGCGCGGGGTGAATTTTCTTTGCGGGATGACTTGGCGTGTCCTCCGCGCGACTGGCAACACCAGGACGACGCACTTTCAGTGTAAGATAAAGGTAAATATTTATCGGCCGGCGTTATAGAAATGTTCATCCCTTTCGTCGCAGAGAACGTGGGGTTTCGGTTTCCTTGGAAAGGCCCGGCCATCTGTCCGCCTGCGATTTGTCGGCGCTATTCGTGAAGTTTTCAGGAGAAATATTTTTCTAATCCGAATTCAAGTGTTTGCGGCGCTTTCACCGTCCAGAGAATAATGATGTATGCACTTCTCGTCCTTGCGAATCAATATTGTAATTGCATTCAACTTAATTGCAAATTTTATATTCAACATTCGCTACACAGAATTTAATTGAATAAAAGCGCACAACTTTCGTAATGCTTTCGTTAAAAAAGAACATTTCGTTTCGTCAATGCGTAATTTCATTTTTACACGCAACAATAAAACGTTCAGCTGCATTCGAAACTAAGGAGAAAATCAATTTATTAATCTAAATTTATTCCACACCTTCGATCATCCCCGACAATTATCGTCGCCGTCTAAACTGATTCTAATTAAATTAAATTCATTAAGTTCATCGGTCGTGGCGTCGACTCGCTCCTTTTTTTCCACGTTTCGGAGTACGTGTTGAAACGTCGGGCGCCGGCACAGTCAAGAATTCGCAGCCACGAACAGAAATACGTAATTGCGCGTACGCTCGTGTAAATTAGTTTATTACGGCGGACGTCGGTAATTTTTCTGAAGCAAGGTATGTGGGTCACGTTAATGAAATTCGCTCGAAACGTTTAGAAACGCCCGTTGCCCTGTGCACGCTGGAGCTCACTTCTGTTTTCAGAGACAGAAAGAGAAAGGGAGAGTCTGATTAGCGTGCGCCGCGGCGGCAGCAACCGGCGATAAATTATACCCGCGGTCCCAACGTTTGATTTAAAATTATTGCCCCAGTTTGTTCCGGGATTACGGGACGCAACGTATTACTCTTCTGTAACCCAGTCTCGCGGTGGTGTTACACGGTAATCCGACCAATTGTTTAGCTGCGGTATGCATCATCGCCCCTTGCACTCGTGACACGTCGTTCTTTGGAAAATAAGATAATATTCGCTCGCACGATTTTCCACGACTTGAGGCAAAAGTACAAAAATCAATTTCTCGTTTGCCTCCGGGACTGTGCGCGACTTTAAAAGACTCGTTTCAAACGGTTAGAAACTCCGTTCACCTGCGATCGCATCGTCCGTCATTAATTAAAAACGGTTGCTTGGGGGATACGCGAGCGAACTTGTTGAGCGGTTACTTTTCGCCGAGCGACAACAAATGATTCCCCTTGCGTATCTCGATCATTTTCACCGTAGGCCCGAAGCGTGCATCGGCGATGGCAAATTACCGCCGACCAAATACTTGACCAGCCATTAATCACGCCTGAATAATGAGTTTTATCTGCAAATAATTAGTATCGACGTATCGGGCCGATGCGTCACCCTTAATATACCCGCGTCAACTGTTCCCGTGCGTTATACGCAGAAGCGGCGCCGTCGCTTGAAAGATAGCCTTTTATTGAAAACAATTCGACCAGATCCATCGTTAATGAATTCAGAATATCCCACGTGCGACGATTGCCCGCTCGCGATCGGGATCGGTCTCGTGTCGCGGTACCGAAGCTCGCCGTGTGAACTGCAGCCGCCGTCGAAAGAATAAAACGGCGGAAAAGCTGTGATCGTCGCGATCGAGCAAATTCCCTTTGCCATCGAAGTCGAATCAAAAGTTGCCCGGCTGGTAATTTCCTGCTGGCTAGAAAAGGAAGCGAACGGGTGTGCGAGGATGCATCGGTGTGCTTCCGGCTGACAGGGTCGCGTGCGCTCGTTCTATCTCTCTTTCTCTTCCCTACGCTGTTCCGACATCCATGCAACGTGCTGCGCATCGAGCATCCGTTCCCTCTCACCCTCTCGCGGCACCTATGTCCCCATGTCCCAGTACCTCGCCCGGTGGTCCATGGTAAAGCACCGCAGACAAAGTTATAAGTAGCGCTTTTGGTCGTTTGATTGCGTTAACTCGTTGAACCCAAGTTCGACCGCTAGGTGTCCACTAACCAGAATTCACCGCTCGCCCCCCTTCCGAAGTGGGACCACTTAAACGGCCCCTTGAATATCATCCCTTTCATCGATATCGATGGGCAGCGAGCCCTCGGAAAGGCAACGGGCTGTTTCCCTGTCAGGAAACTTTGAGGGATTGTCTCCTGCTTAAGGCACGCTGTTTGCCCGTCGAACAGCCATTCTGCCGGTGGATTTTCTCGATCGACGAGGCCACAGCGCGATAACAGGGACACGCGGGCATTGATACGTCCAGGAAACTTCAAACGGAGGCCCCGTATAGTGGAATGCGAACGTTGAATCGTGCTCGATTTCAGAGTCGCTATTGGTTTCTCTGGTGTATCGCGAAGGGACTCTACGACGAGAGAAAGGAAGTTCCGTCGGGGCCACGGCTCGAGAAACAATGCAGGAACGAGGTAGATAAGTTTAGGGAAACAAGTTGGCGGAAGACGCTTGTCGAAAGCTCGCTTCGCGATGCGAAACTCGATGTGAAATTGCGTTAAGGACTTCGATGTATCGGCGATGCTTCCAGCAGGAATTAAAACGGAACAGGGAAGATCATTCTTCTGATAAAATACCGTCCAAGTTTCGTGAATTTACCGTTCAAATTGCGCGGCGTTCGCGCGTGTGACCCATTTGCCAACCGATTTACCGGCGCAACGTGATAAATCTACGCGAAGTGGTGAACTCGAGCACCGACCAGGTTGGTCGATCACACGGCCGTCAGAGACGAATCGTGAAATTCTCCAATCTCTTAAGAAGTTGGCGCGATCTCGGTACATCGACTCGACAGCATCGCGGAAGATCGCAACAAGAAACGGCGAAAGGGGTAGCTAACAAGTCTGTGAGAGGGTCGCCGAGGCAAGAACTTGGTGAGAAGCATCGACGGAGGGTTGAACGTGCGAGGCGCACTATCGTAAAGGGAGTTGCAGATGGCGTCATTGGGAGCTTTTTATACGCCTGTCCTGCACGTCCGCGTTTCGTCTTTTACGAGTTCCATCTACCGTGTCCTTCGAGGCGATGCATACGCATCACGTAGTCGGTCGTGTAAAGTCGCTCAAGCCGTCCGTGGAAATTTACTGTCGCTTGATCGATACCTGAGACGAGGTGGCGAGGGCCTCGTCAACTTTCCCCGGTGGCGGCTTGTGGATTGCTCCGCGAGGCTCCTCTTCCACTCCTGGCCGGCAAAGTTTTTCCACGAACTTATATATATTTAAATTCGCTCCGCGAGATGCGGCCACAGATCTCGGGAAAGTAGGGTATTAATATTTTGTAAACGCGTAGCGCCAGCCTTATGCATTAATAATGTTTTCCACGGAGAAACGTGCGGTCTAGGAGTACAGTTTTTCGTGTTGAACGAAGGAGTGTTTGGATTGAGGGGGAAACTGGATTCAAAACAGTTTTGGGGTAGAAATATTTTTCCGAACTACGACATGAATTAACTGGAGGTTTCGTTTTGTGATTTGAACTGTGAAAAAGATTGATTTTTTTGTTGCATTCCCTTAAAGTAAATATCTTCGAAGGCAGGGTCAAAGGGCACTGTGTCAAATCTGTGTCAAAGGATTCGCGCGGAATTCATAAAAGTTACCGAGTTACAGGTAATAAATGTCGAAACCATATGTGTTTGGCATGGCTGACACGATATACCAAGATCTAGTTGTTCGATTTATTTGAAACTAGGAGAGGTTCTTCTGAAGCCGCAATGGCAGGTACCAAAATCTTTGAACAGTCTTCATTTTTTTAAAATATATAAAGTATAATAAAAGGTAGCGTTCTGAATTAAAAATAAAAGTTCCCAGAAGGCCCAAAAATTGACACTAAAACACCCCCTTAACGAACGGGCGGTGCATTATTTATTAGCGAATCCAATAAGCGACGATTTCGTGTCATATTACCAAGTTCTGAATGAAACAAAGCGTCCATTGAGAATTGCCAGCCCGAAATTCAATCGGGCAATTCCCTTTCCCGAGGATATCAAATAAACGCAACAAATGTCGTTTTCTTAAGACGTGCTATATTATTAGGTTCTCTTAGGATCGTCCTCAAGATCTTTGATGAAGGAGATTACAACCGAGGAGACAGATATCCAGTTAATTAAATCCCCGCCATTCGTCTTCCCCGTGGCGCGGTTCTTAAGAAGAGAGGGAGAGGGAGAGGGAGAGGGAGAGGTAGCTTTTGAAACATCTTTGTCTCCTCTGGCGACACAACTTCAGTTAGGGTCCTGCTCCTTTGGACGCCAGGGAGCGTACACATCCGACAGGAAAGTAGCTACAAAGAAAGAAGACGTCCTGGCCGGAATGAAGAGGCAGCCAGCAGTGATCCCGTCAAAGGAACCGAAACCTCGACCCCACCTGTGATCTCTGACTCGGTCCGCTGGAAGTCTCCTGTAATTGACGATAGACAAGCCGACTCGTCCCACTTCTAGTAGCTAAATTCCTTTTCTCTACCCAGCCCCGCTGTATGACCAAATTTACCAAGAGATAAATTGCACTGGTCGACGCCAATAACGAACGCAAAATCGATGGAACGGAAACAGTTGAACGAAGTCGACCATCGGCCGTAGGCTAATCGATGGTTTCCACCATAATCGTAGATCCTACCGGTTCAGGTATCGCGAGACGTTTTGCATCGAAAGTGCAAGGCAAAGAGAAGGGTAGAAACGATCGTACCTGCACGGTAATCTTATCGAGACTGGCGCGAACCGAACACGATTGAGGTGGTTCGAGATCGCGGTGATAAGTAGAATAGGCCCGCGCGCGACAGACACGCGCAGCAATATCGAACCCCGGCGCGATAAAGGAACTGCGGGCGATTGCGACGTTCTTCTCCGTGGTGTCGATGCACCGAGTAGTTTGCCGTGTCCGAGCGGGCAGGTCGGAACAGAAACGGGGCGGACAGGGTCCGGGAAAAAGGGAGAAAACAATATTCGTCCGATAAAGCGACTTTTCGTTGAGCAATAAAGCGAACAGCGCCGCCCGTAAAACGTGGCGCTATATTTGTTTGCCGCGAGCACTTTGTATTGTTTACGAGTTGTAGCCCGGCGATGCCGAGGCAGCGGAATTGTCGACGGGGACTCTGAACAGCGGGGCACCGGACCGTCTGGCATTTTGTACGAGCCGTGAAACTGACTCCACACCTAGACCTCGTTCGTGACTTCATTATGAACAGATTTTCCAGAAAGCGAGGCGAGAAGGAGGAAAAGAACTTGGCTGGAAGATAGTGAGCCGTTAATTTTTATTTTTTATTTCGTTTAAAATCGCCAACCATTTGCGATATTGTTATGGAAAAAAGTTCTTTTCAGAGGGGGATCGTCTTATTCCCTTCTTTACGCTACGTATATTTTGCGTTTAATGCTCGAACCCATTACCCGTGCAATTTGTAGAAGGCGCCCCGACGCGCCGTTGTAGATCGCAGTTGCTAACACACGGTACGATCGTCGTTAACTGGCACTTCCTAAATCATTAAAATGATCGCCACGTAGCGAGCGTACTTTACCATCCAGGACACGCGCCCCGATTACACTGTGTTCTAATTATCTTGATCCGTGGTCACGCGAATATTAGATTGTAGTTTATGTCGGTGAGCGATGCCACCCATACCATCGGCCGCAATTCGGCCAACCTACGACAAATCAGCTAACTGACAGGATCGCTGAGCAGAATAGTGAAGAACGATAGGCCAACGATGGGACAGTGCGTCGAATAAATTCTGTACAAGAGATGTTAACGACCCCCTCCCCTCCCCCTCGCCAACCATTGTCTAATTATATCGTTAAAAGTTTCCGTACAAGCAACGAATATGCTTCTCAATTATCATTCACGCATTCGTTACATCGCCCTCGTAAATAACATTTAAGATTCGATCTGCTTAGCATATCGTGTCAATCGAACATAAATCTCATAATTAACAGGGCCCCCCCCCCCCCATAAAAGTACCGAAGAACAACCAGCCGGCCCCGACGGTATCGTAAACGAGCGTCGCAGACGGCACGACGTCGAGCAACCCCTTCGGGCTCTTTCATAAAAGTAGAGCCGGTAAACCGACTTGCACGACGTACAAACCGGTCTCCCCGTTACTGCCTGCTATTTCCTGTCGCTGTTTCACTTCCTCGATTATATCTGACCGAGCCGTTCCATTCAAAATCTGCTCCACTTAAGTGCGTCGAGTCCTCATTTGATCGGGGCGCGCCACCACGAAGGAAGTGTTCCTCATTAAGCGGCACTACCGGTGACACGATAAAAATCATTACGTCGTTCGCGAGCGAATGATTTTCTCTATCGAGACCGGCGTATCTATCGATCCAGCCCGCGACCCGGCTGCCGCTACGTTGAAACACTCGGACGAGGGTGCACCGAGACCATGAAGCCCACGTGCGTGCAAAACAGGCAACATCGTTCTAATATATTCTCATTAGCCGGTGTTTTAATTAGAGCGCTCATTAATGCCTGCTACGATGCAGCCTCGTCTCTTCCTTTTCCATAAACCCTCTCATCTCTCTCTCTCTCTCTTACTTTTTCCTCCAGCTTCCGCGATCTCTCTTTCCTCCGATGCCTGTATTTTCTCTCGTGCTTCTGGTCTTGCCCCCTTCCCCCCCCTTTCTGTCTACCTTCTTTGTTCCCCGTTTTCACTTTTCCCTATTCGTTCCTCCTCGTTCGTTCACCGTGCGACTTCGAACGGGCGCTCAGAATTAATATCTACGTAGCCGGTGACCATATACGGTATGTGCACGACACGGCCCAGACATCGGTTTTACTGTCTGGCTCTCTTATTTCATTTGCCGACGCCCGCCTATGGGTAGGTACGCGCGGACGAAAGGTTAATTAACTTTGATTCTCGTCGGCGTGAACGTTCGATCGTCGCGGGCCTCGGAATTTTCCGGCTTTCATCTCGAACGATAGTTCGCGAAATTATTTGGCTGACCGTGAAGATCGTAATGTCTGACCGGCAGAGTAAATGGGGCGAAGGGGTACCGAAACCTCGGGAAGCTGAATTTATTCGAACGATTTTGAGCAGCTGTCGTGTTTCTTCGAAACGCAATCTTCCGTAGCTCGCGAGGTAAACAAGAAGCCCGTTTACGATTTTGTCGACACCAAAAACCGCGAATCACGGTTCCGCGGCCGAATCGAGTCGGAGGTAAATTCTGCCTCTCGTTCGCTTCCTCTTTCTCCTTCCTGAAGAATATTTTATGCAAACACGGCGATTCCCTTTCCCAAGAAACGATTTCTACCCGCCGCTAGCCGAACAAACGGAATTTAATCAAATTTTTTTTAAATAACCGGCGCACCCTATTACGTTTCAACGAGCCCGATAATTATACAATAATCCAACGACGCACCTGTTCGACCATGATCGAAATTAAACCGGACAATACTGTATCGTCGTACGTAACGATCTGCACACTCGACATTAGACTACTCAAACCCAGAAAAGTTCAAGCCTCATAAGCAACTTCGAATTTGAAGTTTCTGCTCGGTATTATTCCCACGATCGATTACTAACATCTTCGTCGAACCGACAATTTTCTCCCATCAGACATTCGTCTTCCCCTTATTAGCTCGACGAGGAACAATCGAATAAATATTAGCAACATTGTACTCGCCGAAGTTTCGCATAGTTTTCCGCATATGTCGTCGAGTCGTCGAAGATCCGTTCCACAAAAAAGCCCGATACCAATCACGCGTCCGGCCTGTTGAAACGATTTGACGTTTCGGCAACTCGTCGCGCGGTCCGGACTACTCGTCACTCGGCCCATATCGCGGTCATCCGGTTAAAAGATATGCAGGCCGGATACTGTCGCGGTGTACGATCAGCTCCCGCAGCTACCTGACCGAACTGGTCCATTCTGCAGGCCGTCCAGCCTGTCGTCTGCCCTAAATCAAGCCTAGTTGATGGACGCAGGACAGTCTGCGTGGAACTTGCGGGTCACCTGTCCACCTCGGCTATTCCACCAGTTAAATCATCGACTCCCTCGCTTGCTCCCACCCTGTTACCATCTCGCGCCACCCTATTTTCCCTTCCAGTGTTTCACGGCCAACTCTTCCCTCCTTCCCGTATGAGGAATCGCGCGGGCCTGCTTTTGATTTAGCAGAATATGCTGTTGGCACTGACGACTCGCTTCCATTACGTTCCCCGGTTACCACCCTCGTTTGTTCCTATCCCACCGATATACCCCCTCGCCCCAGAAATCTCAGAGTCGTTAACCAACCTCCCTCCGTCTTGCGAACCGAGACCTTCAATTAATGGTCCAGCTCATTTTGCTGGCTGGGATGCGGCGAAAAATTACGACCCTTTGAATACAGACGGAATTCTGGACAGTGTCGGCGTGGCGTTGCACTCTTTTCGCTGCTCCCGGGATGTTTGTGGCAGTGACGCGTTTCTTGCGCGCGATGTAAATGGTCGGTTCATATCCGTGTGTTTAATAAATTATTTAGGGACGAATAATCTGGAAGCTGTCGGTGAGTGGTGGAAGGTTCCATTCTGAACTATAAAGTTGAATGTTTTTGCTTAAATTGAAGACCGCAAGGGAAACACTGGAGCAACTCCATTAAGTACGGGAAATTTTTTCGAACGGAATTTCCGCCGCAAATACTGCGAGAAGGAGTTGCGCTTGAAAATTCGAGAGCGGTGTTCCTTCGACGTAGGGGATAGATAGTAAAGTTAGAACGAGATCATCATCCGGCGACGCACGAGCCGGAAGTGACGAAAGGTTCGTAAAATAGGGAGAACCCTGGAGGGATAACAAACAGCGAAAAACGGTGACTCGTTCAAGAAGTAAAGGAGGAGTGAAAAAAAAAAAAGGAGAATGAATGGCGCGGGCTAGGCGAGAAACATCGCCACAATTCCCATTCAAATTAATGCAAACGGTCCCCGGTTCCGAAGAAAAGAGGATTCCGCCTACGTTTTTTTTTATCTTTTTTTTTTTGCTTTTCCATCCAGTTGGCGATGATGAACATTTCGGTCACGTTATCCTTTAAGCCAATAAATGGTTGCTCGAGCAGTCTATTTGTCTGGCGCGTGTAAACCATTTTCACTGACGCATCCGAGACGAGCAATATACCGGAAGGAAAATAATTACAGTAACTTAGATCGGAAGGTAAGTTTCACGCAGTCCTAAAATAAATGGTTAACAGCTTCACGCATATGTAGCAGTTCCGTATTTTCAAAAGGTATTCGTATCAATGGTGCTCCCGGGCTAATTTGAACAAATAAATACGTCCAGAATATTTACGTAGGCCAAATTTTACATGGTTCCTCTCAATTTTATGGTGCGACGGTTTATCATAATCGATAGGTCACCGTTCAATTACCTATACGGCACCACCATCAGATTAATACTAATTACGAAACACGCGGTATTAATTTTGTCTCCTTGCCAAAAAAAAAAACCTTCCATGCCGCAACAACGTGACAATAATCGACAAAAAGATACGGCAGGCTCTGTGTCGAGTCAGCGGTCCTTACGACCGACATTTTTCCATTACCATGATGCGATGCGTATTGAAATAACATGAGGCCGCCAAAAGGTAGTCACCATGCCTCGTGTATGGCGAAACGCGAGGATGCAACGTGGCAGCGGTGGTCCGTTTGTCAATGACCAGACCGAGCAGCTACAATGCTGATGCGTCTCTCTCTCCGTTGCTTTTTTTTTCCTTCCATTTCCTTCGTCCACTTTTATTTCCATTTCGGCTGCGCCAGCCTCTGTCTGTCCACCGTGTATGCTTTTCGTTTGGCGAATTCATTCGAGGAGGGTTGAATAAAGGGAAGGGAAGGGAACACGCGAACGAAGCGACCATACGTTTGTCTGCAATTTCTTTACGATCGCGTTACGCCATATTGTATATTAATTAACATTCCACCGTGCACGGTAGCCAAAACGCTTTTGCGCAATCAATTTCACTTCGCATGTTTTTCGCTACCTCTGCATGCTCGCCTTATTGGACTCGCCATTTGGCTCTCATAAATTTCTAAAACGTTTCCTATATCTCCGCTAAGTTCTAAATTTGTTGAAGTGAAAATATCTTCCGTTGAAGTCGACGGCATCGAATGGCATCGTCGAATCGTTTATGTAACGACAGATGCACACTTCTTATCGACTTTCATTGCCGCGCCAATCTACGATCGATCGCAAAACAGAGCGCTAAACTCTGGCGGAGTTTCAAGCAATTAAAGTTCCATTCGCACCTATTCCCGTCACTGATAAAATCAATCGCAAAGCGTCCTTTCAGAAAAACCGGATTACCAGACATTTTGGCAGACCGACCACCCTCGAGCCTTCTATCAAACGCGTAAAAATCTCTTTGATACAACCGTCACTCGTGACAGAGCGGCGTCTAAACTGGCCCATTCTCTCAAGCAGTACGGCGTTTCCGACGAAACAAAGGTGTCCTGGACGGACAACGTTCACGCTCCGCCAATTCCTTTTACCTGTATCACGATTTCCATCAATTAGAGTCTCGTTTCCCATTGTGTACTCGGCTGTCGTGGTTTTTCGCTCTCACCTATTTATCTATTCGGTCGGGAATCGAGCGGAACGCGCGTGAAGCGTGGAAAAGCCGCAAAGGGAGAAGGTGTTGGTGCGCCAGCAAATTTTGACAGCAAGAGTTGTCACGTGCACACCGAATCGAGTAAATGCAACGCGTAAACGTTGAAAGTTATCGCGTGTATGCTTTGTAACCGAATCGTTGGACGGTGCAACACGAAACAAACGATAGATGCCGGGGATTACTATGGACGAGCACGCGAGTGAGCCCCGCTTGTCACTGATGTGAGTGAGTCACCGCGTAGCTTTTCGCCCGGAAAGATGATAACCGTGATTAGAAGTGAAAGATATACGCGTCGGGCGTGACAAATCGCGTTACGTTCGTTTTTACACGAATTAAATCAATCGCCGGGCCGTTTGGTTGTAAAGGGTTGATTTAAAGAATGGATCGGTTAAAGGGAGATGATTCTTTCTACGAGTCGCGAGTCTTAGTCTATTGACGTAAAATAGGAATTATTTAATGCGGAAAATTATCTACGGTACACAATTTTCTTCGACAGACAGAAAATAGAACGTCGGTAAGTCCAACAGATTGATTTCGCTCTACTTATATTTAACGAAAAAAGTGTTTGCACGTATTCACATCGTCCTGAATTTAGTGAAAAGAAATTTCTGCCCAGGAAACCTACCTAGGACTAGCAACGATTACAACATCGAACGAGAAACGAATAAAGGAGGCACCTCGGATTTCGATGAATAATTATATATGTTACATCAAAGAGGGCAGGAATCGATCGCAGTCGCTTGAATAACAATTCTCGTCGCAGATAAATGAAACGCAACCGAAGCTGAAACATCGCCGTTTCGAATTTCAAACAACCAGATCCCGGTCTTCCCACGCGAAATAATCCCACGGTCTAAAATGTAATGCAGACCTCGATATTTAATCCAACCGTCGAACACCGACGCCGAATGGAAATTATTAAATCACGCGTCAGGATCCCGGCGTCCGTTACGTTTTACACAGGCTTTCACGGTCGTGATCGGAATTTTCCTATAGTTTTTTTTTCCCCAACTGCTCGACGTATTTACGCGTCCACGGAAACGCCGCCGGCCGTTCCTCACGGCGAATTCACCTGGGCCTGGATATAATCGGCAAATATTTATCCGCCACGGGTGAACTAGACGAAACGATCGTTCCACCATTATTCTGGTCTTTTCGATACACATCGGCCTCTATTTGCCTCGCCAACACCGCGCCCGTGTCGGCTCGTGCTCAAGATCCAAAGGATTAATCTTTGACTATCGCGAGGCCCGGTGTTTGCCTTCCCTACGAGCTGAGCATGCTGGATTATTATTACGCGGCGTGTAGGCTGGGAGATGGGCTCCATCACGAAACCGCCTGTCTCGCAGATCACTTGGACACCGGTGTTGATTCCAATACGAAAACTCGTAAATAAGAGGCTGTCTGTTTCGTAGGAGGGCACGTGAAAGCTTACAAATCGAAATCCGATCGCGTCTATAACGTTGTGGGGATACATCGGGGATTGAATAATTTTCTATAACATTTAATCTGACGTATTCTTCGTTCAATCTGACGGAAAAGTTCTTGGTATTAACGTTTCAGGCTTTTGCAGCGCACTTTCCACTTTGTAGAAGCCTTCTACGCGGAACGAAGCAAAAGAGGCAGATCGAGCGGAGGGGTTGAAATCGTATTAACATAACCACAGGGGATCAGGCGAAAGGCAGCCTAGCATTTTATATAAATGCGACGGTCAAGGAGAGATTACGTTAGCGGGCTAATTGTCGAACGAGCTGTACGGATACCGATGCAGACATTTATAATAGTTTATAATATTTATCGCGAAAGCACGATGTCCCGCCTGGTCTTGTTCTCAAGAAATTCGATACCAAAAAGACGCGTCGATTTCTCTGTATAAAAATTAATATTATAAAGGACGTGAGCAAATTTTGCTGCGAATCGAATGAAATATTCCCCTGTCTACGATTCATCGAGAGAATCCCACAAAAGTTATAGAAGAAAGGGTGGCATTAAAAGGAACGTATTGCAAGGTGCACAATATTTCATAATTCGTTCGAGAACCGGCGAAGAGACTACGCCGACGCGAAACAAAGGCTGTCGCATTAATTTCTATGGGATTCGCCGTGCAATCCCAGCGCGCCCAAGCTGGCACACGTGGAAATTAAAATTAAAGGAAAAAAGGGCATCGGGTATGGGCGAGATGCGAAAGCCACGAATGAAATATAAGCCTGTCCGTGAAGGGAGCCACGGTGGCCGCTAATTTCCCTAATTTCGCTAATAAATTGCCCGAGACAAAAATTCCCAAGCGGATTGTAAAGGTATTAACTTCTTCCCTGACCCCTGGAATTTCTCTCCGCGTCCCTATTTCCCCCCCAGACCCAATGTCTCTGTTCGTCTGCTTTACGAGAAACGAACTACCTTCGACGATTAAGAGGATACAAGCTAATGGAATGTCACTACGATTGTGCAGGCAAGTGAAATATTTGTATTACAGGTTTCCGGTGCGGCGCGAGATACGCGGAGAGGTCAAAGTCGGTTTGCAATTTCTACGGGGTAAAAATCGATGTGCCTTATTGTTACAGAAAATGGCAAAGAAATATACGAATGATTAAATATTTCCGCGGTGAAAGTTAATAAACGCGAAGTGTGCAAAGGTATTAACGCTATTTCTACAATAGATTTTCATTTTTATCCCTGCGTTGTAAAGCTCCGACGCGTTCTACTGATGAATTACATTTGCAATTACGCCTGGACGTTGTCCTCGAGCTCGTCCGTGCGCGAACACATATTTTAGACGATTCTCGTGGCGGCACGGCCCGGGTTACCGAGAACTGGCTTGCAGTCGCTAAACACGCACCAGACTTTAGCAATTCTTTTTCATTTCTCTGTGTACACGCGAACCTTTCCCCCTTTTTTCGCCCATTTTGCGCGGCTACCTTCTCGCGCTCATATTTCTGTGGAATTTCGTGTTCCATTGCGTCGCGGTTGTTTGACAGTTCGCCGGTGCACGCTTACCAATTCCGAGCTGATGCCTCGTTAATATGAAAAATTTGTTGCCCCGGTACGATGGTTGTTAATGGTTTCTTAATTTCGCCACTGATAAGACGATCTACGCGCCCCTCTATTAATCTTGGCAAAGTGGCGGCAATAATATCGCATCAATCTTCCTCCCGGCATACTTTTCACGCGTGCATTCATCATTATTCGAAACGTTATCGTTCCTACATTCAACAACGTTACTGTCGCGGCCGCATTTTTCCCGTGATATATGTTCGTTGCATTTGTGTGCCGGCACGATTCCAGCTCGCGACAAGGCGCAAATATGTTTCCTCATGCTCAGTTCTCGCGTGTCAGCTTGAATTATGAGCGTGCCGTCCCCCCTTCGTCGGTCCGATCATCATTAGATTTCTCTCGATAGGATAATTTCTCTCCCCGATCCTCCGTCCGAGTTAAAAACAATAAATTGGCGTTTGAATAACCAGCGATGTTCGCTGAATACTGCGCACTAATCATTGTTTCCCCGCAATTCCCTCCTGATTGTACATCGCCGAGCACAGTACATCCATTCGGCGAGTTAACGAACTCGTAAAAAATTACGTAATAAACGGGGATAAAATATTCATGGCCAGTTTATTTCGCCGCGTGTTACAAATCTCCGGCGAGCAGCTCGTAAAATTGCAGAATTTCTCGTGTCAATAAAACAATGTCTACGCTACTTTCAGCATACTGCGTCCAATTATTGTTCCAACTAGGTACGGCTAAGATACGGTAAACTTCAATCCTGAAAAACCGACATTATCTAAAGAAAAAAAGAAACACCGAACATTTCTCACTAGAACCAGTCGGGCGAAAATTCCATTGATCTCCAGATGTACCTTTCGGATATATTGCGATAGAGTTAATTGAATTCCAGTCACCTTGTAACAAAGAACTAAAACGAGACTGGGGTGCGACAAGAAACAAGATGATGGTGCCGGCGATCTGATATTAAAATTGGGTAGAACATTAACCGCGGTCTAATTAAGTCTAACAAACATTTCCATTGAAATAACTTTGAGTGGATATTCGAAATTAATTTTCTCGTGAATGCGTGTCGCGTCTCCCGAACACGTCGTTCCAGAGGAACGAGGGTAAAGGTGGTAGCTGTACGTCTAGTCGGGAAGTCCTTTCCTGGCCCGGTGACGTCGAACCATTGAAGTAAGGAATGTCATTTCTCCGACACAATGAGCGTGTCATTATCTGTCACGTACAAAACGAGCCAGCCGGGGATAAACATGCCTCGTACAGTTTTCGTTTATCCACCAGAATGGGGGGAAACTACAGAGGACTTCGTTCGACGATCAGTCTGTCTCGCGAGCAACTCAAACGAAACGGTAAAGTGAATTCTGAATGCGTCTGAATAGGTGTCAAGTAAACATCTTGCTGGCTAAAATCTGTCGCGAATCAATGGAAGCCGATAATGATGCGTCCCTATCTTCCGCAGTGTATAATACATATTCTATTCCCCGACGAGCAGATCTGAAACCATTTCTCGTTGAGGCGATTCGAGGTACAGACGGAGCTACACATATTCAACGTGCACGGTGCCCTAGAAGAATAGTATACCGCAGGGGAGTAATCTTCGGGAGATCACATGTCATCATTATAATTTTTCCTCTCGAGTTATCGACGATCCTTTTGTTCCAAGCTGCACAGAAATTTTCATGAGACAGTTCGACCGGTTAATGAACGACTGTGAATTAAGGACAGAGTTTAGAATCGAACCTTGGCTCGACCGACGAGCCAACAGTTGCGCCACGGCCACCAAAGCAATAATTCTATTCAAGACGGTAACAACATCGTCCACCTCGTAAATACAGTTTTCTATGCCCAATATAAGATCTAACTTCGATCCTCCGGTGTAATTTACATTTCAACGAGGCCCCTACCTCGTTAAGTCGCGGCGGAGACACTGGAATTACATTGCATTACATTATTCACGGTCTGGCCGTATCTGGTTCGCACGAAAGCTACGACGTATCGTAGCGCCATCGTTCATTCGGACAAGAATGCCGTCTGTAACTTTGCATAATATCACAGGCCTGTGTAATACGTCATAATGCCCGTGATTTCAATGTCTCTTCGGTGCAAGAATTTTCGCTCGTCCTACTTATTGTCTGACCCACATGTCTTATTCTACTTCGAAATATATCCCCCCCCCCCGGTTCGCCGCGCAGTATATCAAACAAATACGCGTGCTTGGAAATACTTTCCCCCGTGTTTGCTGTTACATATCGGTGGTCGTACATACTGTATATATATCTTCGATTAAAATATATAAACTACTAATTTTATTACTAATCATCTCACTATGAAATAAGTGAATCACTTATTGGTCGTGTGAAATACGATTTTTTTTTGTATTAATTTAACTACTTGCAGTAATTCGACTTTGATTAAACAAAGCACGATACATGAATAGTTATCATCGAAGTATTGCTTTCGAAAAATCGTCGTATTTAAATAATTCGAGTATCCAATCCCCAAGCTACATTCGCCTCGCGAATTCACGCGATGCCAGGAAATACCAAAGCTTCAACCCCACGGCCCCTCCGTCATCGAGATCATAGGGGCGTTCATAGCCGAGGCCTCGCAATGGCGTCGACCCCGACCGGTTCGCGGGGCCGCGCAAAGAGAGTTTATTTCACAATTACGATGAACGCCATAAATAAAACGACGGGGTTATATATATTCGAATCGGGCACGGCGTCTTCCCTGTACGGTGTGCGCATACGTAAACGCGTTTCGTTGGTCTACAAGTAGGCATCGGTGCACAGGGTCGCGGGCGCAGAAACGCCGACCCCGCGCGCGCGAGATGCGAAACAGCGAGATAGCATTCGTTGCCATCCTTCACGAGCGACCCGGACGATTTCTCATTAGATTTTTGACCGTACTACCGGCGTGGTATTAATTCGCGCGATGGACGGTGAAATTTATGGGAGTCCTCCGGTACGAAAGAAATCGAGCCCGGCGGACGGACGCGGGGATACTCGTTTGCAATCACTACGGGTGTCCGATTAAGGCCGGTTATGCGTGGCCGGGGCCTTCTTCTCGTAGAAAAGGGGAGGAGCGGCACGGTTTTATTGCTACCCGATGAAACCCTGTGATCCCGAATGAAGTGATCGAATCTGCGGCATCGGATTTATGCGGCGCTCGAACTTCGGCGAACAGCTACGATTAATTGGAACATGATTAAGTGCGTGCCGGGGGTATCGTTGCGCCGTAAATTAAATTCGACTCCCCGGCTCCGTCGTCTGCCCCGATCAAAGCAGACGGACGACCGACCGGTTCGATTTTCTTCCGTCAAATAGAATTCCTTCGCGATTAGATTTCCGCGCTGATTGAATTTCAATTCTCGATCTTCACTGTGTATACGGACTCTAATTTCCGCGCCCTTTGACTTTCGAATTTACGCTCGAGAGCGACGCGACACCGCGATCCGTCGTTAAATAAAAGCGTGAAGCGGAGGTGGGATTAAATCGATAGCCGGTGTGCCCGAGGTAACTCGCAAAGCGTCAACGCACCTGGCGTGTCCGGCACCGCACACAAGGTGTGGGACACGTTCAAAGCCGCTACTTCAGCCGTCGGATACAAAGGCTACGCACAATAGAGTCAACTGATTTCGTAGGGAACCGGCGAGGGTGTTGGACGCCCAGCGTGCTCGGCGACGTTGTTTGCAGGGGGTTTTAGGGCGATGCCTCTTCGAAAGCAACCGGCGCTGCGTAACAAGAATCAAAGGCTGTCATCTGGAGCAAGTGTTACGGCCTGTCATCGCCAGATAATCTCGGCTGCTGGGCTTAAGGGCGCGACTTTGAATTATATTTTTGAATTAAAAATTCGGCGAGTCAAAGGGCTTCGGTCCTTTCGTTTCAATCAGCAAATTGTTTTTGCCAATTCGATGCTTCTCGCGGGCCCGCGAATGCAGGTGAAACTCGCGAGACTGGCGGCGATTGAACATTAATAAACCGTAAATACTGTACTGGCAAACAGTTGCGGTAATTATGACCCATCGTATACCGATGAACGTCCGGCGATCGTTCAGGGCATATTGTATGGAGAAACCTTCGAAGTGCGCCGATTATCCGTTAACTAAATCGAATTAATTTGCGTATCTATCAGCTAGTTTCTCCCGCAGCTGCGACATCGCGGCTCCACTCGCGGGGATCAGACTAGAATAGGGCGCAATGCATGCGTGAATACGCATTTCCATCGGCGGACACGCGGATCCCGAAGTATCTATGAATTAACATCGAATTGTCGTAAATCCGTCCGCGTCGTTTGCGTGCTCAATTGTCGGACGAGCGTTTCCAATATTCCTGTCCAGTTCAAAAATAGCCAAACACGTTGCTCGGCTGTCAATATAATATAATGCACGCCAGCCTAATTGACTTTTCCCCCGCGGAAATGCCGTATTTAATTTTCAACATAAACCCGACAAAAGAATGAATTAACACCGAAACGCATTCGTGCCGATAATTCATTGCATCCCCGCCAAGCTAATATTGCATTACTATTACGTATCAGCACACCGGAACCCTGATACGCGCATACCAAGGGGGCCTTAAACCGGTGTCACTGACCAAGCCAAACCGTTGATTTATCAGCCGATCGACGTGCGCGCTCATCAAAGCTCGTACATCAGCGAGCAGTTATCGGGCCCCGAAAACAGATTGCAACCCGCAACCTTCGACGATTGTCATCCGATCGAATGGAGCCAATTTGCGTATCTATCCGTCACATTCTCCCGGCCAGGAGATGCCGACTGTTCGATGATGCGGCGGCGATGCACGCGAAAGAGGAATCCGCAAGTCGGTTTGCCGGACGTGCCTTCGCGCGTGTGTCGCGGCACGCGCGTCAGCCAGCTTCGAATCTACGTGGACGCAGTCGCGATTGATTTTAGGCTCACGTCGGTGTTCACGACCGAGAACCCCGAAACGCTTCTCCGCAGGCCAGCACCATTTCACTTGGTCACAATGGCCGGGTCACAGCGGGCTTTGTCGTTAATTAATTCGCAAATGCAATATTAATGGTAAGTAATCAGCCGCGCCCCGACTCGCGCGCTCCCGTCGAAATCACCTATTACAATTACTAATTGCGCGCGCTGGCGAAGCGCCACTGGTCGTCACCGATCTAAGCGGCCGTGCATGCATGCATGCGACATGGTAACGAGACCGGAAATCAGGCTTATACGGGGGGGGGGGGCGGTTGCAGAGAGCATTGTAACCGGAGGCAATGGTAAGTGTATAGAAGGAGTGATCAGCGTGAAGTATCCCATTGGAACACCGCGCGGCGCAACCCCCGGCGCTGATCTAATTTGCTGCTCATTTTGCGCGCCTCGGACACGTTAACGCGAAACGGTTATCTATTTCTTTTCTGCGAGAGAAGGTTTATCGATGTGCCTCCGCAGGGGTGCGGGTAGAATCGAGTAACTGTTTACACTGAATTCGTAAATATTGAAAAACAACCCCCTGGTTTGAAGCTAATGATAGATTTTCTTTGCAGCCAGTTTAGCGTCGATCAGGAAATTCAGCTCGACGTTGAAATTAATACATGTATTCCCCTTTGGGGGTACAGAAACCAGCCAGACCCAGGTAATACCAAAAACGGCCAGGATTATAGTCACCGCGATGATCAGTGCGCAAACAGTCCGGACAATTAGCGCCGCCTTATTAATTAGCTCGTTATACGTTATGCCGCGCGCATAAACGACCTCTTCACGCAATAGTTTGCCAATTCTGCGGATTAGTACCGTCGCGCGGAACGGCACGGGCGCGCGCGCGTATGGAGCAGCGAGGGAACGGGGTTTAGAGGAACGGGGCTGAATCGAAGGGAGCGGGAGAGCGAGACAGTGGAACAGAGAGATGAAGAGGCGAACGAGCTTCGAATCGGAGCTTTTTCGGGAGCCAACAGCGTGGCTTTTGTCGGGGCCCGAGGCTTCCCATTGCCATCCGGCAGCTCGCGTCCCCTCTGACGACTCTCAGCTTAATGGCAGCTTTGAAGCGATCCGCCGTTTGATGGATTTGACGATGTCATAATACGCCACGGTATCAGCCGGTTTAACTCGCCGCCTTTCTGTATCGTCGTCGCCTACCACCGCCCGTCGGCTCGCGTCGCGTCGCGTCGCGTCGCGTCGCCTCGTGGCGCCGACCGGTGCCCACCCTCCGCGTTTCGATGGAAGGGCAACGAGTTACGCGAGGTTAAACAACCGGACGACATCGATTCATATCCCAGCTGGATCGTCCGCGGAGGCCACTGCGAGATTGGCCAATTCGCTAATGAACGACGCAATAATACCAGCGCTCCCGTTAAAACCGCCAACGGCCACGATCCCTTTGCTCGCGGCACCCCTACGGCCTAAGCACCTGCCGATAGCTTTGTGGACAGACTGCGACTGGCGGCGCGCCCCCGATACCTCAGCTCGTTCGGGGATCCTCCAATTTCGATTCCATCGGCGTGGTCGGAACTTATATTTCGGAAAGAAATATCTGGCGCGGACTGGAAATCGAATTTACCGCGTCGGCTGATAATTACATATGGCTGAGGAATCTACGATGGTATCAATCATGGGGGTTGCGACGATGCGTTTAATTCGTTCCGCGCGATCTTAGGAGATTGAATTCCGGCGCACCGCGCAGCGTATATCGCGTTACGATTTTGTTATGGTTTCACGCGACAAAATATCGGCACGGTTAATCCGATAGAATCGGTGTAGTTGTCGGCACGACATCGCGTAATTGGGATCGTCAACGAATGCAGCTTTCCCTAGCTGGCGCAACCGTTGATAGGCGTTACTTCGATTCACCGAGGACAAGAAACTCATCCCGCTTCGAATCTCCGAAAAACACGAACTCATCGTTCAACCCCGGTTACTTAATTAAGCGTCGCGTGACGTCGGCTCTTTCACGCCAAAACTTTTCCATAGAAGCCACCCTTAGTTCGAAAACCCATACACCGGCAGTTCCATTTCTATAGAACGTTGAACGCTGACAGTATCTCGACGCGCATCATCGACGGGGTCACCCCTGGCCTCTGCAAAAGACGGAAAGGGGAATGGTTTTCGGGGGAGGGGGGTGAAGACGCGGAATAGGGAGAGCGTGGCGGCGGTGCAAAAGCGGAAACGCGGGAGCCGTGGCCGGATATTGAAAATACCTCTAGACCCTTTGGACATGCAAACATACACCGTCTGGCGTCATGGTATTTCATCTGCGCTAGGCCGCGCTGGAAAAGAGATGAAGGATGACGCGACCGTGAAATAGGAAAGGGTTATATAGTCCGAGACGGAAGAGGGGCTGCTAAACACGACTTCACTTCGACGCTAATGCCATTCGACTATGTTTGAGCTGGCGATGTACAGTCGTAAACGAGGAAATTCGCCACAGTATAATCCTGTTCATAAACCATGGAACAAGCTATAGAGACGTCGATGCAGACGACAAAATGATGGACGACGGATTGGTAAACGGCAGGGGGCTACTCGATTATTTGCAATTGCGTTGGATGTGAATTGAATGTTTATTTCGGATGTAATAAACATTTAAGTAGCTAGATGCGTTATAGTGGAAAACTGCTGTCTGCCTGCTAAGCTCGGTATTATTGTAATTAATTTTCTATATAGCCATTAAATTGTCAGTTAGCCAAGAAGTTCTTTCAACTTTGCTTGCCGTACTTTAATTAAGAAATCCCTCTGCTATTACAACGCGGATGTTTAAAACATCGGAGCGAATAAAATAGACTAAAGAGAATTTTTATTCCGGCAATGAGGAACAGATTAGTATGGTCGCACAGTTATCGCTCATTTGTCCTCCGTTAATCATAAAATTCTAACGTCAATCCCTCTTTTACATCGAAACTTCGATCCGCGAACCGAGGAACGAAGATCACGATCGTCGATCGCAGCAGTCGCTTCGAAACACGCTTTACCGCGGGACAAAACTTTCCTTCGTAAATTTCGACGTCGAGGTAGAAACCCGGCATAGCTGGGTCTCCCGCTTTGGGGAACAGTCGTTCCCTGGATTTCGACGAACAGTGGAGTCAAGTTCGCCGCGCGAAGAAGTTTCAGAAAACAGTAACGCATTAACGTCCACCGTGCAAGTTCCCCCGCTGCTTATTACAGATGCATCCCGTGCAGCAGAAATTTCCTTAACAAAAATGCCGAAAGTTTCGTGGCCCGCTAATCGGGAAACGAAGTTTCTTCGCGGTTTCAACGACGTTTTTAACAGCGCCGGGTCGCGTCGCGGCGAATTTACCCGGCGTTATCCGTATCGACGGTCGAGCTGGGAATTCTATTAGGATATTAACTTAACCGCTCGTGACGTGCACCGCGACATTTTGAACTTGGACAACGGGACGTGCAACGGAGCCAAATTTAATCGGCACCCGATCCTCTCGTCTCCTCTCTGCAACATCGTGCGATCGTTCCGCGAAGCAAAATACTCGGGGCACGCTGCCCAAGGTATGGCGAACCAGCCTCTCTATCTTACGAGGCATCGGCACGAATTTTTCAGTGGAAAACGACCGTCTGTTCTCGACGAACCTGAATGGCCCCTATGCGAGCTAGCCTCATCGTTCACCGATAGATTAAAAGGCGCCTTGCTAACACGCTATCATATTTAGCAATCGTAATTGCACGATCGTGAGCAGTCTCACTTTGTCACACGGTACGCCCCGGTAAAAATATAATTAAAGCTTTCCCTGGCTGCGCTTTAGCACGCAAAATGAAAAACGCATGATATTTTTATTAAGTTCGTGGCGAACGACGGAACGAGTTGATAAGTCGCCGAAAAGAGCACTACAATTGCTATCCAAAAAAGAATGGATCGTAGCTTTTCTTAAATATTGTACATACAAGGGAATAACATGGTCTCAATGTTTTTTTTTTGCAATGATTGCGCATTCCGCGAGCGAGTGTTCAGTGGGATGCTGGGTTTTTTTTATACAGGCTATTATTTATCGTACTTGGCGAAGAAATGCAATGAATGTTCCCCGATAGGGGAACGGTTGAGAACAAGTTTAAATCTCACGGCCAGGGACAGATATTCACACTCGAATACGAGTATCCGTTAAGATAACGCGCGAACAGAGGAGTGCAACGTTCGAACGAACCTAAAAGCGACCCACGCGCTATCTTTCTTTCCCGTCTTTTCACGTACTGGGTGCCCAAAAACACTTTTCGACTACTCCACTATCCGACGTAAAACAATTCCCAGCTGTCTTTAAAACCATCCCGCCCCAATGTTATGTTTGCTAAAGGTCATCGTGGTTCACTCTGCTCGCCAAGCGGTTCCTTCGAACTGAGAACGGAATTCGTGGCTTGACCATTGAAAAGCTCAATTCCTCTCTTTGCATTTTCTTAAAGTATATATATATATATATCTTCGAAAAGATCTGCGTCGAAGGATTTGCGTGAAACTTACGGAGTTACAGATATTAAATGTCGAAACGAAAGTGTAGTTGCCCGATTTGCTTCAAATTTGGGGAGGTTCGTCAACAGACTTCCCGCAGCCCTAAGCAACCTTAGTCTTAAAGAAATATATACAATGTAGTTGAGATATTAGCAACCATATGTGCAAGCAAACGACGTTAAAAGCACAAATGCCACCGCACCCCCCTTTAAATGGCAAGAAAATTCGCCGAGCAGAACGCTTCCCGTGGAAGGACACCATAAACCGGCGCAAATGAAGAAACGAACCTCTCGCAGCATTCAACGGACACCACGGTGTCAGGTAAATCGGCGAATTAAAGTTTCGCAGCGATCCAAGGAGAGTTTCGTTTTTCGCGTCGCGAAATTCCGACACACCCGGGGAAGCAGATACGTTATGCGATCTTCCTTGAACGGGACGGCCTATGTTTCGCTCGTGTTTCTCAAAGACAATCGACTAAACCGAGGGGCAACGCGCGTCCCCGCTGCTCGGAAAGTAATTGGATCACCCTCTAGATCACGACTCGGCTCACGAGAGGGCAATATTCGAGCAACCTGGGCCGGTGAACATTAGCCGGGGTTGGGACACGAATCCGCAATTACAAGATGCCGTCCACCGTGGCGGTTCTTATCGAGTATTTACGTATCGATACCGTTATCGAGTCGCTCGCCTCGGCTTCGCTCGAGGGACGGGTTCTCTCACCTCGACCTTTCGAGTCGAACCGTGGCGTCGACCTCGGAATGCCCGCAAAACCAGCCTCTGGCACGGCCACGAAATTTCTTCGCGATACCGCGAGGCGTACAGCGGCGAAAGATATATCTTCGCCGCGGCGTCGATCGTTAATTACCCTCGTGCTTAGGTGGGAAGTTAGTTTTACCGATAAATCATTATGCATCTTCCCCGCGACATCGCCCGTTCAGCTATAATCGATGCACTCTCTTCCTGTCGCGGCGAGGCTCCTCTTCTTTCGCGCTTTTCTTACGCCTGGTCGTTCACGCTCGCGCTCGCGCGCGCGCGCGCATGCGAGCGCACTAGCTGGTTCGGATTTACACGCCTGTTCCGCCGCCGATGCAAATGTCCCCCCATAAACTCTCCACCGTCTCCAGATAATACGAAGCCGTTCGCGATAATTGGACGGGGATGGGCGTGGTGATCCATGGCTCGATGACGATATCCGCGTGTTTCTCGTAAATGTCACATGGATGTATTAGGGCTGATTGAAGGTGATTGTACTTGATGGCCTTACGAGGCAGATTTAACGTCGCTTATGAAGTTGTAGGCGATAAATGTTTCCCTATAGTTCCTTGGGGAGGGGGAATGATTGGGGTTAGGCAAGAAGTGGTAAGGACGCTTCGCGTGGAAATCGGTGTCTGACGGATGGTCCGGTGATCGCGATATCGGCACTCGGCTTGGTTCAATTGAATACCAATTGAATAATGTATCGATATTGGAGGTAAAGTGATTAATTAAATTATCGGGATCCCGTTATCGGTATGTACGATGAAATGGCAGACCGCTGTGCGCGCGTCCTTTGTGCGAATTTTCGGCGAATGATTGCTTAATTCCTGAGGGTGTACGTTCCGGGGCTTTGAAAGGGATTCATTTTGAATCACGGATTCCTTCGACTGATTTTACAAATTAATTGAATGCTTGACAGGGGTTGCCTTTTCGCTTTTCACGTATCGAACAGCGTAATCAGAATAACGGGATACAGTACGGGGCCCCTTTAAATCGGTCGACGCCGCGATGAGAGTGCGCATCGTGTGCCCCCTTTGAAGCTCGACGCAAACGTGCCCGGAATCAGCGTCGGGGAACAAAAAGCAGCGAAAAATCGAATATCGCGTTTAGAGGATTTTAGTCCGAAGTGCGGGACTATTTACGCGCGACGCGAACGTTGAACTTCGAATTTCGCGATTTTACGCGAGTGGGTTGCAAGGGACGCTTGTCATGGCGCGGGCGAAAGGTGGCGAGAGAAAAAAGGATTAAAGGAAAAAGCGAATGAAGCGTTGACAGGAGAGCTTTTCAAAACTGACCCATATTCTGTCCGTTCGCGGACGATCCAGTTCGCGTCGCATAAACGCCTGACGGTCGGATTATTCGCGACGAATTTTTTTTTCCTCTTTTTCTTTTTTTTTTTCACTTCCCCTCACCGCCGCCGAACGCCCCCCCAGGAACCGGCCGAACGAACGAGCCGGTGTCGCTCTTTCGCTACAAACATAAAGTACCGAATTAACGAGGCACGCAGGTAGCCGTAACTCGCCGCGAGCGTCTCTATTACCAGCCACACCGGCTACCGAAGTGTGCGTTTCTTGCACAAACACGCGAGCGGGCTGCCTTGCAATTTTCGATGCTGCTCGATGAAAAATTGACGGGGCAAAAAGCGGCCACGCGTCTTTGTCGTCCGATAATTGCGATCGTTTCCACGTCGAGCGACGGTGGCCCACAGAAACTGGTTGCGGAGGGTATTAATTAACGGATGAGAATCACGCAGCAATTTCGAACGGTCAGGATTGTTTTGGTTCGCCAGGCGACGCCGAAACGGAGGCGGCTCCGCCGCGAAATTTGCCTCCGCGTGGCTCAACTCTGTTCGCCGTGGAACGACACCCGCGTCCGTCCGCGTTGCTTCGATTTTCGCCGCATTCTCGAGTGCGAAACGCGGCTTGTCGCGCGTGCCGGGCGAGATGATAACATCGCTGGCGACAACGAGGCTACGAGTTCCCGTAAACCGTAGAAGTGACGTTTAATATTGAACTCCGGCCGTAGAACGTCGTTTCGTCCTTTTACGGCGCGACGGCCGACTGCTTGTTCCGCGTAATAACAGGCAGCGCGTCCTCGGCCAGCATGGAAAGTGACAGGCCGGACGGAAAATACGCGTTCGTGGAAAACGTCTTGGTGGAAAATTGTACGGCGAACGTACTTTCGCGAAAGTAATTTGCCCGGGTCGTCGTGTATTTTAGAAGGGCGACGTTCGCGCGTCCCGCGTGATGCGTCGACGTCTGGTATCGGTGGGAATTGCGTTTGTTTCACCGTGAAACGTGAGAATTCCTCGCACCCAATCTCGAACGCTTTAGCGGGCCTCCGGATTCGCGTAAAGGCCCACGGAAATCGTTGCCGCTTTGTCGCGAGGGCAAATTGATCGGGCGAAAGAGAGAGAGAGCAACCCGGCTGGTTCGCGTTCGTTCCCGACCGATTTCCTCGAGGAATCCGCGAGAACAGATCTCGAAAAAAGAATTTTGCAAAGGTATCAAGTTAGACAGTAGCAAGAAGAACGAGGATCAATCCCACTGAAGAAGGAAACGCCAGACCGACGTGGAGGTAAAAAACTTTCCTCTCAAACTGTTTCACAACAGTCTAGACTTTGCGGCCCTCCGTGCAGCGCGGCCCTTCGCTGACAAAAAATCAACCCCATATTTCCTTTCTCCCTTCCTCCTCCACTTTTCTGCCCACCTTAATTTCCCCGTGTACCTTGGCACACCCTTCATGGGTCCAGCCACCCTAGAAGCTTCGTGAAACTGCAGCATATAGCCCGCGAGCACAGTAATAACGCCTTCGATGATATCTGACGTTACGACATTGTCAGAACCTCCGCGGGGCGTCCTCGTCACGACACGACTCCATTCTATGGTTCCCCCGCAAAATCGAGATGAAAGTCGACCCCAAAAACCCTCCTCCCCTAATAGGAATAATAAACCTCCTTGGGCCAACAGAAGGGAAAAAGCCGTTGTCAAGAACTGTCGCCGCGGTTGTCCAATTTATTCCCGTCTACAGAAACTCGCCGAAATCACTTTCGCCTGTTGTATGTATACATCGATATTAAGAGAAATCACGCATTTCCATTGGGGCCAGTAATGTACGCCGATAAACACGTCGCCCGCATGTACACACGTAACGCGGTCAAAATACAGAGAGCACCCCGAAGCACTTAATCGAAGAGCCTCTCAGAAACACTGTAACAAATAATCGATTGGAGCCCGAGGCAAGATCGCTACTGTACTTCGCCTGTACCGAACGGTGTACCGTTTACGAATATTAAACGAGATAAATTAAACTTCAACGCTGCCGGTTAAGGGTTCAACTTTTTCCATTGCCACTGAACCAACGAATTTATTTCCCATCGTGGTAAATACCTACGACGTCGCGTACGAATAACGAACACCCATCAGAAACGTCCGTACGCCCGAGCTTCTATCCCCGTGGCCGAAGTGGGGATACAGGAACCGATCCTTGCACCTGCACCTATTCTAACCAGGTGAATCGAGTCGAGACACCTCGCTGGATATACGTTGCGAGCTAGCCGTCAGTCAATCGCACCGACAGACGGACAGACGGATGGACGCGAAAGGGGGTTGGAAACGGAGATTCAGAAACGAGACACCAGCCGGGCGCACGGCGGACGCATACCGTCGGCCGCCCACGGGTTCAGACGTTAATCGTCGATGGAGTGAATCGATCAAAAGCATTCCGATTCACCATTCACGCCCGTCGTTTAATGGCAAATAATCTCTGTAATGCATAAGCGGCCGGCGCGTGGAAATTGTAGGAAACTGGACGGGGAAGGGCTGCAACGGCAACCCCGGCGAGTGTACGGTGGAAGCACGCGCACAGAATCGAGCCGCGAAATATCGAGAAGCAATAACGACCCGCGCAGGCTAGACGATACAATTACGCCAAGTACGTGCAGTAATGCGGCGAGGATTCGCGCGACGCCCTGGGAATGCGGCTTATCGGGAATCGATCGTTACGGGAATCGCTTATTTCGTGGCTTAATGCGCGAAATGAAAACCCTTAGGATTGTCGACGATGACCATTTTCGAAATGAAGCTTGGGGAAAAGGGGGCGGACGGTGGTGCGGACTGGGGTATCGAGTAGTCGTTTGGATACAGGGGAGATATCAATTTCGAGCAGCGCAGGAGGCTTCGTCAGCTTCGATAAGAATTCCTTTCGCGGTTTAGCCGAGAGTAATATATTAATAAATATATTGTGCAATTAATTATCCTGTTCCTTTCAAACTCTACATTCGTCGAAACTTTTTGAACGCCTGTTCGTTGCAGACGGATTTGATTGCTTTGTCCAATACTATATATTGGAATCGCCTTCTATAACCAACCTGTTCTACGAGGGATGCGTTACTTCGTTCAGAAGTAGGGCGAAAAAGTAGCGAGATGAATTGCGAAAACTGTGTTAATGTCGGACGGAAGATAGCGTCGAAGAGGAATCCGCGACGGCCAGCAACGCTGGTTCCTCTCAGCGGTTTAGCGGAACGATCGGACGGAAACCAGTATCGAGGGTGGCGGCTTGTTTCATGTGGAAACCACCGCACGACATCGATATACTCGCGCGCTCTCTCGAGTGGCCGTATCAGCGTCACGAGTACACAAGCAGGGCGGCGTGAACGAGCTGATACCAGGCTGCTTTTAGTATTGTCATTTCAATAAGTGTTACCTTTGATCGGAGCGTCAACGCTAATGAAGTATGATCGCGGGATTAGGTGAAAACCGCGTAAACGAATTGCTCCATTAGCGACCGACGCCAAGCCTCGAGCCGATGGAACACGTTCCGCGCGCCCTCCCATAATTGTCATTTCCGGACAGCTAATTTTGTGCACGCCTTTTGAGAACGTCACGTTAGATTCGGTTCGTTGTAGTGCAGTTCTAGTTGAAATTAAATGTAACGTGTTGAAGAACAACGAATAATAATTTTCAGAATAATTGACACATGATTCGTGCATTTTCTTCCGTTTTCTTAGCCCCACCGTGGATCGCGAAAATATCGTTACAGAACGTTGAGTTATTCGGCGTGGAACGCCCGCGGCACGTTTTCGACGAGTGACGATATTCAAATGGAATTTGGGTCAATTTTGTCGTGGTCCTTTAACGGAACACCATCGATTCACAGCGTTGCAAAGTGCGGAAAAGTTAAGTGCAGGATACGAACTTCAGTCAACTGTTATCGAGACACGTCCGAGCCGCAGGTAGAGTTCGATAAATTTAACCCAGTTGCGGTGTATCAACTTTTCGTGACAGAATTATCTAGACGACCTCCTTTCGTTCCTGGCCCCTCCCCCTGTCGGCGTCGAAAACATATTTTTCGCCCTTCTTTTTTCAACGGAAATTCTTTCGCCTTTTTTCCCAGCGTAGCAGAAGTTTCCATTGCGAAAGCCCGCAACTTTCTGCCGCGAACCAAAGGCTTGCCGAGGGTGCCCGCCGTCTTCGCGTCTGTTTTTCGCCAAGATTTTTCCCTTCTTTTTATTTATCTCTTTCATTCTATTGTACGCCGCAGGAGCTTCGCGTTCAACAATGTCAAATAGCATTAACGGTTTAAGACAATCGTTCCACATTTCTCTCATCGCGTTCTTCTCCCCGAGATTTCTTTGTTTCAGAGAAACTCCGTGTTCGGAAAAAGGTTACCACAGTTAAAGGAACTTCGAGCTGTTCCGCGTCACGGCGTAACTAGGACAAAATACTAAACGAAGCTACGCTATAACAGGCTAATCAACCGTCACACAATAGAACGATCTCCAAGCACCAATCTAATTGAGGGGGTGTAGAAACATCCGGGCTGATTAAACACCGTTCGTTACGACGGAAGCTGGAATAAATGCAGCGCCCGTATCGTTGCTCGCCAACACGACGACACGATAGTCAGCGATCGTTCGTAGACGCCGTCAGTTTATTCGTACGGCAAAGTTATTAAGTGCACTTCCAGCCGGGTAATTGCACGGCGGCGCGCATGCATTCCGCTAAATAGTCCACGGCGTTCGCTGGCCGGTCGGTCTGTCTGTGCAGCCCCGATTTCTAGAGCTCGCGGCCACTCGTGTACAACGGACAATCGGGCCATTTCAGCCGGACACCATGCCGTTCGAGTTTCGCACGTTATACGATATCCCAGGGAGCTAATAATTCCGTGCGAGTTGCCATGCGAGAAACTTCGACCAACGCCAGCCACGTTTGATCTCCCGAACGTCGAACCTCGTCGTGAACGCAACAGGGGGGCTAAACGTGCAAGGACAACGAGCAAAAGAGGAACAGATAGAGTTAGGGAGACGGAGGGAGAGAGAGAGAGAGATAGAGAGATACTGTATGTATCTGGCTCTATGTGTATATAAATGTTCGGGGGTAGCATCGTGCAAGTCCACCCCTTAAATAGCAGCCCCGCCATCGGCCAGTACACTGCGACGTCTACACAACGCGTCACGTACTCAAAGCGGCCAACTATCGACGCGCCAAATTGATAAAGTTTCTTGCGTCCAGAGGCGCCGGATTTCCGGGGCGATTCGCAACGAATAGCGGTGCGGATTAACGACTGGATTGAACGGGGCAAATTCGTCTTTGCGTGCAACGGTTTCGACTCGACGGCAATCGACGCCTCGAATATTTCGAATGCCATCGAGGCGGCGTGGATTTAATAATTTCCTTCACAATTAAACGAATCTGCGGCTATCGAGAGTCTTCGGTGAGTGTATTCACCGAGGCGCGTTCCTTTCTTTCTCTTTCTACAATCTATTTTATGATTTTTCGGATATATTTCATTGCGATTCGATCGGGACCGTCGTAACCGGAAAACTGCGACGCGTACGGCGATCGGTCAGAACGAAGCGAATTCCGGGCATATTTTTCGTCACGGGCCACGGTGAAATCGTCGTGCGAGTGTTCGCCACGGGAATAACTGCATTACCATTGTAACTATGCTGCCAACGATTTTCTCTTTGAAAGGGAACGGGGGCGCGAGCACTCTTCAGGATCCGGGCTGTTCGAACGGGGAAAAAGTTCAAGAGGAACGCGTGCTATCGGCAGCATACGCGGTGTACATCCCGGTAACTTTGTCACCCGAAACGTTCGCTACGTTTCTCGAATTACAAAGAAACGCTTTTTTCGAAAGTCCAGCGGAAAGTCCGTTCGAAGCGACACTGACAATAAAGTATTTCAGTCCCGATTATACAAGTGCATCGTTTCTTCCGGAAATAGATTAAGTCGACAAATGGTTCTACATGTTTATATTTGAATTAACAATTCCGGGCAAATAAATGGAATAGAACCTTTAAGCAGAACGATGTGGCCTGCGGGCGAGCCGGCGGAACGCGAAAGCCAACGTCGATTACGTTCTATTTGACAGTATAGAATTACTGCCCCGTGGACAAATTAAACGCACGCGAGATAGAGATTAAAGGGAAATGAAAATGCTTGGCTCGCAATCGAATCGGACAATTTTCGCACAAATTGACCGCGGTATGCACGAAGCCGTGCGTAACACGGACCGTCTGGCGTAACGCGAGGCGCATTGCGAACGAGTTCACGTTTCACACGCACGTTTCAAACAATGCCGCAATATAATTACACAAGTAGACCGTTCGGTTATTATAAATACCGGCGTTCCTCTTCGCGTGCAAGCAAGACCGGCAGCAACAGGATAAGTAGAACGATGGGGGACACTGGTCAGACGGCTTGCCGCAATTGGTCCGCTGAAACTTACGCTCGCATCACGCTATTTGTGTTTCCCCGCAAAAACCGTGTCTTTCGGAAGCATAACTCGCAGAAAAGAAAAGAAACAAAGCTTCGAACTTAATCTCTCGAGTGAACAATCTCTCGCGGGAGAATCCTATTCGGCTCTGTTGACTTGCTTTCGTAAAATCGCTCCAACACATCTACCATAAAAACGTTTGGAACGTTCGCCACGCGAATCGTTTCTGCCCCGCGATAACGCGAAACGAACGTTCGAAGTTCGAGCTCACGGTTGCACGGCAATTATTGCCGGGCACCGCGGGAACGGAAGCATTTTCAATACCCATGGATCGGCCTTTAATTCCCTCTTCTTTCTGCCCGAGAAATAACGGTTTCGCGTAACAGAGTGCCCGCGCAGCCGGCGAACCCCATTACAAAGGGTTTGTACCTTTTTTCCTCTACCACCCTGAACCCGCGGCCGGGGTGTTATCGCGAAAACAAATTACACCGTTCCGCATTGTAATTTCTTTTCACTGCCGCGCTTGTACAGCGTCGAAGTATTAAGCTCGCTCCCCGAGTTATTGTACCGGTTTCCACGACGCTTTGGCAAAGCTGCGAAACAATCAACGCGAAAGGTAGCAGCCGAAAGTGAACGGCGTGCCCGCTCAAGGGGCCAATAATTTTCTGATTACGCGTTTTCGAACTGAGGCGCTGAAATCACCGCGCGGACTCGGCATCGCCTCTCTAACGATCGCAATTTTATCAGAGGATAGACAATGCTCTCCGCTCAAGACTTTCTACGTTTTCAGACGCACTTATCGTCGTCGTTTGAGGGACTAATGAGGGAACACTCGATACATGGCGAATCGTACTTGAACGTTTCCGATCGAACTCGACGTTCGACTCGATAATTCCCTTTATTAAAGCTTTCCAGCGGACCGAAATTTATGGATCTCGTTCAAAGGCTCGAGTTTCGGACGTTTTTTGGCGAGCCCTTCGTTGCTCTTTACGGCTTAATTAATTATACCCGCGTAAGCAAGAAGAATTCTTATTATTCCGGTCCCTTTACAACAGAAAGTTCCACCTTTGAAGTACGCGACTGATCGTCAAGGTGCAACGGAATGTTGGCTACCTGATCGCGGAGGAATTTTGAACTCGGAAAGAGCACTCGAGTCGGTGAAGAAAATTTCTATTCCTGTTCGGTGAAATAATAGGGAACCAGTGGATTTCGAGTGTTTAATTCGACGAACAAGTATTTCTACCAAACGGTCCTTCGTAAACCGAAGTTAAAATAAATGAATGAACCATACGTAAATTCGCTTCGATACACAGTAATTGAGCGTGATATATATATTTTTTCACCATAGATAAAATCGCAGCAATCTAAAATTATCTTCGAGCACTTTCGTATTCAACGAATCCAACTGCACTCGATCAGTTCGCGCAAAAGAAAAAAACCGAAGTGAAAACATTCCGTATTAAATACCGATGCGCCAACTGGACAGTTCAATCGTCCAATCATAATATCATCCGAACTGGAAAGTGTCGTTTATCCAGCTCAATACGGGCTACCTGTGCACCCCGAGGTAAAATCGGCCCCAACCATCGCATCAAACTCTGATACCCTCGTTGCAGACTAAGGGCGATTACTGACAATCGACCATGGTCGAGTAATTGCTGGCTCTGGTGCCCGTGTACATTTTAGCATGGGCGAAACGAGACTACGCGCGATCGTACGTGCGTGCACGTTCGGGGTTTATCCACCGCTCTGATGGGGTAACAAGAATCTAGATAACACAATCGTATGCAGTGTTGACAATCGACGATCCAACAACGTTAACCTCGTGCAATTGTCCGTCTACTTGGCAGTGCGGTATTTTTCCCCGATTGTTTCCTGGGCGACTGGTAAATTTACGATTTCCCCTCGGAGTTTAGGCGATGCGCGGAGTGTCGCATTAACGCGGCTTTTTCGAAACGTAATTGCCGCTATGGCGTGTACTAAAACCTTTATGTAATTTCAGTTTCTTCTAATCTTCTATTATGCTACAATTATCTGCTACAATTTGATGTACTTCGTCTTGAAAAAAAAAAATCTGATGCAGTTGACATATTAGCGACCATATGTGCCGGGGGCTAATGCAAATCGGTGTCCTGGTACGAAAAACAGGAATTCCCTCGAAACGTCTAAAAAATTGGATTAAAAACACAAATACCCCTCTTAAGTCACAGACACGGTATATACCTGAAACGCGCAATTAAATTTGAATACAGCGTCTAATGTACTCGACTGCATTATCATAAACGATACACGCCTACCCCATGCAAACTTTGAATCGAATTAGCGAACACGGAAGTTATGCGGCTACTTACAATTCACTTCTCCCGGGGATACAAGAAGTTGGTAACATTCGTCCCTCTAATAATGAGTCGGATTCCAAATAAAAGTGAGACCTTGTCCCATGCAATTTTCTACGGTGAAGTTAACTCAGCTCGCGCGTCGCAGGCCGGAGGCGCGATAATTATACCGAATCGTTTCTCGAATTCGGGCGAACCTGTCCCACCTCCGTCACAGGTGGATTCATCGCACGGTAATCACCGTCTCGCCGTCTCGCCGTCAAGATCCCGCGCACGATACGAGCCGAAGAATTGAACGAACAGACAGCCGGGCCAGCGTGTCTTTAATTATCGTCAGCGAATATTTCCAGATTAACGGTCGGGCCCGGTTCGCCGGCAGCTGAAATAAATGTTCGCCGTGAAAGAAAAAGATCATCAGGAGCCGTCCGATTTCCCTCGAACGTCAACGGGAAAGGAACAGGTATGAAGGAAACGGTTCGAAGTACGGCCGGTGCACGGCGGAATCGCGTGTAAAAATTTCGCGCACCTTCCCTTCCCTCTGCCGGCGATCGTCGTGGCCGTGCCGCGATATAACGGGGTAACGCGGCGATATTCAGCTGGTCGATCGGAAAAGAACGGACAGCGAGAAGATAGGGAGAGGAGCCGGTCTCTCGGGAGCATCGACTTAATAAGATTCGAGGCATGCATATCGCTCGCATATACGCACGCATAAAAATCGACACGCGTCTGTGTGCATTCACGCATGCCCACGGACGCTTGCGGAATGGCGCGGGGCAAATCGTGGCCGATATTAGTATGCACGTTGCGCCACCGGCCGATCATAATTAGCATTTAATTAATTCGACTAATGTGCGAAACACGTTTATATTTACGACGGGGTAAGCCCGACAGCCCGGCCGAGTCTTGCTTTCCCCGTTTCGACCTGTCCAAGTACATATTCCCTTTTCGCCGTGTGCTGCGGCGGTTGTGTTCGTGCGTTCGCTTGCCCCACACCAGCCTGTGGTACGAACGGACACACCTGCGTGTATCGTGGGCACGAACTATGGACACTCGATTTCGGCGTCTGATCGATTTACGAGGGTAACGTCGGGACAAAAAGAATCGGGACTGCCGTACGCCCTCTTCCACGCTGCGCCCCTTCGCTACCACGCGACGTAGAAACGCAATTAATTCCTCGCGAAACTAAAAGGAATCGACGGAACGCAATTAATCCCGTGGAACGAGCGGAGGAGCGTTTGGGCTAAGCCATTCTGGTAATTAGCGCGTGAGATCGCACCGCGATTGTTGCGAGCCGCGATTTTGACGGACGCGTGGGTAGAATTCCGCGCCGCGATTAAGAAATACGTTCTTTCGCGTTCGGTCGTTGATATTCACCTCTTGTCTTCACACCTGTATGTACGGGTGAGCTGATATCGACTGAATAAAAATTACGCGAAATAATGCGATTCGTTTAAACGAATTGTGTACACGCAACTATTCATATGTACGCATTGTGCAAATTTCAAAATTGATTTCAAAAGACGTTTAGTCCTGTTGAAATGACAGGTGAGGAGAGTTCTTCCCGGCGAATTAGTTTGGGCATACGATTATCACTACCTTGCGTATTATTCTGTATCCAGCGTCAGTTTAACTATCTTGTATTATATTTCTGTACCCTGCGATATTTAAATACTGTATTATCATTTTGCATTCTGCGACAGATTACCCGTGTACATTTATACAAAGGGGCATCAGCCCGTTTAATAATGAACACGTCGCAATAATTCAGGTAGTTTTGATGGAGTCGATATTTGTCTAACACGATGTCTCTGTCGTTCAAATACTTTCGTTACTCGCTGCGTATATCGAGATACGCGTTGCCGGCTGAAATATTTCGCGTATCGATCGTGCGATACAAATCGTTGCAAAATCTTCCCGGCAATTTTTCCAAATTTGTCCCGCTCCTGCAACTGCATACAGAACTCCGTTCGAGTGTGCAGGAGGTAAGTCGCGGTTCCAGCAGAAACGAATGGAGCAAGGAGCTCGCGATAAGAAACTACCGCGCCAATTTCACGTGCGGCCATTGTGCCGTCGCGACGTATCTAGGATCGAGCTGGCCTTCGCTGAACGAAACAGCCGGAGAAAAAGCCCGAAGGACGTTTCTCCTTCGAGGGTCGAGGATCGAGAAAGCCGGATACCACTTGGCCGCCTGGAGGATCGGCCACTCGACCACTCTCACCTTTGCCGCTTCTGGGAAAACCGTGGAAGGGAACGTTGAATACGGGTTGTCCCGAAGATCGCGGAGAGCCGTGTGTCGACGATGCAGACGAAGCGAAGGAACGAAACTGCTAACCTCTTTTAATACCGTGGAGCTCCTCGGGTCGGACCCAACGGCATAGCACGGAGTTACAAAAATAATTCACTTCCAGCAACGACGTGTACTACGTCTGCATTGAATTTAATTTCACGCCCTGCCTTGACGGAAGCAAATCGTAGGGATCTATTTGCGAACGTTGAATATTGGTTTTGCTTTTGGATAAAAGAAACGTGTCTTGCAAATGGTGCTTTCTGCTGATCGCATATACGTTCGATACTTCCCTGTCACTCTTAATTCGCGGGATTGTTCATTCGGACAGAACTCGATTCGTAAGTTGATTTAAGATATCGTCCGATTATGAGAAAGGGATGCCCGCGGCGACAAGGGGAGGACGCAGCAGACATCGATAGTTCGCGAAAATAGTGGCACGTTGCTAGAGTTCGTTTCAACGTTACTCGGTCGATTGAGACACCTGGCCAATTTATTCGTATCCTCGATTTCCCGATTTCCAATCGCCTTTCCTATCGGGCGATTCGTATGCAACTGCACCGACAACGCCCGCAAGTCCGACCAGCGTCGATTCGAGAAAGTTACGCTCGCGTAGCCCTTTTGTTGCGTGGAGGAAGAGGGCACCGTGCTGGAAGGTGCCCCTCTTTCATCCTTCGCCACTCCCGGTCGTCCTTCTTCTCCTCCTCGTTCCCGGTGCGTGTCGAGCGCTCTCGCCTCGCCCTTGCCCTCTCATCCTTCCCTTCGACGACTCCTTCCAACCACCCCGCCGTCCCGTCCCCCGCCCCCGGCCTCTTGTAAGGACGCAGCAAACCTGTTTATTCTTACGTCTCGCGATGGGATGCCGCGATCTGGCGAGAGGAGAGAAGGCTGCGAGCAAGCAGCTTCCAACGCGAGGATGTGCATACAGGCGGGGGCCCTGCTCACCGAAATACCGACCCCACTTGTCTCCCCACGGTGCTGTTCCTCTCTTTCTCGCGGCACCGTGTTCGCGTCCTCGCCGCGAGAACCGGCGATCGTTCCATTCAGCCACGCCTTGGTGGCGAACTTTACGCTCCCGGCTGCCAACCCCACCGAATATTCCGATCGAGGAGTGCACTCGAGGCACGCCGACATCCGAAGGGGCGCTCGGTTGAGGAGTTTTCCGAAATCGGACGGTCGCCGGTGATCGCCGGCTCGAGCCGGCTGTTCTAAATTCTATTTGAACGCCGCACGCGAAACGTTCTATTTCGTATGTACATAAAATTTCGGCGGATTTAACGTTCGCCTAGCTGTCGCAAGACATTCCGAGCAAATTGGACTCGCGTTGCGGCGCATTTGATTGTAGCGTTGCGCTGCGAAATTACAGGTACGTCGTTATCGCCACGGGAGGGTATACTCCTGAACGCGGCGGAATTCCCGCGGAAGAATCTATCGGACGATCGGCTTCTAAGCTGCGTGAGCTGCGGGGTTCCTCCTGGGTTCCTCCCGAATCGACAGAAGGGGAACAGAAACGAATGCGCCACTCTGGATTCCAGAAACTGGCGAGGGAAGAGCTCGCGAACCGAGACGAAATCGACAATGAGGAAACACAGGTGCCGACGGTGTCGGGGCGGCGAAGGGAAGAGACAAGGAACAAGGGGGATAGGAAACGTCGGAGGGAACACGGGACAGGGGAGAACGAGAAGGGGGCGATCGCGTCGCCGTGTCTGGACGAGGGCGAATTCCATCGCGCCGCGATCGGGTTGCTTAGAACGCCCGGTCGCACTCCGATGCCGCGCTGCACACATCGAAGATGGGACGATACCATTATAGAAGCGGCAAAACGGACTTCGGTATAAGAAGGCGGCAAAGTCCATCCTTGGCCTCCATGGATCTTTCTTTCTCCCGCCGCGGGCACGACACCGCCGCCGCCGCCTAGGCAGCAACCTGTTTCACCTGATCGCGGTCGGAACTGCGGCCTGCGCCACAGACCGCGCTAAGTTATACGCTGTAATAACACTGTTCGGGCCGTATGTCAGAAGCAAATTAACTGGGAGACCGTCCACGCGGCGATCTGTCAGCAAGCCTGAGTGACTGGCCGATTTCGTCGAGGGCAACCGTGGCGGAGTCGCGACGTTGCTGCTTCTGCGAGGGTACTAATCTTGCCGGTGCGCGGCCATTCTTGCGGGTATTCTTTATTTCCTGAACGGCCACGGCGAATCTGAATGGGACGGGGCCGCGATAACCCGCGGGGACGTCGATACGCCCGCGGCCGGCGGAATGCGAATTAGACGGGAAACGAAGTTACGATTTACGAAGCGGCGCGTGTGTCGATGGTAACGACGATGGAATAATGGAAAGAATGTGGAAGATAGTTGACGAAGCCTCTCGTTCGTTAGTTCTCGCTTGACGAACGTTTCATTAATTGTACGAACAGATTAATTAAGAAATTTGTAATTCGTTTCACAAATGACAGTATCACGAACGCACGCATCAATCGTTTGCACCCGAGAGGTGACTCTCGCTCAACGTTCGGTTTGACGCGATACGTTACGGATGTGAAGATACGCGAAACATTTAAATATACAAATTTCCAAGGTAGTGGCAGGCAATTCACCAAACATGCCGCGAGACGTCTCGAGTTGCTGGTTCGTCCGAGCAACACAGGCCTCGAGTGCAAGGGGTCAATACAATCTATCAATGGTATTCGGAAACAAATATGACGTGCAACAGCTGCCGTATGCACGTTAGTGAAATCTAGCCCAAAATATTTCTACTCTCGGGCGCAGCAGGTTTACAGGTATACCGCGTGCGTAAAATGGTGCTGACAAAATAGGACCCCCCTCCCCCCGACCCCGAAAAACTTGACCCGCATCGCCGAAATCGAAAAGTGGCAGCAAGAATTGAAATCGCATCTCGAAGGCGTCCCTCTCCTCGTCTCCGATCCTCCCGTGCACCCGACATACGCTATACCGAGTCTCGCGCCAATGCGCATACCTGCCAGCCCTCGAGATACCTATCGATACTCATCGCGCGCGTGTGCGTATGTGTGTCCCTTGAACGCGCTACGTGCACTTCGGATAAGTATCGCCTTGAATGTGCGCGCGCGTCGATGCACGCATGCGACTCGATATACGCGTCCGTCCGTTCAAGAATACGATTATACGCCATAACTCCTGCGTTATTGTGCATTCCCTGCCAGTCCCGCGTTGCGATACGTTGCCGGCCGTCTCTCGCCCCCGTCCAATTTTTCCCATAAACATTCCCATCTTCCTGCCGGCGCTGTATTTTATCAGTCTTATTCTTCCCGCGAGGCCGCCGCGCGTCAGCACAGGCCGGCTAGCCGGCTAGCCGGGCCCCCGAAGGAACCGAGCGGCGCATTACATTTATAATCGTCGCCGCTCGGCCGCCTTTCTCGCGAACTTCCATCGGGGAATCAATTATTCGACGAGCCATTAATAAAACGCCAGAATCTCGAGCGCGATAGGTATCGCGCCGGTACACGATAGACAGAGGAGCATCCGACTCCGCTGCACAGTGGAACGGGGCAGAGTTTCGTCGCCCCGTTGAGCACGGCAGCTACGAAAGCCAAGGTAAGAGCCGAGTGGGCGGCGGATCGGGCGACGAGGAACGCCACAACAATGGGGGGGTCGGGGGCAGGGGATGAGAGAGGGATGGAGCAGTTTCTAACTTCGCGGAGTCTTTCCCTTCAGCGATTCACTGCTCCGCGCTCTCTATAGAATAGTTTGGGAGAAGAAAGATAGAAAGAGAGAGGGAGCGACGGGGGGAAGTAGGCCAACTGCGCTTTATTTCCTCTCGTTCGCCAACCCCCTTTACTTGCGTGCCGTTTTCCTCGTCGCCGAAGAGGGCAGGCAAGCTGTCCGGCCGTAATACCGAACTTCTGCTAAATTAATTTCCCACCATTTACATATGTCGGCCGCTATCGTTATGATAACAATACCCCACCCCACCCGATCACGATTCCGCCCCTCCGACCCCGACTAAGAGGATTTACTCGCGACTGCTGGCGAGTTCCGGTGTCGGGGTGGAGGGGATCGATATCCCGGCCAAGATGGACGAAAGATTCCGACCGTTTCGATAAGTAATGGATACCGGTAATTGGTCGCGGCGAACACCGCCAGCTGGAGTTATTAGCGACTCGTAAAACGTTTCACCCCGGCGAAATTGCAGCGGGCGATCCTTAACGGGCGTCTAACGATAGTCCGGCGAACGTGAGCTAAAAATCTACGAATTTTCGCAACTTCGCCGCTCCTCAAAAAATAAAAAAGAAAAAAAGAAAAGTGAAACGAAAGCTCGTAATGTTTTCAGGCTGTAAAAGTCTATGAAATATATTGCGGTCGGAACGGTCCGCGGAGCGTCTAATGCCGGTGGTGGATTCGTTACCGAACCCCGAGCACGATTCCACTGCAACCGGGTGCGGCTAGGTCGGACAGCTGAACCGCATATCGCGTGGAACTACTTTACGGCCGGGAAGACGGGGCATCGAGGAGGGCTCGAAGCAAACGAATCGCCACGGTAGCTCTTTCGTTCGCGAACTCATTCCATAAGAACGGTTCCTGTATCGAATCGCCAGTTCATCTCGGACAAAAGATCGACCCCGGTGCCGAAAAATACACCACCGCGTGGCGTTCCCGCGAAGTCCGTTAATAACAATGAGAACAATGATTGCAACGTTCACGTGCCATTCAATAACGTCGATTTCGTTGCACGATCTCGCATCGCGATGGTGCGTCTAAAAAAAGAAAAAAAAAAAAAAGAAAAAAAACTACCCGGGAATAAATAGCGAACCATAAAAAGTCGATATGCGACGAAAGGCCGTTTCCCTATTTCGCCGGCGTTCCCGATGCCGTCAGTCTAAAAAAAAAAACGTCCGAATAAATCCGAATAGATGGCTCCCACCCCTCCGCCGTCCCCCCTCGATCTGGTCCAATTTTATCGAGGTGTCAATGGGCCTTTTCCGTGGTCCCGTTCCCTCCTGTCTCCGACCTCGAGGTTTCCCTTACCCACGGAACGCTCTGAATTCGACCGATTGGCAATTGGTCGGGGTCTACCTGCAATTGATAGACGCTACATTCGAATGGAGCGAACGGGGTGTATCGAAGGGACCGAATAACAATAGGTGACTGGACTGGAAGAATAAACAAGCACCGCTGTCGCACTTTCTCTGGTACACCCGTCCCCGAGGCTGTTTCCTCTCGCGGATCGCGAGCATAACGATCTCGTTTTCAGTGCCGCTGGCGACGAGGCTCGTTCCCTACTTAGCTGGCAAATACGTCCAAGGGTCGCGAGCTCCGACCACGACACCCTATAACATAATCAGTCGACGATGTATTTATCGGGCCATCCGAGCACAATGCCCATTGTCCGGCAATACTTGCTTTCGCGCCGCCACCGGGACTGGCACTTATTGTTAGTTACTGGGCCCACTTGGCGCCGCTACCAATAGCACTGATTGTTTTTGTCAACGAATGACTTACGCGTTGCCGGCGACGAGACTCTGATCGCGAAGAAATTTCGTGGCCTACGATTGGGATTAATTTCGTTGCCGACGAACTGCTCGAATGTACGCCTTCGCGTCGCGCGGACGGCGGAAACGACGGTGAATTGCAATTCGGTTAAAGTTTGGGCATCGAGTAGGATCGATGAAACGTATGGGATAAACCGTGAGCTTCCTGCTCGGGGAACGTATCCCGTGAGAAAGACGTATGTCGTGAAGCGTCATTGTATGAACTTGAAGCTCCGGGTGAAAAAAATCAAATGCACTGAATCCGTTGAAAGTTTCCATCGCAGTTCGATAGTTCTTTCGATACTGTCGCGGATCGGGATACGGGGAGATCATTTGCCGCGCAGATGAAGTTGATGGGGCTGAGACAAGTTTCGGTTGGAACGCAGTCGATCCGAGGTGGCTTCAATATTTCAAGCGTATTCTTTTCCCGGTGCACGCTTTCGAGCATCGTTTTTCGCTTTCGCGAAACTTCTGGCGGAGAGGGGGACCGATAAATAAGTCCGTTTTCGTTGGATTGATACGACCCCGCGATTCTTCCTCCCTCTCGTCGTCGTTGTATACGATACGATGAATCGGTAAGCGATGTGGAGCACGAAGAGCAATGAAACAGAATCGAGGCAATTTCTTCTTCGCCTTTCCACCGTTCACCGTAAAACTGGTTTGCATATTTCGCGTTGTCCGTCGCGATATTGTTTATGCCCAAACGATTCGTCGACGAAAGGAATTACTCATCTTTTCCTACGATATTATAGTCCTGTGTAGCGAGCTCACGTGAAATAGAACATGCAGTTATCGATTCGAGAACAATGTCCATTGTCAAGCGAAGCTTATCCAATCCATGTAGCGTGTCGAATTATTGACGCACGCGCCCCGCTGGCGTGGGTCAGCAAAGATGTTCCTTCAATCAGATGCCTATATTTCAACGTCTTACTCTCCGATCCTATTACTCAATCTTGCGTTCGCCAAATTTCGTGACCGACAAGCGTCGTTCCCATCGCGCCTACCGTTTATCCATTAAATTTCGACGAAAGTTTCTGTAGGCAAATGCTCGATGCAATGTAAGAACGATGGATTCCTCTTTCAACGGAGATACGAAGGACTTCGCGAATCGTACGAACGAAGGAAGAAAGACCTCCAGCTTTCCCACGCCCCAAAAGGAAACGCAAAAAGATCTAACATCCTCGAACCGGTAACGGCGATTAGACGGACACGTGACGCGTTCACCGGCGGTCGAACGCACACGACGTTTCAATTTTTCTTCGTTAAATCGACGATGCGCGAAGACGGAGAGAGCAAATCGGTGAACCGTGGAACTCGAAAGGAAGGGGAAGTAAAAACGATGGACAACACGGTGACCGTCGTGGACCGAACGTTCGCTGTCATCGAGAATCGAAGGCGAACTAGTACCGTTCGGAAGGATGCGGAGAATTTGGTCTCGCTCGAAGTCACCCGGGCTCTCGCGCCATATTTGGGGATATCGAAGTTTCCGCAGGAACGGACGCTCCGTGAGTTATGAGTTCACGAACTGTCGTCGAAGCCACCGCTGTCGTCCTACTCGAGAAAATAAAATCTGCCAGATTACGGAGTCCGCGTTCGGTATGAGGTGCTTGCACGAAAGGCAAACGGTCACCGTGGCCAGCATATTGCGACTGCTACCCCCTTGCCCCTTGACGAAGAGAAAGCACCGTCTCTGGAAGGGTTACACGCTGGACGATGTATTGTCTTTTCGTACGGAATATTTATTTTTATCGCGATGCTCGATTTCGATCGGGATCCCCCTCGACATGTTGTTCGCAAAGTAGTCGGCTCAACGACAATTCGGCTCTCCGGTTGCGAAGAAGACGTCACTTTCAAAATCCTATTGAACTCGCGGTGCAAAATTTAGCAATAAATTGAGCAGGGGAAAAAGGTTTTGGAATAGCGCATATTCTGCGCCGTGCAGTTGCTGGTAAAAAATGTCAACTTGAATACGGACATTTTCATTTGTTATAAGCTATAGAAATAGTGCGCGAGGTAGAACAATGGGGTTGTGCCTAGTGCTCCTTTGCGAGAATTCTTTCGCGAAAATTTCTGAGCAAAGAGGGGAATTAGAGTTGAAAAGAGACACCGAACCGCAAAGGGAAAAGATCTCCTATTGTTCTTTCGAATTAGGGGTATTAGAACAATTTTAAATCCCTTGTTTAGAGGGGGTGTTTTTTGTTTGTTACAGAAACAATACAGTGGTGGAAACAGCAATCACAACTTCCCGTTCAACGGTGGAAATATGAAAAGAAAAATTTGATGGACGCGAGATCGAATTCAGTCACGTTTTCGCCGGAAGTACGATGCAAGGACGACGATCACGCTTACACACCGGCTGCATCTGGTGACAAACGCGTCAGTAACCAACCGACGAAGGCGATTCGTCGTGAACCAAAGCGTAAACTGCATTTCGGCTTTCCCTTTATTTCCCCGACGGCGCAACCATTTTTTTTTTTTTTTTTTCAGACCAGCGATATATCACCGTGCATCGCGATTCATTTTTCGTGCTGCTGGATACACACGTGTGCCGCGCTGGTCACACGTGTTCGAGAGACAGTTTTTCGTACGATGAGCGATTGAAACGTTCAGGAAGTAGAGAATAGTGCTCTTTAAAGCTTTAGAATATGTAAAAAAAAGAAGGATTATTAATTAGCAAATTTAGATACTGCATTTATTTCGCTTCTGATCCTCGGTGAACTTCGTGCACCCGTATCGAAGCTTCATTTCAATGAAAATGTTAACAATATTTCAATTTATAGATGCTGCACTATAGAATAAACGTTGAGGAGATGGTACTAATAATTATAATGAAAAAAATAAAACATCTCCTGGAAATATATGATAGATACGAATTATTCTCCCCCCCATGCAATAAAATTTGTGTATCTTTCCTTTTCGTGTTCAGCAACAAGGGTGTTAAAATTCTCACCATTAACTTTTTAATATGGAATTCACACAGACACGCATCTACTAACCGCAGCGTTATTGCAAATGATCCAAGCTTGCTTCTTAGCTCTGCAGCTGCCGGAAAACAACCCTTTACGAGCGCGATTCATTTTCGCATAGCCGGTGAACGCAAGATATTTATATATGTAGTTATTGCCCTGCTGTAGCTCTTTCGCGCGGACAAGCGCCGCTTTCAGTTACATCTGGGAGCAATAAAGCGGGGACAGGTCCGCTATATAATGATAAAAAAAAATATGAAATAGTGAGACCATCGCGGAAATCGGCGAATTTTCCGTTGCGCCATTGCGGCGCGATTTTTTTGCGAGAAAATCCCCAGCGATGCTTGCGTATCGTGTATCTCGATAAAGCGCATCGAAGTTTCGTACAAGTGCCCGTCCTTCAGCGATATTAATGTTCCCATTACTATACAACAAAGGGTCCAATTTCGCCAAGACAATGCTAAGACTCTCTGCTCGCTTCAAAGCTACGGAAAGGTCCCTGCAACCGTACATGCACAGAGCACCTTCGCCCTTCTTTCCTGCACACGTGATTGGCTTAACCTTGCGTACGCAAGATGCTCGCGTTCGCAAAGACGCGCGCGCGCGCGCGCGCGTGCACGCCGCCACTTGAAAAGTGAATCCTCGATGTCATGCACCGTCCCGTATAAAGAGAATTCAAGCGGGCAGGTCGTAGCAGATCTGGTGAAATAGAAAAGATTTTTGCGAAGCATGGACGATCTGCCATCCGAACGAAAGTACCTGCCGTTCTTCCTGTCGTTAAAGAGTTAAAAGCGGAAAGGCTGTCGGAACTGTTGATACGATTGTTGATACGATTGAACAATGCCTGGACGAGGGTGAACGAATTATATTCGACATTCGAACCGTTTCATTAATGCCTCCGCGCCGTTTCGCTACTGATTCACGCCTATTGAATGAAGGATAAAGATCGAGCGGAATGTTTAAAATAATTATATCTGCAGATTTCACACGAGGTTCCCCGTAGTTGTTCGTTCGATTTTGTTCGATTCACTAGGACAACAAAGAAAATGGACACGCCGTATCGCCAACCCGCTGCGCCATATGCTACGTTCTCTGGGATCATTTCACCCCGAGCGATTTCGTCCACCGACAGAATCAGGTGAAAATTCGCACGCGCGCCAGCAACAGCCGTGTGCGTCCTCGTGCTCGTATTAAAGATTCGCAGGCGAACACCGCCGTGCATAATAAAGGCGAGGCAGTGTGCGAAACCTGGTGCACCGTCGAACGGGTACGAGGGCACGCATCTCGCGAGTGCAGAACAGTGTGGGTGAATCTGCGGCGTTCCGCGTGGTCGTGCCAGGCAACGTGTGCGAGCGGGACGCGCCGCAACCGTTGAACGTTGCTGGTTGCTCGATGCTGCGAGGAAGACCGGGCATGTTTGCCGACAACAAATAAACGAAAATAAAGTGGCCCGAGTAGCTACTCCGGAGCCCCGGCAGAGAGATCGGCTTCAATTTATACAACTCAGGGTTCGGACTTAATCTGGGAGACAGATTTACACCCACGGACGAGGTTCGCGGCGGCCGTGGAAGGGGAACGATGCAAAAGAAGAAGACGAACAGGACGCGGAGGCTGGGCAGGGAGACCCAGAAGAAGGTAGGAAGCCGTGAAGCGACAAGGGTGGGGGGTAGAACGACACAAGGGAAGAGCGACAGAAGAAAGAGGATACACCGGTGTTTACTCGGGAATTCTCTCCCCTGTTCGACTTTTTCCGCCAGATATAAGGGGGAATCGAGTAGAATCGAACCGCCCAACGGACAATGAAAACTAATTACCGACGATATCATTGTGCACGTACAGGGAGCGCGCGAGCCCCGAGAAATCAGAAATCCAATGGCGGGGGAAAGGCCGGGATGCGCGAGGAAGAAAAAGAAAGTGTTCCTCTTACTAGCAGCCACACGGCGGAACCGATAACTCTTCCGTCTGGAACGCGGCAACCGCCCGGTCGCTGAAAAATGGCTCATCCATCCCACGTAATTAATTATTCGAATCGCGGCCGGGGCTTATGCAACCCGCTTAATACCGCGCTGGAAACTTTCGTTGTCCTTAATAAATCTCGCGAGAGGACGCCGGGGATCGTGGCGCTAGGCCGCCGCGGCGAGCCGTTACGCTCGCCGATACTTAAGGATATTTAAGGGGAGCCGTTACCTTAATATCGTTGCATTGGTCGAACCATTGTCTCGACCCGATATCGATCTTCATGTGAATTCGAACGACGCGCACGCTTAATCTTGTGCCGGCCGAATGACAAGGTCGTTCAATCTTCCCTCTGAACGGGTCCAGTTAGGCGTGCACGCGATTCTGCTCGGTCCGCGTCGGAGAGGACGGTCGCCGCGCACACCGTTCGACATTTGACTAGGTTAACGTTGACAAGCAGGTTGTAGTCGCGATTCGACGTCAGCGATGGGACGCGGGTAGACCTTCCTCGTGGCCGGTTCCCGTTTCCAGGAATCGTTATTCGTCACGTGGGCAACGTTCTTCCAACGCCGATGTTTCGCATCCGTGCGAACCGGCGTAATGGATAAACCGGTACATACGGCGATGCTCTTGGTTCCTCTGATTAGCTAGATTCTCGTCTCCGTCACTCCGCCTCGATCTCTCGTTTCATCTCGCAGCACCACCCTCTATCCGCCAAGTCGCGCGAACTGGTCAGACGTTATCTGCGCGCATGTTTATCACGGCCACGCCCGTCGGAACCTTAACCCAAGTTGCATATTAATAAAAGTTTCAGCAAATTAGTTTAGTTTCGCCGGCGGGGCTCAGCCTGCCCCGGCTTGCCGACTTCTCTCGGCCGCGTGGACTTGCACGCGGGCCAACCCGTTTCCCGCAGTTCCTTCGTCTCGTCCGCGACCGAAATTTCATATCGCAGCTGATGAACCGGCGCGAGATTAAGCGGAGCTGGCGTAACGAAATTGTTCACGATCCACGTGGATAGTCTGCTAATTACGGATGTTTATTTTGGCGTGAAAGCATGCACTGTCTTTCACGTTCACGGATCATTTCGTTGAACAACCATTTGGGTCGGTCACCGTTGACAGATTTTTATACCAATAACGCGACGTGCACGTGCGCCGGGAAAATACCAGGAAAATACCAGGAAAAAGGAATGTACACTCTACCAGCTGTTTCTCCATGAAGAAATCGGACCCACGTTCGCGACATCATTATTTCACCGCACTACGAGCGTACTGTCCGCGTTCTCGACGAATGTGCTACAAATTCGTTCATATGTCTTAACCCCCGGAGTTCCTTGCGTTCAGCGAAGTGACCAAGGACGAGCTGGAGGCGGAGGTGCAAAAGGGTGGCAGCAGAGGAAAGAGAATTGCGCCTGGATTGTGTGCGGCGCTTCCTAGCCCGGAGGAGAAGTTGTAACGATATATCAAACCAAGTTCTGTCTCTTCTGCACCACGGACCTCTACTGATTCTAGCTTCTGCAAACTCTCTAAGTTACGCGGGTACTTGCGCGCACCCCCGAACCATCGTCGCGGCCTTCTGTATGAATACAAATGCACCTTGTCCTCGTGGGCAAATGTGTCTAAGTTCTCGTGTGCATAGCCTGGGGGATGCATTTGTACGTATATACACGTCAATTGAATTGAACTGCGATTAAGAATAAATTCTACACTCGGCAACCGAAATCGAGGAATCATTTGCTTGCCGGCTGTGCAAAGGTTTTTTGAATTGCTACACACCTCGTGCAGAAAAATAATTTCATGATTTGCAATGATTGAAAATGATGACCGCAATTCTAGATAAAATAAGAACGGGGGTAAGAAATACGTTCTAGGGAACCATAGTTCCAGGAGAAAAACGAGTTCAGTGGTGGGATCTCGTATTTCCAGGCTTCGTGCGAATCATGGTTGATGAGCAGAACAAAACCTCGGAGCCAGATAATGTGATTAATAGGATTAAACGCTTCCTCCAACCGCGTACTCAGCGGAGCGGGCTGACAAGAAACGGTTCTATTCCACGACGCAACGACTGTCAGCCCGTAGATGTCGATTCACGAATGAGAAAATCCAGAAGGCTCTATGCCACATGGCTGTCCCCGTCTTTTTTTTCACTGCTGCACGCAGAAAGTCTTAATCGAGGCTGATACGGTCGGCGTTTCACGCGAACATCTTCTCCCCGTCCGTCCCGACGTTCGACTAGAAAACGCGGGGATATCGCAGCGTTTCGAAGTTTGATAAATGCGATCTGTTCCAGAAAATTCGCGCGGAAAGGACCGACGAGAACGTTCCAAGACCGGGAAGTCCAGCAAACCTAGTGTCAATGGCGTTGCCAGTTTTTACCCCCGATGGCAAGACACGAAAGAGCCGCATTCTGCACAGAGACACGAAAATTGTGGAATCTTCGATAGTTGCTATCGGTCGAACGATCTTCTCTCGTTGCGTACGCAGTTGCAGAGCGAATCTGGCAATCGCGTTGAAACAAATCTAAACCCGTAATTCGAATCTCAAGTTTCGCGATCAATTTATTCCGAGCACATTTATAATTTTGTTCGAGTTCCCTAATACTTTCGATAATTACCAAGTTCAAAATAAAGATAATCAAAGCAGCAAACAACGAAAATAGTAAATGTAGCAATAACAATATTGCAAAGTATAACATTTCCATGTTGTAATATGTCTTGAGTTGAGCATCGTCAAATAATTGATTCCGAAGAAAGGATCAAGCTCGACGCTAAAATTAAATATCAACTGTCGATGATAAAATATACGTAGTCGCTAGCGCAATGTGTCCCGAAATTCTACATAACGTCAGAGATTGCAGCCTGGTGGAAGACACGGGGAAGAAGTCCCATTGCCCACCCAGCCGATTCCTTGATTTCGCTGTTCCCGCTTTTCATATTTCGCTACGTAAACTAGACAGCACTGGGTATACTAACGAGGGGTCTCCACGTGCACTCGTGATGCCTAGCTACCACGTCAGAGCGCGCAATTTCAATGCTCGCATAAATTGAAGAACCTTCAAGTACGTAACTACCGTGCGCCGCGTACACAAACGCGTTACCAGCATCCGTTGCGCCAGATGATCAGAAGAAGCGTCGGGTTTGCGCTGCCAAGATGAACAACGAAGAGGACCGCGGAGAGAACGAGGGGGGACGGCTCCTTCGAGTGGAACGCGCGTATCGACAACGCATCTTGACGAAACGTCACTACGGCTTTGCCTCGCGAACTCGAAAACATACGTTCCAGGGGCTATTACGGCGGATAGCTTATTCATTTCTCTATTTTCTAATTAGCCCGACGGCTCTTTGACGTGTCCCTAGGTATTCGATGCTCCCTGGATAATGCTCGCGGTTTCGCCTTCCCCTTTTTACACCACCGTCGCGAATTGCGGAATCGACCGATCGACGTTTCTGCGTCAGTTCCACGCAGAATATCCCTGTCCCTTCGGACGTCGGCTCTTCCACAAAATCGACAGCCCTATTGTTTCTATTGTCGTCCACATTTTGAGCCCACGGGCGAGCCCGATCTTAGACCCTCGCCAGGGCCAGTCTCGAAGGGGATTACAAAGAGCAAAGTGACCAGCGCGGTGGCGAAGGAGAAGTAGCAGTGGCACGCGTGTCAGACGGGAAACGACATACGAACCAGTGGTGGCGACCGTGCCACCGGTTACACCATGTACACCGTAGGCCGCGGGGACCTCGCTGGAGGACGTATAGAATATTTCCCTGTGCGTCGTATGTTTCAGCAACGACAAGGGGTGATCAGGGGGGGTGGCTTGCGAAAAAAGAAAAACAACGGGGAAAAGAAGAAAAGGAGAAGCGGGACGGATAAGACGGAAAGGGAACGGGGTTCGTTGAAGATCGTGTACGCGCGGACGAGGACGTGGAAACTCGACGGGAGGTAGCGAGCTATCGTTGTATCGTGTTGCTCGCGTTGTACCTGGTTCGAGAGTGGGCACCGAGGGATGTACGCTGCCGCGTACCGGCCGGAGGAGGCATAAAATAATAACAAGAACAACGCTGCCACAGCCATCGAGCACGATACGAGGATGCGCGCCGATGCGCATTTAACACGCCGCTGAGTCGCCCCCGAACCGGCCGCCGCGGCTAAATTATTCCGACGTACGAACGAAAGGAACGTCTGCGACTCTTTGAGAAGGCCGCGCGCGATCGCGCCACCGGCACGTAAATTAATAAAACGTGCGTCGTCGCCGTGCGTCAAATTAACCCCTTGGCGCTCTCGGCCGCCTCCTTTTCTTTTTTTTTGCGGGAGGGCCCGTCGCAATTTGTACACCGTATCCCCCTTCGTTCTTGAATCCCTGTGAATTCCCCGTGTTACTTATTGTTAGACATAAACAAGTTTTCTTGTTTTTCTTCGTTCGCGCGGCGCTGTGTACGTCGTATATCAATGTTTCTTTTATTCTTTCCTATCTCTTTTTCGAGACTAAGCATTAAATTGCCCGGCGGTAAAACAGTACCGAATTCTCTGCACTCGGCGATGTTTAAAAGCACGACAGGCCCGACGCCGTTCTTTTCGAAGTCTTAGGCTGGCGACGCAGAAAAATCGCGGCCCTTAACGAAAAACTTTGCCCGCGGAGAGCCCGGAAATGAATAAGATATACCGGCTCCAGACTGCACGCTGAACTTTGCATGTTAAGGCGTCGCGTAAAGGCGTCGCGCTGTCATTTCGAAGGTAACTTCGGTAATAAAGAGCGCGGCCGCGGTGGCAAAAGTTCCGAAGCGTGGCCGCCAAGAAAAGAAGTACACCGCGAGCCGTGCAGCCGCTCCTAACGAAGTTCCCGAGGGGATCAACAAGCGTATCGCTGAGCCCCGGGCAGGCTCGGCGAAGTCTGTCCGTCATGATTTCGGGTCGCAGGTCGCACACAGCTTCCTGTCCGTTTCTGCGGAGCGAGAACGCTCCGCGAAGGAAGCACGAGCAGCGGCGCGTCGCTTCCTCGCTGGAATCTTTCCGGTGTCCGCGGCTGGCGCGTCGGACAAATATCTGTCGCAAGATGTTTTCGCGGCGCGAACCACCGTTTGGTGTTCCTGTTGCTTGGCCGAGAATTCGTCGGCCGTTTTGAAACTCTCGGGCCGACAGCTTTTGTGACTCGCTAGAAGCCAGCAGCGTCTACTCGTTTCTCGAAGGGGAATGGGACGTTCGCGGACAGCCTTTACGTTTCCCCGCGGGAAGTTGCGCGAGAGGAAGGCTCGCCGAGTAACAGCGTTCCTCTGAGTAAAGATTGTTAAGGTGTCCCCCGCGCGACACCTGTAAATCAACCGGTAGAATATTTCTCGCGAACTTTCGAACGTTACCTTCGTGACAATTTCGGTAAAAGGATACCCGCGCGATCTCCGCGAGGCATCGAGCCCGTAGGATCGCCGCGAAACTCAGCGAGAGACCTCGCGCGAAACGGGAGCGAGCGAGAAAACGGCTGGAAATAAAATAGTGGCCCTGGGCGGAGCGAAGCGGGCGGCGAAAAAAAAAAAGAAAAGGGAACCTGGGAATCGACGGGACGTTTCGGCGTGAAATGACGAACAGGCGGAAAAAGAAACGGCTTGAGAATAAGATAGTAAGAGTAATCGAACCGTTCCCGCGAAGGAGGGATCGGTAACGGCGGACGAGATAAAGGCGGAGTGCTATATCTGTCGAAGGAACGGGGTTGAGAGAAGCGGCAAAGCGAGGGGCTAGAAGGATGGGTTACGTAGTGATTGCAGCTAGAATCGGAAGTCACCCGGGGAAAAAAGAAGGGGATAGAATGGGTGACTAATAGCTATGGGACCGGCGGTGTTCAGTGACCGACACGGACTCCTCGCTTTCTTTTCGCGTCTTTTTCCCCCGTTTGGCCGGATGCTCGCGAGAGGCGGTGTTTTCGTTTCATTAGGAAAAAATCGTGACAAAGGGGGAACAATTTGATAGAACCGTAACTCTCTTACGGTCAGTGTTCGTAATCGTGTTACGAACTCGCCGCCGCGAACGGGGTGGAATGATATAATTTACCGCAACCGAGATTTCCATTCGAACGACGATCGTCAGCGTCGGAGGGAGCCCGACTTTCCGTCATAATCCTCCGTCTAACAATAAGAAGAAGCCACTCCGGCTTTTGTATCCCTAATAAAGACGCCAGACGCATTCATTGTTCCCCCCCCCAGCACTGCGCGAACGTATTTATTACCGTCGCGATCACGTGGCCAATTTACTGCGTCAATTATTACCGGATATAATGCCGGAAGTGGCATAAAGCAGCGTATACTCGCGTAAATATTCCCCTTTAACGAACCAACTTATATAACTTCCACGGCCGCTCGCGTTTCACCGATCCATTAAATTCGCGGACGGCCAATGGAAATCGGTTCACGCTTTCAAGAAACATCGAATGACTTTATCGTGCCGCATCGAGACACTCTAATAACGCGATATCTCTCATAGTCAATTTCGCTTCCCGGATAATCCTCTCGTTATACCTGTACCCGGCGACATTTACAATTAATCTTCGTAGGCGAACAAAAGACCGTGTCGGCTTCGTTTTCGTAACTATCCCCGATAGCGTCCGGACGCGGCTACATTGAGACAATCTCGAGGGGAATGAAAACACGCCAGTTAATGAAGCGTACAGCGCACCGACGCATGGCCCCGCGCCTGCCCGAGCATCTTCTGCAGTCGGGCTGTGCACCTGTCGTCGATGCAGCGCCGCCAGATGCATCCGGAACACCTTCCGCGATAACGTTCGCGATCGTGCCAAAGGCCTCAGCCCCCTTAGCGCACATCCACGGGTATCACCCGTGTACGCGCGTGTAGGGGAAGCTTCTCGGAAGGAGTGTACAACATCGCCCGGCAGCGGAGATTAATAGTCTCTCAACTAGCGAGAGAGTGTCGGGCCGAGAGGAGAACTTCCGACGCCAGGATGGCGTTCGACACGTTGCCACGGCGCGCGTTTGTATCGGCGATGATTGAACGACCCGATGGCGAATGGTTAATACCATGGGAAATGTTGCTCGCTGTTTTACATTTACGTCCTCGATGGCGAGGAGCGAGGTCACCGTCGGCTCGCTAATTTGGAATCGATGGGGAATCAATGGATGTTTTTGTAGCAGGGTGCCATTCGATCTGCGCGTTCTCGCGTCGTTACAAATTTCACTCGGAGGAGCGCAGGTTTCTTTAACCTCGAACCGTTTCAAGGGATCGCCAGTCGGCATTCACGGAATCCGAGCGGAGATCGAGGAAAGAATATTTGCCCGGTACGGAATCCGACGGAATATAGAAGAAGGACTGCTTAACTCTCGGGCACGATAATCCGCTAGAATTTCGAGCGACCGCTCAAAAGGTCAGCGATTCGCGGCGAGGCGGTGGAAAGATAGCCGGTGGAACGGCTGGCAAATGAGGGCCGAGTGCATTTCACGTTTCGCGCAATGGCCATTAGCCGAGTTTAAACGTCGCAGTAAAGTGCACACGCGAGGATAATACGTACGTAATGGCATTGTACGCATACGCGGCGAAGAATGGTGGGACAAGTGCCTCGCCACACCGACGGACACTTTCTTTTTCTCCCTTTTCGGTGGCTGTAATTCGATGTTAGGCGCTGCTCACCGATGGGCGTGTGCGTTACGGGGTGGATGTAAACTCGTTTGGACAGCGAGGGACGTGAATATTGGGCTCGCGTGCGCGTGTGGGTATGCACGATTCACCTGATGAACGCGAACACTGATCGAGGACCAAGGGGCAGGTATAAATTCGTTTAGATATTTCGTACGCACGGATGTATAAATTTATACGCCTGAAGAAGAAATTGTCGACGGTGCCAGTTCGAAAAAAATAATCAATTCGACGGAAGCGAAATAAAGATCTGTCGGTCGTGTTCTTGTTACATGAAATGCACGCGGAATTCAGTTTCAATTATAAGGATATCCATTTCACGGCCAAACGTGACACGGTATTGCCGAACCAAAGCTTGGACTAATTTGTTAAAACTTATTCGCGGAATTTAATTTCGGTTCAATGCAGATCTCCCGATTCTTCCAGTTCCACCGCAATATTTTTACCTGCCGTATAATTACGCGCCAGCGTATCAAGTTTCTCGAAAACGAAGCGGCGGTAGCGTGCTCCTGAGATGCGGTAAGAGCAGATTTTCGTAACAGGCGATACATCGTCCGCATATTTCCCCGCGTGGCTTCCCAGCTTTGTCCGCGTCGTTTTTCTCCCGCCGTTACTTGGCATAATTGAAACTTTTTTGCATACCCGTTTCACCCATACATTTTCCATACTTCTGCTCCCGTGCACGATATCGTGCGGGGCACACGCGGGCACGCGAAAAAACGTGAAATGTGCACGCGACCGTACCACGGGGCAGCGGACAGGGATAAGTGAATTAAGAACGACAACTTGGCGCGCGTATATCGCCGGGACTCTTGTAAACGCTTTAATGAATTAGCGAGGGGCGGGCTCAAAGTTGAGAAAGTTGAAAAATTTACGCCCCGAGGCGAGTGGAAGCGGAAGCGCTTCCGATGACCAATGTATAATCGTTCGCCGCGGCGTTTCTCCGAATTTCGCCGGCGCATTTCGGAAAATTGCACCAGATTACCACGGACCGAGGTCTTGTACGGTGTCGGTACGGTGACGGACGCGGCGACATTAACCCAACTATTTCAAACGTTGCGAGAAAACCATTGAGGCCATGAATGATCCTACTTTAAGAAATTAAAATGGAGGAGACACCTTTCGTGTATGTGAATACACGCCATTCAAATATTCCCTTTCCTCTTCGTATCAATTCGCCGGCGTTCCGCGAGTCCTTAAATTCGCGTCGGGGCGGCGAGCAACCCGCACAGTTTTGTACCAGTTCGCCGTGCATGAAAGGGCTACGCGAACGGGGACGACGGCGACGTCGTTCCAAAGGAAGCGATTACAATATGAAGAAATAAAGCTTTCCAATTTTCCCTCGGGTTTGATGGCTGGCTGAGTTAACGTGGCCCGCTAATAACATCCCCCGAGCGTGGCTTTTATAGGGCGCTATGTACACGTTCGCCAGGGGAAACGGGGCTATGTGGAACTCACACGTCGTCGTTCGCGCACAATTCCGATCGCTCGAGGAGATAGCGGCCTCGTTCGGAAGGCGTCGCGGCCAAGTAGCCGGAGCACGATCGAACGATGTAGCACGTTAATAAAGCACACGCTCGCCAAAAGACCGTAATCGCGTTATGCAAAAGAAAAGAAAAGGAAAAAGAAGAAGAAAAACCCTCCCCTCCCCCAGCGAGATCCCGACGCGATACGCGACGGCCATGTGTAATGAAAAGTAGGCAAAAGCATGAATGCGAGCGGAGAAAGAGGCCGGACCTTGCCTCGCCGGTGCTTAACCTTACGGCGCAGCGTCACGCTACCCCCAGATCATAGACCTCCCTTCATAATTCTCGAACCGCACGAGATCGCGCAATATCAACGGCGAAACGTTTTCGAACTTCTGGGCCGCGTTGAAATTGCCGAGCTGAAAAAAAGGACCGTTCCGCTCGTGCGCCGCGACCCTCGCAATTCCCTCGCGCCCTGTACCTACGAGCCTGCACGGTTGCCGGGGAAATTAAATGCAATACCGGGTCAACCGAGCGAGCTGGGCGAAATTATAATGCGAGGGAAAGTCGACGAACGAACGCGACTTTTCAATTTTCCAGCGATATCCTTCTGTTCGTTAGGACGATGGCTCGGAAAACGTAACGCTACTGAAGTTACGATGAAGATCGACGAGCGTGTTGCGATGCACAGTGCAAAGAGACTTATTGACACGTGATCGTATCCGTACATACCGGAGAAGTTTTGCATAAAATTGTCGTCAAGCTGACGCGAAGCTGTTGCCACGCGGTCCCAGGCATCCCGGCCGGACAACTATATTTCAATTAACAACTATGTAAGTACCGTGCGTGGCCAAAAGGCTGGCCGAATCGTAACGTTCGACACCGTGAAAAGAAAAAAAGAAAAAGAAGGAAAGACGAAGATGAGTATTTTGACGCGACGGATGCCAATGAGAAACGTGCTGCCGGAATCGGGCCAATTAAAAAGGAATTCGTACGATGTTTGCCGCGTATGGGCGCAGGTACGTTAGAGAGGTGTGTCGAATCGCAGCCGATCGGCGAATCGGTCTCACGCGCGTTCAGTTTATCGGCGATGCTTATCGGTCGACGATTCGTGTGCCAGTCACGGGTACCGGCAGCAAAGTGGCCCCAGCGAATAATCGATCATCTTTTTGGGCGGAGGGTCGTTGATGCCCGGACCGCGTAGCTTATCCAGGAGCGGCTCGAACGTCGCGTTTGATAACGTTGTTTTATTGGGGTAAGCGCGGGCCGATGCATCTCGGCGGTAATTAATTTCTCTGGTATCGCGATCGCTGACACGCAACCAGCTCGAATTATTCGAAGAGGACCCGGCAGCCTGATAAAGAACGTACGTACACGGGGAGGGACAATTTTGGCCCGTAGTACGTGGAACGTGTTCTTCTCCTTCTTCTTCCTCTTCTTCTGTTTCTTTTTCCCCCGAAAAACACGCGAAATTTCTTTCGAGCGTCTTCGCGAGAGTGCTCGCCGAGGGTAGGCATCCGCGCCGAAAAGTCCCCGCGAGTTTCACAGATAACGAACCGCTATCGCGGCTCCGAACCTGGAGGAAACGAAAAGGCAAGCTGTCGCCGATACGACGTGCCGCCCGCCGTGAAATCGTAGCCAGCCGTATTTGTTGGCCCCGGAGCGTGTCGAGTGCTCGTAGATCACTCAACCGAGCCGGTGCCACTTCCAATTCACATCGAGATATATGCGCGAGCGTAAGAACGGCTCGTTTAACGTACAGCGGACTGTCTACGGGGCCGGGGTCGCTAAATCGCGATCCCCGACGCGCGTGTTGCCGGCGCGGATAGATCGTGCGTAAAACCGGCGGCAAATATCCGGCCGGCTGATTCGAAACGCGGAGGCCTGGTCGGACAGCCATCGTTCTCTCGGCGCGCTTGCTAATTAACTAGCCGATTTCTGTTTCGCGGGGGGTCAGAATGTTTAAGTACGATACGCGCGATGGCGATTCGCTGTTGGGGAAACAGGAACTATGGTTGAATCGACGCGGGCCGCTGCACGATGTATCATTCATTCGAATCGCTCGACGTTCGATTGATATTCAATGCTCGCGTACCACTTTGGCGTTTAAAACGTTTAACGGTTCGGTTTAACGCGGCGACGTGCGTGTTTATCAGGACTGAATGCGGAGCAAACGTTATCGTTGCGGTACGGATATCTGTACACGATATACGTACTGGTAAGATTTCTCGATGAAAAAACGTGTACGAATGAATTAATTCAGCCGACGACAATTCGTTCGTGCATAGCAGAGCGTGCATCGCGGGTGCATATTATAAATAAGGAATGGGGTATATAAATAAGGGTACGGGCGCATTTTTGCAGCGAAATAAGATAGGAGGAGCGCACGCGCCTCGCGCTCCAGCGACACGAAACTCTAGCCGCGCCATAATTTTCGTTCGCCAACCTAGGAGCAGCTAAACTATCACAGCCTACGGTCTCGCTGGGTTAATTAGCGTCAGTTTTCAAGTACGATAAGTCTCCAAGGACCATCCCGGCAACTGCAGTTTGAATACAGTTACAATCGCAGTTGCCGCGAACCAGTTATCGCGAGCTTTCGGAGTTTCGCCGATGCAAGATATTCCTTTTATGCCTGTTGTTCGGTTGTTCGGCAGCGCTCATTCGACACCGCGAATTTTCCCCGTCCCCCCCGTGGCATACGAGCGACGCTCGAACGGGGCCAGATACAACCGTCCCCGGTCCCCGAACATACGCTTCTTATAAAGGGGACACGTCGTCTGGCACCACTAACTCTCGCTTTCAAAAGCGTTCGCTTCGTTCCTCTTCTTCCTTTCGTCTGGTCGCGCGTACGGTCATACCGGCGGGCCCGAACGAGAGGCAGAAACGAGGCAATAAATCGGATATTTAACACGTGATGCGAGATCTTATCGCACAGTGGAAACGCGACCGCGGCGAGCCAACATTATCTCGTAAACGTGCACGAGTCACGGATCCCGCGTGGATAGCGCCCTGTAAAAAACCACCGTCCAAGTTTATCGGCAAGCTGAATCGGCATCGACTCGCGTTAATTTCGCGTTCAGCTCGGTAACCCCTTTTCGCGTGCGATACAACGATTAATACAGCCGGTTACCATTCGTTCCGAGCGTAACGCGAGCTGACTAACAGCGACGCACCATGAAATTAATACCCCCCGGACTTCCACGTACAGCGCCGAATCTAAGAAACTAACTAGATTTATGCTGACGAGATCCCCGAACGAGATTCCGTTGGTATGCGCGGTGATCCCGGCGAAACGACGATTTGCCCAGATTTAACGCGATTTCGACAAACGTTTCGCGTGCCCCGAGGTGTTAACTGATATTCCGCAACCCCTTGAGAAGAACGAATCTAGACAACGAGGCCAGTTCCTCCTTTTATTTCTTTTTTTTTTCCCTACCACGGCACGGTGCGGCTTCAAGGGGATCGTAACGAGTAGAGGATACCGTGGTGGCCTGGAACGGGCAACGGGCCGAGGGTTATACCTTTAATTAGCGGCTCGGCTGAACTTTTTGGCGGATAGATAAGAATATATTTACTGCGTTCTCCGACCCGTACATCGAGCCGCCTCGCGAACCAAGCAGGCCAGCCGAACCACCGCTCTTCGACTTCGACTTCGCCAGTATCTTATCCTGTACGTTGGGCCCCGGTGCTTCGCTAGAGATACGGTCGAAAACGACTAGCGATGGCTACGAGTCGCTGTCGAAATCGAGCTGGACTAACGCGTACATTTTTACGTGGGAAATGTACGGGACACTGGCAGATTGCACTGTGCATGGTGCAAAATATTTGGGTTGCCTTTAATTATGCTTTATTAATTAATTATGCTGAAATGTCTACCCATTCGTTCATTTTCCTTCTATATTTTATCCATTTCTTATCTTGTATCTGTACGCCGTATGTAGACACGCGGCGAGCAATAGAAACTCAGCGCCATTGTTAATCTCCGCCGCGTTATCCGCGGCCTGGGCTAATTGATAACGCCGTCAAAGTTAGCTTCGCTCGAACGAATTTAAGTAGTCGGGTGCGCAGATTAAAGGCGAGGTGGAAAAGAAATCGCTCGCTACCCCGTCGCGACGCGTACAAATTTACTGCTGGTTGGCATGAAAACCGATCCTTCTCCCCCTCTGGTCGTCTTCGCTTCTGCCCCTTTGTTCCACTTATTCCTTATCCACTTCGATACCCTCCAGCCCTTATCCTCGCACTTAGATAGGACAGAGGAAGGTTAGAATTAACGCGAAGCGCAAAGGGTACAACGCGCCCTTGAATCTGTCTCACCCTCTCACCCTGCATTTCCTTTTTCCTCAACTACGTAAACCGATGGGCCCCCTCTCGTTGGCGGCAATTTATTTTTTCCCTCCCCATTTTAGAATCGTAAAGACAAACGGAGTGCTTTAGCGATCCATCTCTCGAATCGGAGTCAAGTGGTTGATAATCGGGCAGGTGCGTTCTCGTGCCCGCGGGACTCGATAACAAGTGAGCTTGTTCACCAAAAGGAGAAAAAACGAAGGAAGGAGAGAAGGGACGGAGAGAAATAAAAGGGCGGAAGGGAGGAGATCAATTTCCAATCGGTACGGGCGGGTTATTATCCGGCGTGGAGTGCCACTCGTACACGTTGGGGGGAAAAACGAGATATAAACATCGGGCGAGATAAACGCCGCCCCGAAGAAAGGACCACCTTGATCTTTGCCCCCTAAAAAGTGTGCGCCGTTCGCGCGCGAAATTCATCGATTAATCTTTCTCTCCTTTCGTCGAGTGGTGTACGCCGGTTCACCCTAAAAACCGTGTCACGTGTCGTTCCACGATCACCTTTTACGCTTCCCTTCCAACGCGTTCCGTTTCCCCGTGGTCAGTTCGAATTGTTTCAATTTCGTTGGAATTAAATGAGCGGCTATCATATTTTCGTTAGTCTCGATCGATCCACGAGTATGCACTTACATTTTCGTCCAATAGTAACGCCGATTCTGTCGTTCCTACGATCGCGTCCATCCCACAATCACGAATTCCACGCGACGTGTTAATAATCGGCCGATCGATGTCCCAGATATCGATCACGCGGCGCCGCCGCCCGTAAATTGCACGCTCTCCCGAAACCGCGGATAATGGAACGATGGAAAGTCGCCGCGCGTATTTTCTTGTCAATAATCTCGAGGCTGCGCCCGCGAATCGTAAATCGCGCCAACGTAGATAATGCCCCCGTCGTTGGAACCAGTTCCACCACGCGAAAGCCTCGATCCGGCTGCTCTCCTCCGATCGTCGATTCCTGACGTGTGCAACGGGGGCCCCGGCGGTGCCCCGGGGCAGTTTCTTCTCGTATCGACGCCGCAGACACATAAATACCCGCAGCTTCTGTTATACGGTCGCCACCGACCTCGTCTGGAAACGGGCACGAAACGGCCAGTTTAAACGAGCCGCGCAAAAACTTATCGATTTTATGTCTCAATATGCGAGTGGAGCGCGCAACACGCTGCGAAATCACGATCCGCCGCGCCGTGTCCTTTCTTTGACGAGCTGCAAAAAGAGATCGATGGAGAGCCGCGTGAAAACAGCGCGACCGAGACGAAAGAAACCGGAATGGGATAAAAAGCGGACGCGTCTGAAACCATGATCGTCCGGGACGCCCGTTGGAACGAGGTAAGATCGAGCCCGGGAACACTGTTCAAGCTTCTTACACTGATAAGCACCGTGACACGTGACTAATTGATAATTGAGCTGCAACCGCGCAGTCAGTGGGCGTCTGTCAGCGTCGCGACCACCTCGCAAGCTTTTTGACACCGGGCGAAGGAACGACGTGGGAATTACAATGCTTCATCCTGCTTCGCCGTGAACGAGACTTAATTCAAACACACTCTCTCTCTCTCTCTCTATCTCTATCTTTCGTGACTCGAACGTCTTCGATTCCAAGCTCGTTGAAATGGAAGGATGGTTTATACGACGAGGTGTTGAAAGCGACGCTTTCGTTTGAGTTTCTTTCGATCCGCATCAAGGAATTGGAGAACGGCCCGGGTGAATGGCTTTCAGAGTTAAATGTATCGCTTCCGGAACATCGAACGCGTAAACTAGACGAGAACCCTCGACGTTTCTCGCGACTGTTGCGACCGTAGATTCTTTTAATTGGAACTTTCTGCTCCTCGATGACAGAGCAGCTGCGCTCCACCCTTTGCATGCTTGACGAAACTCCTCGCTTTCCGATGTTATCGATTCACGTTGAACATCATTTTATTCCGTCGATATTGCCGCGGAGTTTATCCTCGCGGAATCGCTACAACCGACGCGACGCTCGAACGTAAAAGCAGAAAATACAAAAAAGAGATACGGCGCGCCCATGAAAAGTAATACCGATGTCCCCCATATGCGTGGACGCACGACAAGAAACACTCGTTGCAAGATGAAGAATCCCCGTTCGACAACAATGCCCCCTCGATACACGATTTATACATCCCAAACGAATTCGTAACATCGATTCCCGTCCCCGCACGCCGTCCCGCCGTTCCGAAACTCGTCGGCCGTTAATCAATATCATTGTTTCGCATTACGGTGTACATCTTCGGCCCACGTACCACACCGCCGAGGGCTCCGTTCCGTGGCTACTTTCGTAACCTCCAGCCAACACGAAGATCGTCCGCAGCGCCGAGATTCTCAACGCAACGCCCTCGAAACGGCCGTTAATTCATACGATCTGGCCTCCCCGGCCAGATCCGCGCGCCGCTCTTAGATCGTTTCCAGCTTGATCAACGTCCAACGGCTGGCAAACGGTTTCTCGAGCGACGTTCGAGTCTACGATGCTTCGATGCACACTCGGCGTGATCGAGTGGGTACGCCGGTACGCCGGTAGTCCGAGATTCTCGTGAAATCGTTCGTTAAACTCGCCGGGGTAACCACTCGAGAATCGAAGGTGAACGTCGACCGGGGCAACGTGCCCCGGTAGCCAGCCATGCAAATGCGGAGCTTCGTTCCGTTACGAATCAATGCGATCGCTTAATTAGCGAAGAGCTCGACTCCTCTTCGTGTTCTCCCTTCGCTCCGCGGGCCGCTGGAGCCGAGGCCCCTTCCGTCTCGCGTTTTCCGTCTTCCTTCTTCCTGACCGCTCTTCCGATAGGTATCCACGACCATCGAGTACACTCGCCGGCGGGGCCAGACGGTCTCGAGGCTTTTAACCGTCCATTTCGCCGGCGATCCGGATATTACAGACGGGAGTGTCTCAAAAGAGACGGCCGTTCGGTTGTTTTTCGAGATCCGAAGATTCGTATCGCCGCCACGGCCGCGTTCCACACTCGGAACAGTATTACTCTTTCCCCTCGGCACGAAACTGGAGAACGTTAAACTCAATTGCGCGGATTGGAGCCCGATCGGATTTGAATAATTCGATCTGCGCCCGGGGAACACGGGCTCCTTCCGTGCGACCCTCGCACGCCGGTCTCCATCCATTCTTCGCCCGTTGTTCAAATGTGCCATAAAGGGCACGGCTCGACCCGTGCCAAGTTATAAAATTGCCGTAACGCGGCCTGGCCCCATTTTCCGGCCAAAATATCGGTGTCGCCCATCGAACCGATCCCGTAAAAATCTTTCACGGGTACACGAACACCGCTTGTTCGAACGCGTAATTTCGGTTAGACGGAATATTGGAGTGCTTCAATATCCGCGTCTCCCCGCTTCTTCATCCGGCCCCGTCTTTGACCTATCTCGCTCGCCGCCCCCCCCCCCTGTATTTCATCTTCCGCTCCGCTAAGCTTCCTCCCCGAGCGCGGTCCCGGCAGTGCATTACGGGGGCGCGCGTTCGAATCGGTTTCACGGGCGAATCCGTTTCTGTAGCTGTGCTCCGCTCCGGTTGGAGCGTGGAGCGCGTCGTGCGATCAAGGAATCGGTTGATCGCGGTTCGGAGGAACGAGCCATCGCGAGGATAAGTCGCGGAACCGAGTGATAAACGACCGTGCGGTTATTAATTGCGGCCTCCATTAACTGATGAGCCGCTTCTCTTGCCTCTCTTTCTCCGTTTCCCATCGACTCCTCGTCAGTTACACCGGTATCCCCCTTCGACGACCTGGCGCGCTCCTATCTGTTAGTTCGCGACGATGCGGCCGTCGTTCCGCGTCCCCCCCCCCCCGGTTCGCCGGCGCGGGGCCAGAGGATTCTAGCAGGTCCGAGTCAAAGGTGCTTAACGCTGTTGCACGCAGCAAATCATCCGCGCGGCGGAGAGGGGACGACGAGAAATCGCTGTGCTTTGCAAATGAGACAGGGGCAGCTGTTTAATTTTTACGCGGCTGCTAATGAATCGTTCCTGGGTAGTTCGACCCGTGCTGCAATGCATCGCATGCATCTATATACGTATACGCACGCATATTCTGTTGCGCGATTTTCCTTTCTTTTTTTCGCTTGCACTTGTCGTTGGCTTCGTTAGGATAAGCCTCTTAGTTTCTCTGCACGGTTGATAAGGGGACGCGTTTCGGAACCCGTTGCACGATATTCTTTATCGCGGGTATTAAAAATTGCGATCGTTCGCGGGACCTCGCCCCTTCACGCGTTCTCCTCGCTTTTCTTCCTTAACTGCCTGGTTCCACGTTTGGCGCGGGGTGTTTCTTTTCGTTTTCCCCGGGGTTTCTCGCCAATGTACGATTCTCCTTTGAACAGCCGGCACTGCGGGGGCACCAGACGTTTGCGCGCAGGCCGTCTGTCGCTGTAATTACGTTTCGCGAAGTTACGCTTTCATAGCTGAGCGCGGTTCTAATTTTAAATTGTCATTGCCTTTAAGCATTACGTCGCCATAATAAACGCATTTATTTGCTCCTCCGCTCCGCCTTTGTACAGCCCCACCGGGTGCACCCTACTTTTTCAAATGGACTGAATATAGAGCACCGTTTTACCGTGACGTAGCGGCGCACAGTCGCAACCGGCGCAATAATATCGGCGAAACGACGACGGCGGTGCAAGCGGGAGCAAAGGCGGCACGGTCTAAGGGATGCTGGCCCTTTTCGTATTCTAATTACGGTAACTGCATTATACGTCACGGGGAAAGTTTAATAAACGACTCATGGTCGACGATCGCGACTTGCGCGACAAATTCGACCGTGAGGACGCGCGTCAGCCTGTCCCTTTTGCGGAATTACCGCAAATGATCCCCGGTTTCGCCGTTCCCCGGCTAATGAGAACCGGCTTGTCTTTTATGCGATTCTTCTAATTGATTGCCCGGCTGCGAGTCTCGCGTAAGAATGCTTATTGTCGGGCTCGCCGCGATCGTGCTCTCGCGAGGGATCAAATCTCTGGAACGCGATCCGGAATGCTGAATGCAATATTCCGTGATATTATGCAAGAATACTTTCGGCACGGTGGAACGTTTCTATCTCGATATGTACAAATTTGACGCGATCGTGCAAAAAAAAATCATTTCAGAAATGGGAGAGAACGCGTGTAAATGTAGTTTGTTGAAATCGGAGTAATAAAGTTTAAAAATGGCGAAACTAGCGATACATAGTAAATAAAGTTTAACCGTGTGCAATTCGCAGTCCGCGCGATATACATGTCCTTGCAAATGGACACGATCGCGAAAATGATTGTCTTAGAGAAGTTCGCACGATCTTACCGCCATTCCGATCGCTCACTGTCGTCTTGATTTATTCGCCTGTCCCCATCCATCGCCGAAATATGCAGCGCGCTTTAAATCCCACGTCCGGAGCACCGATATAATTAATGTAAGTACATCAGCGGCGCGCGGGCAAGACCAAACGAGGACACGAGTACAGCGTATCGATCAGGAGATATCTAAAGTATTCGTGGGCCTGGTAACCGATTATGCGATCAATATTTCCACGCGAAAATGATTTCGATCGTGATCGAAGGGGGAAAGGTAATCGTTACGATCGGCATGAAATATCTGCGCGGCGCGGTGGCAGCCTCGAGAGAATCGGAGCGAAGGAAAGGCGAACGGGATGGCAAAATGAACGAGAACAGGAGAAAGCCTGAGACGGACATAAAAAAAAAAGAAAAAAGAAGAGCAACGACGAAAGTATGAAAACAAAGAGCAATCATAACGATGGTAATCTCTGCGGTTGACGTACAATTACCTTCGTCAAGACGCCTAGGAAAATAACCAATTTCAGAAGTGTTTATTGCAGCCTGTAGCCTGTAGCCTGTAGCCTCCCTTCCCTTTGTCCAGGCCGTTAATGAGACGGAGCAAAAGGAAGGATGATGGAAAGGAGAACGAGAAAGTGGTAAAGAATGAGCGTGGCAGCCGGTATTACTTTTTAATTTTAATTGTACTTATCTGCCAGCCGGTCTTGGCGAGGGCGAAAGACGGGGAGGAAAATAAGCGGAGGGAATTGCGAGTTCGTCATCTTAGTTGAATTATCTAAATCATTGCCAGAAGTGCACCCCGACTGGCTGCCAAGTGGGCTTAAATATTTCGACCAATTATTGGGCCGCTCCATTAGAGCGACTAGCAGTTCGTGCTTACGCGGATAAGAATTCGCCGATTTGAAATTTCGTCCGATCGATCCGTTTCCAAATGGAATCGCTGAAGGCGTGACGAATCGCGTTTATTACAGCGGTGTAATATGGTGTGCCGCATCGGGCAGATTTAGTTCGATCGATGCATCGGCCGACATTGTAAATGTTAAATGGTGCCCCTCGTAAATCTGATTCGCCCTAGAACGTATCGGTCGGATATTGTTCCGCGGCGAATCATAAACGCGCGATCCCGGATTCATATCAATCGGAGCGCCGGGCTCTGATTAAAATTCACGGTAAAAGTATCGCGGTCGTATTTAGCGCGGCTATCTGTTTAATTCCGACGGGGGAATCCCCGTGGACTTCGCCGCGAGCCATCCAAAAATATTTTCACGTATCACCCGACGTTCAAAATCGATGCGACCGCGATACGAATATCAACGTTCCTCTCCCCCAAGACTGTCAATTCATTTAAACGGCGAATCTCGAGGAGAATCGCAGTCGCGCGTGTTCAATTCGCGAAGTTGGGTCGCAAGTGAGTGATCGATCGAACCGAGGCACAAACTCCGTGGAACTTGCTTACCCACGATTCGACGTTCCCTAGCCCGGGGAAAAATCGCTGAGGGTCAACATTCATTTCCCCCGGATTCGCTTGATTTCCTAAGCGCGGCCCATTATCCGTGGATGCTGGCCGAGGCCGAGGTCGATCCTCTCGATCGCGTTCGAGCTGCGACTCACGTAGAACGCGGCAAGCGTCTTATTTGCTCGCGATCCTGTCGCGCGGTCACGTCTGCGCGGTTTAAAAAGTTCTCGACTCGCGTTCCGAGTCGCGACCCTGACGGGAAACTCGCTCGTGTATCGTTGAATCGCGTGCAAACCGCAGCGCCGGACCGGCGATTCACGACACCGGAACGACAAGAATATACAGCGAAGAAAGAAATTGGCTCGCGTTGAACTGTTGCGCATTATTTGTGCCGAGAGCTTCCCCGATCTTCGAGGCCGCTATTTCCTAGATCGCATTCCCTCGTACTCGAGTCACCGCCGTTCAACCAGCGTTTCCGCCGCAACGACGCGAACGGTGAACGAACCGAACTCGCGGGCAGCCAATCGACGAATTCACGCTATCGACAGTTACGTCGACGTATGACGATAAGCCCGATTCGAAACTCGATAATGAGTCTCCGATGCGTCCATCGAGCAGCTTGTTTCCCTAATTCGATATATTGACCGATACAGGAGACCGCGCGGCCTTGCCGTTTTAACAAACGCGCAACACGGTGTCCACGATTTATCGCTGTGAACTCGATAGCGATGCACTGTTGTAGGGGTGCGAACGGAATTGGAGAACACGGCTGAGAGTTTCACGCAACTACTCGGAAGGACCACGACGGAAGGAATCGTCTGATGGATGAAAATTTCCCTCGAACGAAGGTCGTTTGATAGCCGAGGCTCGTCGGACCATTCGGCGAGCGAGTATAAATTATTTTGCCGGGAAATGATCCGCTCGAGGTGGCCAGCTTACACGGCGATGCCAGGCGGAGGGATAAGGCTCGAAGGAAACAAAAAGAGGCGAACGGGTACCGAGAATCCAGCACCGGTTGACCGCCACAGGCAGGAACAGACGATCCAGCGGTGGCAGGAGATGGAGTGTGAAACATCGGCCCATCTTTCCTGCCCTTCTTAAGAGCACCGAGATACTCGGCCTGTCGTAAGTTGTAGTTAGATGAATCCTATCTCGAGGAACGACGGACGGGATCGCGAAAATTCAGGCCGAAATGAAGATTAGTTGCAAAGGAGCGTATATAAATCGATATCTTTGAGAACTCCTTTTTCGAACTTTTATGAACAAGTATTTACGGAACGGTGTTTCTACAAATATCTTTCTTCGATTTGCTTGAACGTGTGTCATGTTAGGCAAATTAAGGGTATTCAAAATTGAACAGATAAAACAGACGAAGTGAAGTTTTTTTTATATAATAAGAATCTTCGCCACTGTTTACTTCTAGAGTATACTGGGAAACGATAGGGGCATGCTGGCAAAAGGATCGTTTCTTCCCAAATGAAAGCATTTCGGCCACTATCGGGGTATTAAAGAAAAGTCACGTGAAGACGATACTGCGTCGAAAACTTTAACCTGCTCTGCGGGCTTGATAATGGATCGATAGTCGTCATGAATCTTTCTTTATGGTCTCCAAACTTCTCGCAACCGATAAGTAACGTCCACGTATTCGTGGCAAGGGGATTCGCGTACGTATGCGCACCGATTCACACAAGCAGCGCACACCTTCCATTCAATGAGCAATGAAATGACGACAAAGGAAATCGTACATCAATTATTAAATAGTCTTTGTAAACGGGAGACTTCAATCTTCATAATGATGTCACGATAAATTCGTGATGAATGTAAAATAGGAAAAAATTTTTCAAGTTCCGCAGACACGTTTGATTTAGACAAAATTTCGGAGGAAGTCAGTTTCACGTGACCCCTTCTTCTTCTAACAGAAAAAGGTCTTAAAAAAATTCGAAAAATTCAGCCGCGCGTATGACGAGTCTTTAGTCTTAAAAATGAGCCCAAATAGATTTATCGTACGATTCTTTTGATCGCCAGGTGACAGCAGTTCGAGATTCGACAATTCTGCAGCGAAAATTGAGCGACCCTTTAATTTTACGGAGCAGCGTGTAATGTGTACCAAGCAAATAGGCACGTACCCAGTTGCCAGGCATATAGGTCACGCACACTCGGGACCCGTGCTTCTTTCGTAAATATTTTCACGGCTGCAGAAGCCAGCATTGCCTCGGTATAAAGCAGAGATTTTTGCCAAGCCAGCGGATTGTCGAGGTTTATGCGTTAACTTGGCACGATCCGTTGATTCGCTTCGATGCACCATAAAGCTGGTGCAAAGTTGCGCGCGGAAATATCGCGATGTAAGGGACACACCACTTCGAGCGGCACGTCAATCGATCGGCATTTAATTATCCGCGGAGCCGCGACGAAACCCGGGTCTTTGCTTGCTCTCGTGATCCGAATTTTTACAAACCAGAAGCAAAAGAATCCCACAGTCTGCTCGGTTCGCTAGAAGTGCGAAGAAATAATCCGTCTACGAAAATCATTCCCCAAACTCTACAGTATTCCAAATTCGAGACGCACGAAAAAGCTATTTCGCTGCTGGGCGAAACAGTCTGCTCTAATGTACCGTTTAATTCGTCGCAGGAAGGCGAACGAAACGATTGATGCCGCGGCAATACCCGAAACACAGTGACAGCAGCAACCGCGCGACGAAACGATACGTGGCGCAGCGTGCGCCGATTGGAGCGGCCGGCGATAATTCAATAAGCAGTTATTTATGGATAATTCGATAGCGGTTCCAATACCAGCAGGTAAGGGACCGAGAGGTCGCGGGCAAAGGGAAGAACAACGGGGGGTAGGGGGCGCTAGAGGACGAAACAGGGGGTGGTAGTGCGACGAAGGGCACGGAGAGGCGCGGTCGTTCGTTCCTGGAGAAATCGAGAAATGTGGGACGAGGGGTGCCATTAATTTGGCAGCCGTTGTTCGACTCGCCCACCGGACCTTCCGTCTCTCCCTCCACGGAGGGATCCTGGCCTACGTTCGAATTCCTTGGCTAAAGTTCGAACTGCACACGCCGTAATATAAGTCCCTTTCCCTCTTCGCATCGGTTCGCCATCGTTCCTCCTCCGGCTCTTTAGTCTTCTCGCTTTCTTCCACCATCGCTTTCCACCCCTACTTTTCCTTACCTCGCCCCTGCGCCAACACGTTGCCATACCTGCTCCTTGACTCTTTATTGCTTCTATCAACGTGCCCCCGCTTGATTTATATCATCTATGTGGTCCATTCCGTTCTCTTCTTTAAGGGGGCCAAGGAAGGGCTGGCCAGGCACGACGAAAGCGAGAGTATGCACGCTGCAGGGATCTAGGCTTCGCGGCGAGGAAGCCACCTTCCTCGCACGGGGTAGACGTAATATTATCGCCGTGGACAAGCAGTCGTCGCGTTTCACTCCAACCGGGCAGGAATCATCTTTATGGGAGCTCCCGGGACTCGATATTGTATTCACATCCGTCGAACCGCGTCACCCATGGCCGCTCGGATTCGTAATTACCGCGCTCTGTACACTGTTGTTAACGTTTTAGCGCGGCAGGGTTTCCGCGGAGGGCAAACACCGAGAACGACCTTTGCAAACAGTTTAACCCGCTAATCGCCGCTTATATCGAAGCGGTTCAGGCCCTTTCCACCGGAACGGAAGATCAAACGACCGACAAGAAGCCAAGCTCGATCGACCCAGAGAGCCTCGTACGCTCGCCCTGTTATTTTTCTTCGCTTCATTCTCTCCTTCTTTTCCTACCCACCTTCTCCGCGCGGATCATTCAGAACCGTGGCGTCTGCCTGGGCTTCGCGTGCTAATCCCTTAAGCGCGATCCTCGTGTAAATCCGACGAGCTTCGCGATCGGATCGGTGCCAAGGCAAATAAGAGTTGTTAAATACGCGTCGCGCCACGTGGGGCGATAACAACCTACTACTCATGTTCGATACGCGTTTACGTGCCACGGGGAGCTCGAGTGGCGCGTACGGCGCGCGAATAACTTGCCCCGTGGTCGACAGCCCGCACACTCGTTCCTCTCGAACCGTCCAGAGGCAGCCCCCTTTTCTCCGTCGTCATATCCGCGTTCCGCGCGCGCCTCCGTGCCGCGATTCCGAGCAAACGAAGGGCTATCGGTTGTGAAATCGGCCTCTAAATGCCAGGGGATAATTGTCTATCGAATCGTAACACGACGGGGTGTTTTCCAGATCGTCCGACGTATCTTTCCCTCGGCTATTTCACTCGGTGCCTGTACTATTTGAGCGTGTCCGCGTCACGAACAGGCGTAGAAATCGTGGATCCTAATGATCTTTGTTATGGGAATCGCGGTAAAATTCGTGGAATTCAATTTCCGACGACTAGGGGTCCGAGGAATTAGCTTCATCAAGCAAATGAGCCGTGCAGCTCGCCCAAGACCCCCGCTACGCTACGCTGCCCTGTAATAAACTAATGCCTCTCAGGTGCCAAGACATCGCGCGCCTAATTCGCCCCGCGACGAGACACAGCGCCGCCCTTCGGCGACGAACACCAGCTTAAAACGCGTCGAACGTCCCACCGACCGCAGCAAGATGATCCGCGCAATCGACGATTTCCGTACAATTTTCCCCTCGACCGTTGCGCTCGACTGCGATACCCCTCGGTCCGCCTCACTGGACGTAATTAGTATCCACGATGAACGAGTTTCCCACGTCGCCCATGAATTTCTCCGCGTTGAAAAGTTAACGAGCAGGGGAATTAAAATTCGCGCAGAACCACCGGTCTTGCCGCCGTATCGACGATATTATCGGCGCCTTAACGCACCGCGCCGACATCGCCTCGCGGATAACCAACGTCCCGACATGAAGCAGCGTACCTTGCGCCCGAGCATAGATCTGGACGCGTGTATTCGATCGGCGCCCGCCGAGGGGGATCAAAGATTCCGCTCGGAGCGGCTCGATCGCCGCCGATCGTTAATTATTGATCGGAACAGCGGCTGTATAAGGGAACCGGCGAGCGTGGCGATGCGTCTTCTTGAATTGTACAAAGTATCGCACCGACCGCACTTGTTGCTCCGCGCGCGTCCGCCCCGCTATCGTAACGATGTCACGCGGCGGACAGGGACGATACGAGGGATGCGCGGTAGATCTCGCGAATCGATACGCAATTATCGTTACGTGCCGTTACCCCGTTGTCCTGTCCCGGTAGTGACGATAAATTCCCGGCGAGGCCGTCGTAAAGAGGCGGGACGGGGCCAATAAAGAGTAGGTAACACGAGATTTTGGTATATAGGGTAGACGCGTCTAATATATAAGATTGAATGCCGCGGACAATTAATTACGCTCACCGTGGAGACCGACTTCTGCCCTCGTCGTATATCCTTAATTCACGAGCCTCGTCGAAAAAAATTATTTTCCTCCCTGTAGAACGGATACGTGCGCTACTCGCATGGGCATAAAGCACGCGCGGTGTGCGTCCGAATTCCTCGAAGGGGAACGGTGTGCGTGCTACGTCATACGAGACCTGCCTTCGGGAACGCGGTATGATATGTTTAATAGCAGGATCACCGGCCCGCTGTCCTGGCCGCTTCTCCCTTTTCTCTCATTCTCACTCTCGGTTTTACCTGCGCCGCCACCCCGTTCCCAACGGTTATTAATGGCGGCATCGCGGAGCGGTCACCACCCAGCGCAAGAACCGGAGATGGCACCGATACTATTTCATACTTTATTTATTTACACGCAACCCGACGCACACGATCGTCGGATAGCACGCCCATGGGCACGAATTTATGAAGTGTGGCGCGGAAAGAGGAGCTTTCCGTTCGTTCTTGCTCTGGTTCTGCGCCGTCGTCTGGACCGACCTGGAGCGTTTCCTTTTGTTCTAGGGGGCAACCGGGTGTCAGGTGATCGCGGTGATCGACAGATGTTAATGACGCGCGGGGTTAGTTATCGCGGGGCTCTTTATGAGAGAAATAACATCCTACCTTTTTGTTGTTAAGGAGATCGTGTATAAAAATACCGTATCTTCTTATAGAAATATAGTTCGGAACCGTTTGCTCTGGTACTCACCTGAAACAGAGGAAATAATATTTAATCGCAGTACAGCCAAAATACCTCGCGCACTTATAATATACTTACAACATACGATTAACGACACGGAGATCCATATAAGAAATCGCGGAAAATGAAACGTATATTAAAGGGAAGAACGCCGACGGAATTAAATAATCGTGGTATAGCGATGTCCGGGGGAATCGCGTCGACATTCTACCGGGACAAGTTTTTCAAGCATGCCCGGTTAGTTATTCCCCGGCGAAAGCAATACACGCATCGTCATATTGAGATGCGAAAGTAATTAGCAGTGGCTATGGTCGTAATATCCGCGTCTCCGCAATTACCCGTCGCACACGGGCTCGCTAGTTATTGCCGGTCGTATTCAGGGTTCCCCGCAGAAACCTACAAACTCGATGCTCTTGCGGTGTTGGCTAAGGGTGGGAACTAAGGCTACCGGTCATTCCGAGCCAGTCTTCGACGACAGAAACGCCAACAGCGGCGAATTAATGCCGAAACCAGAGACTCATCTGGCTACTTCTGGTTTGCATACTTGAAAGCGTCGCCGAACGATAGGAGCGTGTATTCGACGGAATTAAACATGTGGACGCATAATCAAGGGGAATGGTTTGCGTTAGCCGTGTTTCAACAGAATTCCTATCTGTTTCAATAAATTAATTTATATTTACAACTGCCCATTCCTTTCTTTTTTAAATTACTTCCGCGTTTCTCGCATTTCGTAGCGAGTCGCGTCTAAAAGCGGGACGCTATTTGTACTATCGGAAACAGTTCCAATTGTTGTCATCCTCTTTAAGGAAAACGTTCCAAGCTTATTGAGGCGAGCAAAATGCTACGGGACAACGTTCAACTGTGGAATAAAGTCTAGCAATAATACGACGTTCAGCAACGGACCCACGTAAATTGCAGAAGGGAATCGACGTTGGTCCAAACGGCTCTCGCCTCGTCTAACAGAATCGTTTCTAGTGGGCTGACACTGGAGAGCTTCCGAGTGGCGAACGTCTGGGAGGCAGAAGCTTCTCGAAATTCCAGCAGGTCAGGCTGTGGATCAACGGAACTTGGAATCCGGTACATTAACCGACCACAAAGCGTGCAGCACCGCGCCGCGAATCGCTCGTAAACCGTGCAAACATCGTTCGCGACGCTTCCTTTCTACGAGCACCTAACTCCTCTTAACTGTCGCGTTTAAATGGCATTCTTTGCTTCCTCCTGGCAAACTCCGAGTGCTACGAAACCTGTAGCCCATTAAGGAAGCAGCTTTCCCGACGATATTTATTCTGCGCCCGTTACCCGGAAGGAACGCGCGGGGGGAACCTTTTGTCAAAGCGCAAACTGTGGACTTCGAGGCGGTGTGATCGATAGAGAGAAAGAGAGGAATGCTCTTTTTTTCTCCGCGAAAAGTAATGCGCTTATCGACATGTACAGTAAAGTTCCGCTCGAACCGTCGCGCAGGACAATTGCAACAGGTTTCCGTTAAAAATCATTCGCCCATATTATTGCAAGCGACAAAGACATTCCAAGTTTCTCATCGAACCTTGCCCATCGTCGTTCTCGACAGCCTCAAACGATCAGCAAGTACGCGCACGTAGTTCCTCTCCCGGTCGGCGCTTCCGAGACAGCCACTGGAAAATCGGAAGAGCGTAACGCGGAACAACACATTGCCGCGGTATACTCAATTTCGTTTCGACGACCGACGCATTCGCGGCGATCCGACCTGTCTACGCACGACACCGAGCCTAGACGTCCGGCAAATCGATAATTGTTCGTCCAGGAACGCCGAAGATCAGGGCGAACGGCAACGGCGAGCAGAGATCCCTTCGTTCCGGGCGACGCGAAGAAACGGTTCGCGTGCAGTTAAGCGATCGTTCGTAGCCACGGCATTTGTCTAACCGGTACCGAAGAGCCGGGGCTCCGAGGAGAAAGCACCGCGGCCGGCGAACTTTTTAAAGCCACTTCTATCCGTCTTTTAAAGCGGAAATCAAATCGGTAATGGATCTATCCACGGGCAGAGCGCGGACGGAATAGCCCTTTTTGTCACGATGAGGCAAGGTAAAACGTATCTATCACCGGTGGAACATCGTCGGGGCGCACGGGCGTGGATGTATAAATCCCGGCTGAACGAGGGAGAGAAAGGGAGAGCGAGACGCATGATCTCCGCTTCTGTGGAAGTTGCACGGAAAATTGAATATACAATCCCGGTGGATATTAAACGGCACGTAGGACACGACTTTACGCCGTATGAAAGATTTTACAACGGACGAATCCAGGAGGATACCTCCCATCGCGGTTCGAATGAGCGCCCTGAAAAACGTACGAGGAAGAAGAGAGGAGTATAAAACGTAGCGACGAGAAAGGGGGTATTTACATAAAAATTTCAACGGCCAGCATTAGCATCCGAAGCCCGGAATAATACAATAAATCGTTCGAGTGGTACGCGGATCGTGATCGGGCAGAGAAAGAGGGCGGAATATTCGACAAGGTCCGCGAGCGAAGAAAACAACCACGAGCGATCGGTTTCATTGCGATGCGACCACGATGTGGCCGTAGTCATCTCAGCATCGAACGTGTATATATATATATATACGTATACCTGCTGGAATTCCTCTACGGATCAGTAGCTTCGCGATAGGCAGTACAGGTACCGGTTATGTCACGGTATGCCTGAATACCCCGCGGGTCGAACCGCTACAGAACACGTACGACCTCCGCGCCGACTGGGACACTCTGCGTGGACGAAACGAGGTGAGAGGGGCGTATGGCGACGCGGTGGCACCAAGTGCCAATAATATCTTCATGGCACGTCGTGTCGGGAAGATATACACGGGATCCAGGTACACCGTGGTTCCCGATAGGCAGTCGACTCCCCCGAGGTTGCTGTTACGCTGTACAGAAAAGACAGCGACCGCGGTGCGCGGCGGAAAATAAATAAAACGACCTCCTCCGACGCGTCGGGCAGAAGGTGTCCCTCTTAACTAACCATCGACGAGCGTCGTACCGGCGCGCGGCCGGTCCGGGTAGGAGAAAAAATATTTTCGATCGGAACGAACGCTCGTACCCTAGCCGATATTCGAGCATGCTTGTCGAACGCGGGGTACGCGATGACCGATGGCCGATCGCTATCGGGGACCAGGTATCGCGGCGATATGTATTCGAATAGCGGTTGCCCGTGTGTCCGACGCGCGAATTTCACCGTGTCGAGGTGCGTAAGACGTGCATTGTTCGCTGCGGATTCTTATCGGCGAATCTGCGGATCGATGGGTTACGATGACCCTCGGCCCCGTCGCGGGCAAGAGCGATGATTTATTATTAGCGGGGACGGGGATAGAACGCGGGGCAAATTTGCAACCGCTGTGGACGGGACAATTTGAACGCGGAAGTATGTAAATGTTATTACCACGCGGCCGAGGAAATGTTTGACTTCGCGACGACGACGGACGACAGCGTTGAGCTCGCGCGGACGTTAAAATATGTGATATTGGGGAACGAAATTGTGAATCGTAGGAGAATTCCGTGGAGGGACGACAATTAAATGTCGCGTAATGCAATGAGCGATTACTAATAGCATCGGGAACTAATCGAATAAATCATTGCGAACTGTTTGATTCAATTTTCGTTAGCCCTTCGTCGCCGAAGGAATAGAAATCCCCAGGAAAGTAGCTCGGAACAATTTTCCTCGAGCTGCAAAATACGTACGTTAACGGGCGCCTACAGTATGCGGCAACGTTCCACGTATTAATCACCCCCGACGCAAAGGGGAGAAAAGGGACGCCGGGTCGCGAATTCGACGCCAAAGCTGCTCGACAGAATTCCGACCGACTGAGGTCAGATACATTGAACGCAACATGCCGCAAACATTTATATACAGGGGGTGCACGAACACCAAGCCACGTGTACGCAAGTGTGCCGAGACTATGGAAGCGAAGCGGGGTGGAGTAAGTAGGGGGGTAACAACAGAGAGGGAGGGAATACCACTTGCACCCTGCCACGGTGGTCGTGTAATTGTGTCGTGATTTATAATGATGGCGGCCGGTCGACGGTGCGCAATTCATCTACTAAATGAAACGCCCGAACCTTGTCACTGCAAGTTCGTCACAGCGGCGAGGCGTCAACTTTTATTGGTACATACTACTTGCATCGCCGTCACCGGATGCCTCTGCGCCGACAGAATCGCGTAGAGATATTTTAATTTGCTTCGATCGTGGATCCTCGTGAATTCATCGCGATATGTACAAGCCGCTTGTCTACTTTAAACGATCGTGCTATATCGTTTTAATATTGATCGAGATTAATAACTTTCACCGAAAATCTGACGGCAATACACGCGCACCCGTTTGCACGTTACCCCGCAAGCTACCTTGAATCTTACGGCGCAGAAGCACGGCGCAAAACGAATGATAATGAGGATTAATGGCAGGGCATTTACCACCCTTCGCAACCGCGAACGACCACCGCGAGGGTTACCCACCCAGAGCGTGGGTACCACGGGGTGAAAGCGTGTTCACGCGAGGAACAGCGTATCGCCGGATGAGCAAATAAAACTGACGCTCTTTATCAAATCGCGCTTTCCTCTTCAGCTGCAGCTGACCGTCGATCACACGCGGCGGCAGGATCCACCAGCGGTCACGAGTTCATCAATCGTGGCCCGGTCATGAACGCGCTCGAAAATGTGCAAGCTTGAATTTTTCCCGGATGAATCATATTTTTTCCACGTGCCGTCGCATAGGCAATAGCCGCCGTTTTACGTCACCTCTGGAAGTCGTTTAAAAGCGCCCGTTATACGACAATGAGATACTTCCATTCCGAGTCGGTATTTACGAGCCTCCCCCCCCCCCCCCAGAAGGATAGAAGAACCTCGTATATCAACTTCTGTTTCATTTCTATTCATACGCGACGTCGCTGCGTTCCAGAGATCCACGGCAGGGAAATGTTCCGAATTATTGTTCAACTGCTACAGTTCGGAGAGATTAAAACTGTTCATAGAAATACAAAAGTCATCTGTTTGGACGATTTCCGTGTCTATACTGTTCTAAACGTCGCCACTAATTAATTACTGTTTACCCCGCACCTCCGATTGCGGCGGGCAGTAGGCAAAAACGAACGGTGCTTTCGCCTTTCTCCTTTCTCCACTGAGAACAAGCCGTGTAAATTTGCAGCCGACGTGTCACGCGATACGCCGGTCTAGACGGACAGACGTTCGGATATAGACGGTCGATGACAATCGATATCCGTCAACAATAAACGGTTCGAGCTCGATACACTAAACCGTGCGATCCAGCCGAGGCCCGCGTTAGCTGGCGCGCATTCCTCGAAGTTGACAGACAATTCAGAGACAGCAGGTCAATGCCGCATTATCGACGCGTACACGGACGCCGGTACGGACAGCTTTGCCCCGGTGAAAAGTTAGATCGCACGGCAAGGATGCGTTCCGTAATCGGATATGGATTCGCCGAGCACTTTGACTAGCAGGCATCCCAATGCGCCCGCCGGTCGAGATTGACTGCGAGCAGTTCGACGATTGAACGAACCAGCCGTATTACGGAGTTCTGTATAAGGTCGCGGCACTCGCTACTCTAACTACCAACGAAATCGATCGGTGGCGTGGAGTTGCCGCACCGTGGGCTGTTCACCCAACTGCGTTGATCAGGCTCCAGGACTCAGACAGTGATATCCTCGAACCCGAGGCCTCGCGTTTCACTTCCGGTGCCTCTGAAGATTTCTCCACCCGACCCTCCAACCCCTGCGCCTGTCCCCTTACACACCGTTACCATTCCACCGCCTATACGACAAATCTATGGTCCGTCCTCGACTAATCCTCGATCATCGTCCTCGTTACGGTACGTTCCCCCATAATTCCCGTCTTTCGTGGAGCTTCTTTCCCCGGGAGTCTTCGTAACGTTAAGTGCCCCTTTCTCTCCCGGTCCTTCTGCCTCTTCTTCGCCCTTCTTTCTTCGTCACGGGGATCGTTCGTTCATGGCCCCGTCGTTCAGACGCTCTATGTTTTTTTAAGTAGGTGGGATAAGGTCGTTAATGAAATTCCCTTCTGTTCGGGAAGCACGGTTCCCCTTGGCTACCTCCTCGCTGTTTTTCATCGGCAACCACCCTGAATGGGATCTCCTAGAGTGGACGTAAGCGCGGTCCCCCGTTTTTTCGTCGACGGCAACAGAAAAGGGAGGCGGGTAGGACGAAACGTTCGAGAGTCTCCTGTCGCGGGGCTCGAGATTGGCTGGCTTCTTTTCACAATGACTCTCAACCCTCGCCGGTTACCGATCTTGCTCCCTTTAGCCGCTGTCCTCGATCTCGGGCGGCCGCGCGAGCGATCGGCGAGCGGGCAAAACATTGGAAACCTATCGCCCGTCGTTATTACAGTTATTAGCGGAGAAAGGCGGAACAATGCGGAAGCCCTTCGCAGAATTCGACGACGGTCACGGGCATTGTAGATAGACTCCATTTGCTCGTTAATTGCTCGCGAAGTTTATCGTGCGCCTTAATTAACGCGGTAAATCAACGCTGCCGAGTGTATGATATTTCCTGACTCCAACGTTCCGAGGTCGGACTGTTTCACCGGTCTGGTATCCACGTGGATGAAATTGCGAGGCTAACGAACGCGCCGCGATATTAAAAATATCCCCGTCGTGGGAGCGGGGTAAAAGTGACGCGGGGGTGGGAAAAAAAATTGGCGAAAATACGGACAAAGAGGGATAGGGCCAAGTTGGTTCGAACTGTTTTCCGTAATTTGGCCGGCGCTTTGTTCAATTGTATTCTATTGTTCCGCGTGTTTGCCGACGGTGAAACGAAATGCATCACGAACGACGACGGTGGATTTTATTAAAAATGTCCCCAACCCGGTCTTGCCGCGTGACCGTCCCTGTTACGGCCGCATTTCGCAGACGCGCAGTTAATCGAGAAAAATCAGTGCGTAAACGAGGAGGTATGCGCGTCGCGGCGCACGGTTTCGCCCTGGTCCTAGCGTGGCGTGGAGTTACGCGGCGCGACATGCGCGTGCATCGTACGCGATTTGCCTCGGCGCAGAGAATACACGCGGTGTAATGGAGCACCGGGGCCGAGCAATTAAATTCCAATTTAATAAAGGCACCGGGGGAATGTCGACGCCGCGGCGAAGTTTCATTTCAACGGTGCTGGAATCCTGGGCGTGCGACCGCGTCTGCCTCGCGATGGTATGCGTATACACACGCTCGCCGGTTGCGTTTCGAGCTACCAGAGACGAATCAATCACTGTTCCCCCCTGCAGAAGCGATCGCGGTGTTGCTGTTCGATGTGCCACGACCATCGGATAGTCGAATCGCGGATGGCAAAAAAATTCCTTTGATCCGTTCGGCTAGAACATGAACGATTCGATTCGAGCCCTGCCGTGACTCGCATCAAATGAATCGCGATTCCCTGCAACCTTCGGCGCGGACGATTCTCTCGATAACCAGAGGAACGAGCTTGATTTATCCAGGGCGGACATTCTTGGAATCCAATCGCGCACGGCGCGTCCCGCGATATCGCCCCGAAAATAATTCCCCGAACAAGCGAGCGAAGCGAACAGGGCGCCGGAGAAAACGACGCGAGAGCGATTTGACAGATCGATCGGGCTAATCCGCGACAAGGGGCGACCGTGTAGCGGTGCGCGTAGTCGTTCGTGTCTACGACGGAGCGGAAGTTCCGGAGGAGCGTCATAGATGGAAGAGGGAAGAGCTCGAGGACACGTTTGCGGGGTGGCTGGGATATAAAGGAATGATTCGGAAGCAATTCGGTAAGTACACGTCGATTTATGTCCGGGAATCGTCGATAGCTCACCTCCGCTATTTTCACCCTTCCCCCTTTCTCCGTCGCCGTTAAGTTGTTCATCCTCCCGAACCTGCTCACCGCTGAGAATCTTCGAGGGAGGCGCGGCTCCCGAAGCGCCGCGAATGTTATTGTACGAAAACGTCGGTCGTTCCCGACCTCCCCTTCATATTTTATACACCCGCTATATAACGCGCGGAAAAAGCGTCCCCGATGGTCTATCTTATGACGTTATTTGCGGAGTGGCCCGAATTGATGGGCCTGTCCTCTTCCGACCCGTTTACCGACGCTTCTAACCCGGCCAAGGGTAGGCCGGAGAAGTTTGTCTCGAACGAATTACGGCCGGTCCTTTCTCTCGACTCGCACGAAACATCCAATCGATCCTGCTGGAAGGATGATAAACCCGCTTCCAAGTTGTACTTGCCTCGAGCTTGGCCCGGGAACGTTTGGTGGCACGCTCGACTCCATCTACCATCTGAATCGTAAATATAGACGGCCGACCGGGGAGAAAAATCGTGTCCCAGTTTGTGAAAAACGGCGGGGCTCGCGTTCAATTTATATAGCTCCTCGTCGCGCTATATCTTGGCAGACGCGAGAGAGGAGAGATCGCGACGCGTTTAATACTATTACTCACGGGGCAACGATTTCGTTGATGACGATGATTGATATTCCTCTCGAGCGTGCCGGTTTCGCTGTCGTCATCGTGCACGCCCCTGCCCCCGGCGCTCGTATGCCATTCAGCGAGCGGAACCGCGGCGCGTTTTCACGCCGCATTCATTCGACAGTGACACGCACGTCGCTCATCCCCAATTTTAACGTCCCCTTAATTATCGATTATCACGCTTTTTGACCCGCGATAGGCGGCCCCCACGCGGAGACACGCAGATTATTCAAGCGGGTCGCAGCTGTTGAATAATCCGGCCGGCCACCGCTGATGGGCCAATGTTTTTTTTTTCGTACCGCCATCCTTCATTTGCTTTATCTCTGATTCTGACCGAGACTAATGCGAGCGATTCACCTGATCGTTTGTAACCCCCTCTGACCCACGCACACCCGATCCGACCGGCACTCATTTACCCCCGGGAGCAACCCTCGTCTCGAGTCTTTCGCCGACTAACAGGCTGTCATTTATCCGCCACGAACCGATGTCTGGCTAGTACGGGCTACTTTGTGAAAATGTTGCCATCAGTCACAGCGATCCTCGGGTATGGACGCCTCCCTCTATTCCCCGTTTCGATTGCCAGAAATTCACTCGACATTCGTATCGAGTAACTTCAACGTTTAATACAGCCGAATCTAATTATACCCTGTTGCGAGTGGTCTAGCGTCGCGCTATCATTAACTACAGATTCACCAGAATCCTAGAGGTAAGAGCTCGCAACGATTGCCGAAGTTTTCTCGTTTCACTCAATGACACGCGATTTACGCAAGCACTCGCGGAACTTCCGTCGCTTTTCTATGCTCGAGTGGCGTCGAGTTTGCGTTCCCACCCGAAACACTGAATTTTAACGGCTAAAAAGGGGAGAAGCGGCTGAACGAGCAAAAGTGGCCACGCTCCGATTCCTTCGCAATACCGTTCGCCTTTTTTCGAAATCCGATTGCAACGCGTGCCCGCGGCCACTGAAATATCTCGGATAACTATTTACGGGAAACTCGACGCTCAATGAAAACTCAAAGCCAGCGAAATCGTCAACGGTCGACCTATTATATTATGTCGTTTTCCACGCACGATCAAATCAATCTCTCCATAAATACCTACAGAGAAGGAACAATTACCACAAATTGTGCTATACAAAGTCGATATCCACGGGACATTTTCCCATCCGACGAACGCTTCTCTCCCCGCACAATATTCATCCGCCCCCTTTTCCCATTATATGTTTTCAGAGACGTTCGTTCTTCGTTCTCCGCGTCGCATCTCGCTCTTCGCCGCAGACAATGTAGCATTTTTCCCGTGATCGGGCCACGGGATCCATATCCACCGCTCCACACGCGATTTACGAAGAAATTCGTCGGCTAATGAAATTAAATTCCATCCAACCCCCGATTCGCCCTGGCGGATCCCTGGCACAGTTTATGCAGCGTATTGAGTTCCTTGCGCCCTCTCCCCCCCCCAACTCCTCGTGGCCGCGGAAGTCCATGCAAAAAGTAATCCAAAATAATCCCCTTTCACTCGGACGGGTCCCTTATCTTGTCACAAGTTCGTGGAAGAAAACGAACCCGGCAAAGGGAGCGGAATGGTGCTAGGGAAATAAAGAAGAAGAGCAGAAAAAAAAAGAGGAAGCCGACACCTCGGTTGGTCCTCGCGCACGACTCGTGCAAATAATTGGAACGTGCTGAACCCCCGTCCCCCCCTCCGCCCCCGCCCCCCATCACCCCGGGGGCTTCTCCGCCACTCTTTTAATTTCGCTGCTGGCCCTCCCTTAATTCGTCGCAGGTAGTTAGGGAAGACACTTCGAAAGATCGTTCCGATCCCTCCCTCGTTTCAGCTCTCGGCCGTTTCTTTCTGTCTTTATCCTTGCATCGAATTAACGGCAAGTAGAACGTGACCGAATCGGGCCAGACAATCCGTCGAAGCCGGTTCTCGTAGAATGAGAGAGTTTCAAAGTGAAACGACAGAGGGGCCTGTTGTTTGGAATTATATAAGAGAGTGTATGAGACTCGTTGTATAGGTTGGAAAAGCACGTTACACGAATTGCGTGAATATCGCGTTTCAAACGCCACAGCGATGCAGGCAATTGCGAATCCGGTCGAACAAATGCGCAATCGTTTGCTGTTTTTTTTTTTTTTTTTTTTTGTGTAGATAAATATGAACACGGAGCTCTTCCCGTATGATTTTTACCGGCCTTCGGGAGCACGGGAATTTGGATATTTGCTGTGGATGGAAATGGCCAATAGCTTCCTGTTTCGTTTCGAGCAATTTTGGATATAATTGGGAGCTGCGTTAGAATTTGTGTGCTTCGATTCCTTCTGAAGCGATGTAGCTTAAAACGGTATCAGCCGAAGGAGGGAATACGGTTTCAGAAATCACACACGCTGTCGGTTTCGTGGCCTTCGTAATAATCGGCCGCCTAACGAGCCAACCGGAGCACTTGTAGTTAAAGAAAACGAACCACGAAGGGGTGGAAGAGAATTGATCAATCTGAAGGAACGATCCGACGCCTGATCGCGATAGAAAAAGATTCATCCCATAAATCATCGTTTCCATAAAATACTTTTCGCAGATTATCTTCGCGCTATTCAAGACTAGAGGTCCATCGTTTCGAGGATACCCTCGTCACCGTTCCATGGAAACGGGGGAAAAAGATTTCAAAGAGGATTATTGGCGCCCGGTAAAAACGCCGTCGCCAAGGGTTTCAGTTCCACAGGCTGCGGGGACACCCGGCAACACGTAGGGTTGAAGGCTAAAGCTTGTCGATTAATTGCTCTTCCTTGTACATTCATCTTCGGGGGCCGCGGCCCCTCTCTCATTTCATTAGGATTATTATACGACACGATAAGCTCTGATTACGGTAGTATTGGAGGCTAATATTACAAGCAATAGCGAATCAACTTCGCTCGCATCCGGACACTTTATTTGCATCCAATTACTACACCCCGTCGCACCGGCATCGTTGGACGAATTTGCTTACGCCGGATGATCGCGCGCGTTGACTATCGTGTGCGATTTAACAAGCAGCACAATCCCCAGCGTTCCGAACTGCACAATTTTTCCGGGGCAAACGTTACGATTCGCGGAAGGAACAGAATCGGCCGAGAGCGATTGGCCGGATGTCACCCGGAATAGGGTGACACGGAAATAGATTCAGCGAGAAGTGTATAATATCGACGGCCAGTTACATTAAGCCCAGTCCCGAAACGCGAGGCAAGGGTCCGCCGGATTTAGGGTCGGTGCTAGGTTGTGGCCGGGTCGCAGAGGCGCGTGCGAGAGCTAGTGAATCTTTGATGGTGCAGGTCGGGTTGGCAACCCTCCGCCACCCGCCGAGGTTTCCCCACGAGGAATCCAGAATGGCCAGCAACGGTTAGCAACTGACCGCATCGGAAAGCTTGGCGAGACACAATTCAAGCCGTTGGCTGGCCAGGCTAAACGCCCTAACGAGGCTGTCTTTTTCCTAAAGGCTGGCGTTCGGTCCACGTGTACGTCTTCCAGTCAAATTCGCCCCCCCCCCCTGGCCCCCGACCGGACTCGAATCTTCCTTTCAATTATTCTCGCGTCATCTGATACGAGGGGGACCACGGCCGAGACGAGATTTCCGCGGACTTCGGCGAGGTCTAGATACGCTCTTCGGGGAACCATTTTTTTCCAAGGGGAAAATCCATTCGAGGGCAATAGACCACCAACGAAGGGAGGCTAAGGAACGCTCGACGAGGTGGGCCCGTTGATTCAAAATTAAAGCGAGCCACGAATCACGTTTCCAGCGATAAGACGTGAAAATTCAACGGGCGACGCGATGCTGGCGCGGAGAGAGCACTACCCTCGCGGTTCTACACGAGGCGAGGAAGGTTGAAGCGGAGCGTTAAACGGAACATTCTCTCGCGTCGTTCCTGAAACGTCGCCGCCAAAGATCCAGCCTCCTTTTTAATGCATATTCCGACCGCGTATGCGCTTCCGGTTCTACGATATCGCGTGGCTCGACGTCCCGGCAACTTCTAACGAGAAGCAGCGAGGTAGAAAAACGGCCGCTTCGTAGTTAAAGGTCTCGCGTTTTCTCGCGGAAGCGCGCCCGAAGGTTTCGCCGCGATTTAGGTTGGCGCCCATCGGGAGCCTCGGTTTCGCGATCGAATCTCTGCGACTTCCTCTTCGGAGGCGTAGGTGTGTCGCGTGGGCGGCGTAACGTCCTTTTTCTCCTTCTCTCCGTCTCTCCCTCTGTACCCTTTATTCCACGTCGTTCTTTTTCCACGGCCGCGTACACGAGCCAGCAAAGGGAGAAAAAGCCTCCCAGCCGAGTCAAAACGGGCAATGCATTCGCTGCATCATGGCAATGCAACGAGGCCATCTCGCCCCCGGCGGGTCGTTTCGCGCTCATCGAGGTCAGACGGAAGTAAGAAACGGACCGGGCCTACGAAAGAGGTTAAATCCCTTATCTGCCAGACAAAACCACCCTCGGGCGTCGGATTTCCCCCCTGTTTTTCATTCCTTTTCTCTACCTCGTACCGCGCGTCTTTCACGCTCTCGCGCTATCTATCCAGCTTTCTTGCGGCCAGGATCTGCGTCGCGACCGCGTGCCGCGTATCGCGCCGCGTCCAAGCTTCGAAGCTAAGTATATCCGAAACGGGCCTGGAGGATCGGCCAACGAGAACGAAAGCGCAATCTCGTCGTTACGCGCTCTTGCATTTTTGCGAGCGGCGACCCGGAAACGCGGAGGAAAATTCGGCTGGAATGAAACGCTAAAACAGGTCGAAAAAAAATTTCGTGCCGTCGCGACGAGGACTTGCCTCGCGACACTCCGGCCACCGGTTCGCCTGGATTCGCCGAGAAAAAGCGGCGACGATTTTCAACAAAAATTGGACGCAGAAGTCGCGACGAGCGCGCGGCAATTGAAATTTTCCAGCTGTCGCAACGAACGGGCGTCGCGAAGCTCGTTGTTTTCAAGTGGCCCGTTCGATCGGCAGTTTTGACGCGGTTACGCGCCGTTCGTATGCTCTCGTTTGCCGATTCTCTCTGCATAAACGCCGGCCGGTTGTAAAAAGCATGGAAAAAAAGCCCGGAGGGGGAACAATAGCGCGATAATTGTTGATTCTATTTTGCAGGAGTCAATATACGCATCAAGCGCGCAAACACGGTTGTTACAAAAAAAAAAAAATCGAGGGGCCTTGGGGGCGAGAGGGGGTGAACGATGGGTTACGGCGAACGGTAATTCGGGAGCGGATTAACGAATCATCGCAGTATCATTGATAGCGAAATACGATTCCATCCTATGGCGGAGCACTCGAATCGAGTGAAATTACAGCGAATCGCTTGTCAAGCGTGGTAAACACTAACGAAGTGCCGTGCAATCGTGATTACACACCAACGACGAACTCTTCCATGAATTTTTAAAACGTACATGCCCGGCCGGCCCTTTTCAATCGATCGATCGACGGCCGTAAACGATTTCAGTCGCGTGTATCGCTCGAGAATCGGCCGGAGAGAGAAGGAAAAAGGAGAAACGTCACGGGGATTCCGTTTGCCGGAGCGAAGCGGAGGTTGTCAGTAACAACGGCGAAGGTGCAACATCGACGATAGCTCGATTAAGTAACGGAGTTTAACGTCTATGCAAAGTAAACTGTTGCCCGAACGAACTCCGGTAAAAGTGGACGAACTCTCCCAGGATGGAGAGGGAAGAAAGAAGGGAAGCGAAACGAAAAGAAGGCACGGGCATCGCGAGAGCGAGAAAAAGACGGAGAGGGGTGCAACCGAGGCACAATTAAACGAAGAGGACACCCGGGCCCCGATAACGCCCTGGATAAGTTCCTTTAGCGGGCGATTAAATTTTAATCCACTTCTAATTAGATTTTTTTGTCAAGCTGAGCGTAAAGGCAAACGCCCGGACCCGCTTCCAGGAGACACGGCCTGAGAACTGGCTGCCCTGGAAGAGATACATTTCTCCCCGCCCTAACCCGTCGAACCGCGCTAAAAGGATTTATTTTAATCGTAACTTTTTAACGAGGATCGGTTGTCCGATATTTCACTGTCGTTAACACTGATTCCCTTTTCCACGGGAACGGGCAAACCAAACATTTAACCGTGCTGCAAATGAAAGAAACGCGGCCCCGTTGAACATTTCCGACCGATTCTCTGCCCCTTTGATCGTTAATACGCCAACTTCCTGTTTTCAATGGGACAAAGCGGAACAGTTCGTCGGAGGCGAGTGAATCGATGAAAGGGAAATCTACTTTAAAACGCACCCTCCCCCTCCTACAGCTATACACTCTGTCTGTCTGTCTATCTATCTATCTCTCTCTCCCTCTCTCAATTCGGGGCAAACTATCGAAACATTAAATTCTTTCCACGATCCGATGATCGTTTAAATTCAGAAATTATCTCCCGCGGTACCATTTCCAGCCCGATCCACCCGAACGATTGTTCATTTCCCCGTCGTCGGTTTAGCGAATCTCCAAACATCGTTCGAGACTAATAAAAGAGGGCTCATCGGGGCAACGATTCATGGAACGCGTCCATTTCCTCGACCAGCCTCGGGCGACGGTGCACGATAGAAACGGTCGAGTTCGCACAGCCCTGGGGGTCTGACGCGGCCGAATCGATGGGCAAACAAACGACGGATTTGGCTAGTTTCCTTTGGCGGGTTGGATAGAACTGAACGCCGCCGGACCATCTCTATGACCGCTTCCCGGGCCTGGCCTGTTCGCCGTGACCATTCTACTTTGCATGCGCACATTCTGCCAAGCCCTATGGACCGTCGTACGTTCGTTCCGCCGCTAGTTTCCACCAAGCATCGATGATTCGAGCGTGTAGGCAGCGGAGCGCGCCAGGGCCCCTGGTCAGCAGTTACCGCAAAGTCAGTTCTATTCTAGTAGGGTAGACCCAGCCAATCCGGCGATCCAGTCAGCCCGGTCGCTATTCGAACTAACCGTGCCGCCAAGGAAGCTTCTAATACCGTGTACCCCGGCCACCGAAACTCCTTCCACCCTTTCTAACTGGCTGCCAGCCCCTCTTGCCCGCGACGTACGGCCATTCTCTTAATTGAATTAGCCGGGGGCCGGAATTAGCAATTTCAGATTAGCCTCGCGGTCTCTTCTACCTTTCAGACCGGAAGCTTGGATATGGTCGAACGAGATCGCCGGCTAATAACGTAACTGCTGTTAAAGCCTCGGCGTTTGCGCTATGGGCCTATGAATTGGTTTGGCAACTGTCGAGAAGAGTATGTAAAAGGCGGAGCGGACGGTCGAGTAAAACGAGATTGCGCCCTGTGCGCGCGGTTTAAGCGCGTACACGTAAACTTCCCAAGGGTCAATCTGTTTGAAAGTGTTCCCCGGTTTTGTCCCTTGCTTACACGCGTTCTTCCACGCGCGGTTTGAGTGTCGCGGCAGTAAAGTTTACGGCGCGGTTAAGTGTACATTAATAAAATATACGGGGAGGAAAGGATAGGGGAAAGACGGAGGGGGTGGATCGAGGGAAATAAAAGTTTAGAGGGTATTCGATTTTCTTCCGTTGATCGAATGCCGTTTTATTGCGGCGAATGCGTTTTCTTTTTTTGGAATATTTCGTATATTTAATCCGACCCCCCTTGCACGGGCCGAAAAGCTGTTAGCAGTTAATCAATTCCAATCGAACTCGGCGTGCATTAAATTAGCGCCGACTGAACCGCGGCATAATCCAGGCACGCAACAGGATTCCAATGGAAAAATCGCACCGGGCTACAATAAAAAAATTGAACCGCGTTAACCTTTCAATCAGCCGATTGATGAATGCTCGCATTTTCTGCCGGCTGCAGCAAGATTTATCTACCGAGTAACAAGCGGACGAGCTTACACGCGTGTCTGTCGATGCGGGCGAATAGCGGAATCCCGAAGGGAGGCTGTCGTAAATAGAACACGACGATTCGGCGTACAGAAAATCTATAAATTGGCGCGCGTCTCGAAAGAAGCAGGGAAATGCCAATGAAACGATCAACGGTGCGATTGGAAATTGGAAAATATGACGTTATTTTCCATCGTCGAACGGGAAACGTTGTGAACGACGGCTGAATCTCGACGGAAGAATACGTCACGTAGATCCACTCGAGGACAATAAGGCACGATGCACGCGAGATTTGCGCAACGTTTCCTTGAAAACGGGGCCGAGAACCGATCGTCATTTGCGTATCGTTCGCGCCGCTCGCACACACGCGGCCAGACAGTAGACTCGGTCTGATTGGTGCTTCCGGAGCTCAGTCAATTTTGCATGCTAGACATTGAATTTGCATGCGTCGCGTCGACGTGGACGAAATCATCGAGCCGGCGAGGAAAGATTGACTGCCGCTTTTCATCGTGTTTCAGCGCGTGCCCTCCATTCATCTTATCCCTCCTGTTCACCAGGACGATATTAAACGCCTCGTTCCCGACGCGCCGACGTGAAAAATGTATGTTAACAGCGGAGGTGTACGCGCGAATAAAGTGTATTCTTGGGGTGTCGTTGTCGCAGACGACTCGATAATAACGGGGGATTAGTTTTATTGCCGTCGAATGGGTGAAATGGGAACCAAGAATGTTCAGAGTCAATTTGATCTAGGTAATTAACAATATTATCCGAGCATCTAATAATACAGGCGGAAGAAACTTCGGGGCAGCTATAGAAACGCGAGATGCACAGAGGCCGTCTTACGACTCTTTGCTCATCAGGCGAGCGTGTGCTTCATGTTCTTGTTCCCCGACTGCTCGTACGGAGCTACCGTGCAGGTATTCGTTATCTGATATTATTACCTACTAATACCCGAGGTTCGACTGCCGTCTCGCAGAGGGTATGTACTTAGTAACTCTAGATCCGGCAAATCGGATCTACCCTGACTCCACCCTTGTGTTCTTCACTTCCGTACGCTGCGCTCGCAACCATTTATCTTCGCTTCAATCTTTCTCACGGCTCAAGTCCCTGTTCGACGTGAATCGCATGCGGTTCCCCCATTAGATCGAATCGAGAGGCTGGAAATGCCGTGACGACACAGTTCGAACGACGCGGACCTTCGTTTCATTCTGCCAGAAACAGTCCGCCCGCTAATAAGCAGGGTTGATTGATACCACGAGAATGAATATCAAGAAAATTCGATCGCGATCCTCCCGCGGCGATGGATTCTCGACGCGAATATATCTCGTTCGATTCAACTCGGAACTCGGAACAATCGTTGCATCGTATTTAGTCGGGGACGGGGGACGCAATTACTCAATCAGTTCATTCTTAAGCTGCTGCGATCTCGATCGGCGCGACGCACGAAGCAGCCCATCGACGACTGAAGCACCCTCGAAAAATATCGCTACGGATTATATTACTGGGACTTTAACAGACGCGCTTAGAAAGCGAATACCGAATGAATTACACGAGGATGCGCCCATTCTCAGCTTGCAGGTGTACTGAAAACGAGAAGTCCCCCCTTTTTTCCCTCCCGCCGACGCCTGGGCATCGCGATGTCTCATCTAATCGCCGGATCTTATAATACGCGACTACTTACAAGATACGGTAGAATGCATCTTACGTTACCACCGCACGTAGGAGCGCGTTATTCACGAAAATGGTAAATATTTCAAATGAACCCCGACTACCCGCCGGACATTCATCTTCTAGCTCTATCTCCGTTGGCCCCGTCGTGCGAGGTATATCATATTCACGCGGACATGCATCACGGTCAGCGCGTCGTGGCTGTCAAGGCATCAACGAGTTGTACCTTTAAACCGCGCCACGAGGAATCCGCGATTCGACTATTGCCTGTAGCGATTATGAGGGACGCGAAATTCTACTCGCTGCTTGACGGGATCATTGTGCACATTTCGCAGGAACGTGGAATAAATTTTCTTCCCGCTTGGTCGTACGGTGCGTTCGAATATTTGAATAAAATTCGGAACAATATTAATGTCACGTAGGTATAATTTTTGTAATTGCAGAACGCTTCTCCAACGACCGTCGCAGTTGTAGCCGCGCGGAGGACAGATACTCGTGTAGCCAGCCTAGTATTTTTATTCGACGACAGGGGAAGGAAAGTAGATAGGGGCTCGAAAGGCCAACACCGCGCCGTCGAAACGGCATTATCGGTTTCTATAAACTTCAGTTCACGAGATCATGGAAAAATGAAGTGTCCCGATATGAAAGTAAAGCTCCCCCGACGGCTTGCCACCGCCAATAACGGAATTCGTTCATGAACCCGTGAGAAACTGTAAAACGAACATTATTAGAGGCGACGTCGCCGATTTTCAGATCGATCGGTTACACTGTCGACCCGGGGCCAATAACACGACTGCCACCGGTGGTTCCAGGCGATGGTGCAACCGCTATAGCGCCATGGAAATGATCGAACGAGGTAGAGACGGTTGCACGAAAAACAGAAGGGGTACTCGGCCCCCACTGTGGCCACGTTTATCGCCCACGACCGGCTACCAACCATCGCTTTTCCTTTTTTACCTGCCGTCAGCCAGTCGCGACGCTTCCCTTTTCCCGACTATCCGCCTCCCGGTATTATTAAATCATATCGGGTTCAGCCGGCAATTATTTAGGCATTAGCACTATCTCTCCCCCGCTGGATTCTATTTTCGTTTGGCCAGCGGCCCTTTTAAAGAATTGAGATATTCTGATTGCTCGGACTATTCGTATCCAGGCGCAGAGTTTCATTTTATAATTAATATCCGAGGAATTCGGAAATTCCGTCCAGCTGCTTTGTGCAATATTTCTTTTTATTCGAGAGGATATTTGTGTTACTGTCCGACTAAAAACTTAACATGGTCGAAGCTCCAATAAAAGTAATAAATATTTTTACCGCGAACCTGTCCTCGTTTGTAGCAATTACTTCCGCAAGGATCCACATTTTGTCGTAAATTTCTGGGTAGCTCGACGCTTTCAGCAACGTTTAACAACAGATCAGGACAATATCCTTAAGGGAAAACCGATCGAAGAGGAAGAATAGAACGGTTCCAGGCTAGCCGAACGCTACGTCGCGTGACTCGCCGGCTTTAGTCTCCGTAGGCGGTCGTGTGTCACTCTAAAAGTAAGGAGACCCGACCGTCTCATCTCTCGCGAGAAGAGGAACGCGTGCGCGTTAATTAGAGAACCGGCGTATAATGAATCGAGAATCGATTTCTCGGTCACGAATCGGACTTACAAATCGCCCTCCAGCTACCTACCTGTACGTTCGCCGAAAACGCCTCGCGTATAATTCATTGGGCTCCTCCCCCATCCACCGTGTAACAAGCTATACCTATCACTTACTAATAATTCAACAAAAAGCCCGCGTCCTGTATTTATTGTTTCTGCTTGGAGCAAGGTCATCGGGCCCTTATTAACCAACACGACAAAAGCTACGCCCATCGTGCTCCCCCATAATAAGATCAAGCTTCTACTCTGTCGAACGTAACTTATCGAAGTAACAACCCCAGAGCCGTCGTTCAATATGTTTCGCCAACGTTTGCAAAGTAAGCTACATCGAGGCGCACCTTCCTCGATATTTTTCAGGAATAGGAATGCCGAACCCCGAAACATTTTTTTCCTTCGACGAGAAACAATAACGAATGCAGGCATTTAACTTCGGCCGATCCAGATGCAGGTACACGCGTAACCCCTCCAAGAATCAACCGCTGCGAGTAATCATTTCCTGCCGGCCCCCGTTTACGTCCATACCTGGCGTATCCCGGTGTATCCCGTAGATCCCAGCAGTTTCGTTTCAACGTTACACAGAAGGTTGCACAGGCAGTAGGGGATAGCGACAGGGTCGCCAGCCACTGGCGGCGGTGAGAATGTCGGTCATAAAAATGTCCCAGTAAGGAATGGCCCCGATGGAGAAGAAACCAGACGATCTCTCGCAGCCAAGCGTGCCTTTTGGATGGCTCCTCGTTCCCCGGCCCCGCTGAACGTTGTATCGTGGGTGTGCATCGTCTTCTGTTCGTTTATACCGGCGGACTTTACGGCGTAGGTAAGTGCGGCCTGACCGTTCGACCTGAGTCAACCCCTACCTAACGTGGAGAACGAGCGGAGTGGCCCTTCGAGATCACCGGCTACCGGAGGGCCCGGTACTTAACCTCGTTTACACGCAAATTCGTATAAAGCCGCGCGTCGTATGGAGCCGCTGCCGTTTATAGACCTATTCTGTAACGACGCGAGCATCCGGGGGTAAAGGGTTCCTACTGCGATTACTTGACCGTCAGCAGTTTTTCTCATTTGTACTGTAGTTCCGCGTTTTACGGCAGGTCGTTGGCGGACGCACCTGTAAACCGTTAACGAAGAGACGAGGCACGCGGATATACATATATATATGTACTTTGTATCAATGCTGCATGTCCAGAGAGATTTACGCGGACTCTAATGCCGCGGAAATTTATGGACAGATCGCGGCGACGTGTCCACCGCGAGAACAATAGATCTTTGTCAACGAGATAATTGACAAACATTCGACGAGCTGTCCGCTGCTTTTGTCTTCCTTTTCTAACCCCGGTGGGTCCTTGATTCGTGCGATTTCTTTCGGGGGTTTGCGTAATTGGTTGTAATGTTGAATCGGCCGCAGAACAAGTTCCGTTCGGTTAGCAGATTTGCAAATCAGGTGGATGATGAAGCACCTATGGTTAAACACACAAGAAAATGAACACCGCTCGTGCATCACAGCCCCGCCGCCCTTCGTTTAGCACTTTCTCTGCCCCTTTTTGCCCTTTTCCCATTCAATCTTTAAGCACCGCGTTGGCGAGACTAACTGGTTGTTTCTGCAAGTACTTCGTACTTGGACCATTTTCAGCCAGACAAGAAGATGACACGTTACCTTCTTGCCCTCCGACCATTTATCTTACCGTTCTGCCCCTTTTACGCTATTATCTGCTTTTCCAGCAAAACAGCACAAGGCACAGGTACTTCGAGACATCCCGAATGGATAAGTCGATACCGAAGCCAGCGATTTCTTTCGAAGTATATGCAAATGCTACGTCACGGAAGCGCATTTTGACAACTTTCTCCAATAACTGCAGATAAAATGCACCGTAATAATTCAGCACAACTTCTGATGGTTTGCCTTGGTCAATGAGAGCTTGCGTCTTGCGCAGATGCTTGCAATGCACGGTGGACATGTTTCTCGGAACGCGCAATATTCTGTTATCAACTTCGCGTAGAATACTTTTAATCTGTTCAATCAGTGTCCTCAGTTTAGTTCGCGATTAAATTACATTTCATGGAAAAATTCGAGTGCGTGACAATTTCATCGATATAAAATTTATGGCTACTGTAAAACTGTTCTCCAGAAATTACCTTCAGGTTGGCCTATAAAAATTCTAACGAAAATCCTGTGTTTAACACGGCCAATCGACTGGGAGTATTACTTTATCGGTGCAGATTCGTACAATGGCCGGGATACAAAAACACAACCGATAATCACATTTACCGTTTAACCAGCCCCCGCTCGAAATCATATTTCACGCGATTTTAATCCGGTAATCGATAATGCGATAAACGGGGCAAATTACCGCAGGAATTTTACGCGGACATCGATGCGCCACCCCTCGCCATCCCCCTGGCTTGTAACAATCCCGTCGAAAAAATTTTCCCCGCCGCGCTTCGGCGGAAAGCCGATTTCCGCGAATGAAACATTTTTCTTTTCTCTTTTGCTCGGTTCATAAAGTGGACAATACCGTTGCATTTAAAGGTAAGAATATTTTATTTGCATCTGTAAGGTTCATCGATGCGCTCGCTCTCGCGCTCGTTCATATTTAGCCTTGTATTTCATTTCCCTGGATATTTTCTTCGGTGCCGTTCTCGTTACGATAAATTTCGCCAACCTCGTGCCCGTGTACCACTTACAGAAACGTCCAATAAATTCGAGCGTATTAAATTAAATTGAAAATACGTGGCAGGCTGTAAGCACCGACGAGATATATGAATAGACGTATCACCTTGCGGACTCCCCTTACCAATCGCGACTGCCACGTCGACTTAGAAAATCCTCCGGTCGTAAACGGGCGACCGCTCGATGAAGTATTTATTGTTGATCAAATATGTTTTAGTTTAATTCGACCCCCTAGTATCGTGCCTACTTAACCTCCATGGGTTCGGAATAACTTTTAGCTGAACCTACGAACCTAGGTTTTTTGTCGCCTGCACTGTCCCGCAGTCTTTCTCATTGCGGCACAGAACAAAAGCGTATCGTTGACATTATTTCCGTTTCAATTTCTGCCGTGAGTGACATGAAAACGCTAAGGGGCGTTTAACACCCAAGTAATAATTTCTATTTGAAACAACGAAGAAACTTTCCATATTCTTTGTCGTCTTCGGAACGCTTCTAGGATGATTAAGTCGACGATCGAGATTCGTCATTAGATTCGAGGGCCTGTATGAGGAACACGGCGGGGTGTCCATCGACGTAAGTATGCTCTCCTAAATTCAAGGCTTCTGTTCCCTAATGGTTTTCTTCCTCGGAGAGGGCGAGCACGTTCCAATTAAGTGTTGGCTCTTGCGGACCTGGTCCATTCGTAAAACTAAACCACTTAACCGAGAAGGGAGGAACGTTCTCTGGCAACAACTACGAAACTTAGTCGATTAAATCGCGTTCAACTGTCCACCGGTATCTTTAAACGTTCCGCGACGTAAGGTCGCGGACGAGTGTTGAGGATTAGAGAACATATACACGGACACTGGTTTAAATATCGAGGGGCACGAGCTCGCCAGTCGTTTAGATCGATTCCGTCGTTCACGCAGTCCCAGTAAATTAGAGATCTATGCGCATCATTGAAATAGTTATTCCACGAATCGTATCTTAGCCTTTGATTAACGCCAGAAATTGTAGAAATCGAATAATATAATTATAAGACGGCACGAGTTGAAACAATAATCCACTTAACCTCCACTACTAAGGGTATTAAATTGTTACAAAAACATCGGACCATATATTTAGATTATATTGCGATACTATCAAAACTTTGTGAAATCATTTAAAGAATATACACGTCTGTTCGGCTGTAAAACAGTTTTTGCAAGGAACGCCTTAATACGATTCATGGTTGCATTGGATGCTAGTGCGGTGCGGTTACCTTTAAAGCAAGCACGAGTATTAACGAAAAAAGCGAAACACAACCCGACTACCCAGAAATTCCTTCGATAAACTACGGTGGCGACGTAAAGGAACATTTACGAGTACCGCTCCGCCGTTCTAGAGAGTTGCATTGAACGAGAGAGAAAGATAGAGAAAGATATTGCTTCGGACAAGCCAATTAGAGAAGGATGAGTTAGGTGGCACGTCTTATATATCACTGAGTTTCGCTGATGGTTGCACTCCTGTTGTTATTTTGAAAAGGGAAACCCGTCCTTTAGGACACTGTTATTCTCTATACAGATGCATAAGCAAAGCAGAAACTGAAGCAGTTATCGATTGGTCGGTCCGAAATTATGGCCCGAAAGAAAAAGGTTGGAAGATTTCGTGCCAGTTAATAACTGGTCTCCGTCTGTTTATTCAGCATCGCCAACGTTAACGACCGCCCGAACCAATTTTCGAACGCGTAGGCGGATGGTAAGACATTTTGTTTAAAACGTTATTGACACGCGATGCGAATGCCGATACATGCCTAGAGAATATGTAAGTCAGGTCATGCACACAACGCTGTTGTCCATTCGCGAACCCTTGCGTCTATTCTTATAGCCTCGCTTACAATTTCAACCATCCGACATCGGACGTACATATGCGACTGTACAAATCTGGATGCGACTATAAACGCGTTCACGCTGTTTTATTGCGCGACAGATACTTAACGTAACTCCAAAACTCTGAAACGGTTGTTTGTATAGCCGGTGGCAAAAGGAAGAGAGTACTCGTACGTACGTCGGTGATCGTATTATACCTATGTTTTTCTGCCTGCCAATTACGGGTAGCCTACAATTATAATGGTTGCAGCTGCATTCAGTGGCTCATGCTGTCCAATTATCTTGTCACAATGTAATCTACAGTTCCAAACGCGGCCCCCCCTCTAAGGAGTATGTCATTAAATGGAATATTTTCAGGATTGTTGATCGCGTTGCGAATTGGTCAAGAAGGATTCCCCGCTCGCCAGTGTCCGTTAAATATCGTCTATTACACGGAATATGTGGCACCCAAGGAGACGTAAAAATCGTCGGGCTGATATTGTACACAATATGTGTCGGCCGTTCCCTAATCGTCCGCGGCGCATCATCTCTTTGCGCGTCGAACGCCAGACGAGTCACTTAACGAGCGAACAATTTGGCGCAAATGAATTTTTTCACCGGCCCAGCTGCAACGCTGCCTAATATGGAGTCGACTCATTAATTTGATCGAGCATGGCCGCTACGTTGCGATGGTTCAGCGCGGAATTTATTAGAACCTCCGCCTCGTTTCGTGCGCGACAAAAAAGCTTGATTACATTTTAATACCAAGTCTAACCCGCATAATTGATTATGCGTTCGTTAGCGGTGCTTTTTTTCTTACCGTCGTAATCCATTGCGGGATAATTTCTAATAGCTATCTAACTCGGCCGAATGAAAAACGGGGTACAGGTCTGTAAGAAACCGCCTCGACACTAACCTTTTCAGCCGTGCGCAGACAGCCAGCAACATGCGCATGCACGCGAGCAACGTTTCGCTTTAACAGAAATGGACTTACCTGAAACAGAAAGAAAAGGAAAAACGAACATTAACAAACGAACTATACAGTCAGACTTTATTACATAAGATGTCATTTTTATCCGAATACGCATATCGTAATTTGTATAGAACGGTGTACAGAACGGCGTTGGCAAAAAATGGGGCGAAGCGCAGCGATATTTCACCGCTTACCGGAATTGCGAATAGAATAGTGCAAATCCGAAGTAACAGAAGTCCGGCTATTACCGTAACATCCACGGAAATAAAACTATCACGCGTAGTCACTTTATTCGCGGAAAACTAGTAAAATCGTCTACACACCGGCTGCTTCGTAGCTCTTTTTCGTCGAATCGCAATTACTTCCACCCGCCCCACCCCCTTGCGCGCACATCGAGAAAATCCTCTTCTTTCGCTCGAAATAACGCGATTAAACTCGATTTGCATAATGTTTCGCCTACGGGAAGTGTTCGCGCGTAGGAGCAATTCTGACACTCGCGAGTGACCCGGGAAGGCATTAGAAATGCTGCACGCCGAAGCGTCTCGTCTTTTAAACGATAACGGGATCGTTATGTGCATCTGGAGCAACATCGGTGCTCGCGTGAAACGGCTCGATTAACATAATTGTACGCATCCCCATCCGCGTAACAAGAAACAAGCAAAGGGGAGACGGACCATTTTTGCCCAGTTCGAACTGACTAACCGACATCCATCGCGATCCGATCAAATTATCGGACCAGATCATTAGAAATTCGCTGGAGTTCAAATAGAAACGGGGGGGGGGGGGGGCAAGCGCGTGTGGCCCCCTTGACCGAACTGATCAGCGGTAAGATAGGCGAAATTTCCATGCGGAAATCTCGTTACGCGGAGTCATAAAAATTTCCAACGATTAATTAAACGCTATTATCAGCCATTATATTAGTTCGTTCTTTTTCCCGGCATACCGGCAAGCAAATTCCAAGCGTCCGAGCGTATTTCCCTTGATGTTAATTAGCCGCGACAGCTTACGAACGCTTTTATTCGAGCAGCTTGACGCGCAATTAAAATTCTACTAAAAGCCGATATTTCTGTTCGGCGATTAAACGCGGCATTACCGAAATTATAATCGAACGGGACGCTAGGAATGTCGAACGGCGTGTCCCCTTTCTCGGTGGACCGGTAATTGCCTCGTCTTATGCGTCCCGATCAATTCTACTCCACCTTGCGCGCGAACAAGAAACAGCAGCTAATAAGTATCAAGCCCGGTCGATAGTCAGTTGGCCGATCGTATAATGCTGCTGCTTCTCGTCTTTCATCCGTTCCCTCGAGCCTCGGTTCCCCGTGCCGTCCTAGCATCCCCTCAGACCGCTAATTAATTTTTCATCTCCATAAAACGGCAAGAGCGGCCTCGCTATATATAAAAAAAAAAAAAGAAAAAAACAACCCCCCTCTCATATCCATTGGGGCGATCATTGCACCAATACAACTTCGATCCGCGTGTAATCATGGTGCGGTATAAACGGTCCATTCCGCGAGAGACAGGCCGGTCCGTGCCGCGCCGTTCCACGAATTTGATTCGCGGCATTGACCAGCGAATCTTTCGCCGTTGGAGGGGGATCAAAAGCAGCACGGATTTTTTCCCGCAACGCCAACAAACCTGGGAAAAAGGGACGGGGACGAGAGGTAGGAAGGACGGGGGTTAGAGAGAAGCCGAACGGCCCGGCCGGAGAGTGATAAATGGGTGGGATTCAATTTGAGGCCAATCAACATTCCCGTCCTCTCCTCGTACTCCCTGTCTTGTCCGTTTGTCTTTTCGCCGTTGTCCCGTGTCTTTCGCTTTTTCTCGCGCATTTCCTACCCGTGTCGGGAGTGCAGGCCTACAACCACCGTTCTCTGCCACGTTTCCTGCATAGCCTTTCCCCGTCGGTTTTGCTCCCTTTTGTCTGCCCCGGTAGCCCTTCCAGACCCATTTACCATTCCTTTCCCCCTGTACGCCGCGAAATAAGTACAATAACATCGCGTGCACGTAACGGCGACATCTTGGAATCCTGACGATCGCCGTTGAACGAAACCCGCCCCTTACGCGAAACGTCTCCCCGAGGAATATACTCGCATACCTGTCCGTATTTACGATCACGTGGACCCCGTGACAACCGGCTAGGACTGCGTGCAGTTTCCTCGTTACTTATGCAACGGGCCGATTAATTGTTTAGGGGCGATAGCCCCGCGTAACGAGAATTCCTTTTGCACGGGTCGTGGCCATTGAATCGTTGGAACGGTAATCGTGCTTTTCCTGGATCGATACCTCATTCGCGTTTCGAGAATGTTATTTATATATTATCGCGTGGATAAATTCTATGCCGGGTGGACGAAATGTGGAGGAACGGAAATAGATGCGAATAACACGGTGTGCAATTGAATTGTGTCAAGTTCGGGATTATGCCTCGAGAAAATTCGAAATAAAATTGTAAGTGTTATAAGAGGGTAATAGAATTATCCTTTAAACGGGCATCGTCAGGAGAAGCATTTTCTGTCCGGTATCTGTCCAGTATATTCAGAACTAATCGGTCGATTGAGAAGTTTCATATTAAAGCTCGCAATATCCATTATCGCGATAGATTACACGCTAACGGGGCTTTGCAGCGAGCGTATCTAAGTAAACGTATAGATGGCCGGACGACTATGCAGCTTTATATTGCAGATAGTATGGCCTAACCTTCCCTTGCGTTACCACAATTAGGCTGCGCCAGCAGAAGGGACGTACTGGTCCTGCCCCTCAGCCTTTGTAACCACGGCTGCAATTGCATCCGTTGCGCCAGAAAGGCGATCTTAAATGCAATTTTCGTGATGTAATTGACTTTCCGACATTTCGGGCCACTCGAGTACCTTCGGTTTACGATCCTGCCAGAGGGATGCACCGGTGTATTCCGTCGCACGGAATTTCATTCTAGTACAACGAACGTTCGAACGCGAAACTGGTTCGGGGAAACTTTGATTACCCATATTGTTTCGCGGTACACTAAGTGGGTCGTCTAATTATACGTGGGTTTATATCGACTGAGATAGCTTGCCAATTGTCGTTCCTTTCTTTTTTCCTTTTCCCAAAGGATCCTCTTAGTTCGAGCGACAAGCACGACGAGTGATACAGTGATACAACGAACAGGGGAGGGGGGGCACGGTGAACGCGTGCGGCCAAAACTTTATGCGTGTGCAAACGCTGTACCGCGCGATGGTAACGCTTCCGGAGACAAAGTATCACAGGCATGAAAACTTGTGCCTGTCGTTAGAACCGCGATCGTAGCTCTCCGCTGCCATTGAAGCTACGTAAACTCTGCGTTATTATAGCGGCACGGTGGTAGATATTGCAGTTGCAACGACTGCCTGCATAGCCGCTATATAGCTCTCTAATATGCACTTTAAGTATTCAGCCAGACTCTCAACCTCCAACTCTGTTTACCGCGGCCTCGCGTATTCCACTCGCTATTATTTCCTACGCCGCCTTTAACGAATCTTACAGCAATGCAAACTTCATTTCGCGGCATGAATTGCCATTAAAATTAATCGAGACGCCCCGATCCCTGTTTACGATCCAAATATATACCCAGATATAACGGTGTGTCGTGGAGATTCATGAATCTAAAACGGCGAGGCGCCTCCCACCCCCTCCGCCGATATGACACGGGGATGATACGCTGGAAAAACTAATTTCGCCCAGACAAACAGAAGAATTCATCTATTTGCTAAAATGATGGATGCCGCGGCGTAATCTTTGGCTCGAAGTGCCCGCGCCTTCACGGTATGTATAACGAAGGCTTATCTTTTTCGCCCAGACACGCGCACTGTTGAACGACACCCGGTCTCGCAAGTTTTATTTCATCGGCGAAATCCGCACAGCCTCCCCGGATCCTTTCATCGATCATTTCGCGATCAATCGCGCGTCACGAAGATTGTTCCCGGGGGCCGCTTATCCGGTACGTGTCTACCCCTCGACGAAACAAGGCCTCTCGTCATCGATCATCGCGCAACCAGCGCCACTTCCGAATTTCAAGTACGCGTACACATCGCGACTGGTTACCATGAATTAGCCGGTCCGCTTACGAGTACTCCAAGAGGCGATCTAACCTTGATTACGCTCCAATTAATCATTGCCGGATCGCCTCGATTCCCTGGCCCCCGTGTGTTTTCGTCCATCAGGAGGCGAAGACGCGTGGGATCACCGGGAGGCGACCGCGCGGAAAACCGAACAACTCCGAATGAAATCGTAAGTTCGCCGAGGTGTACGGTCCGCGATATAAGCCGTCGCCGTGGTACACGCCAACACTGTTAACCGGGACGGCTGGGCGAGCGATATAAAATGAGGGCAGGCAGGCATGGGAACGCGATTTCCCCGTGAAATAATTTTATGCGCGTGCCGGCGAAAAGTTCCGGCGAGCGGTGGAAATCGAGCATCGAAGTTGGGCGACGCTCGAGCGGTAAGGAAATGAGCTCAACGAGTTGTAAAATCACGAAGCTTTGAAAGTCTCGTAAAGATGCCGCGTTCTCGAGAAAATAGCGCACGCTCGACTACGCGAATAAAATCGTATAAACCGGCCCCCGCTCCGCTCCCGTCGATGTACGTGAATTATACCGACGGATTCGCGGTAATCCGTGCATGTTCGTGTCGCGATAAATGTCAAATATTTGCGAAACTAAATTTAAACGTTACGCGGAGGGTGCCCTGGAACTATTTCTCATCGATCCCCTTTTGCCTCTCCTTTTACGCGGCGGTATCGATCCTGATATTATTTACACGCGCGGAGATATCTCGCCGTGCTTAATCTATGTTACAACCACTGTTTCCATAAAACAGTAAGCCCCCTCCCTTCCCTCTAAGAGAGCAGTAACACCGGGGTGCATCGATGGATCTAGAGGGTGGTACGCAAACACCGATCGTACAGATAGGCAACGCGTCGCAATCCCGATGGATTTTCGCCTCATGCTATCGCGCAATTCCAGATTCGGCAAACTCGTTCGACCCGCGGGGACGTATCCTTGGATGTAATGAGGGACGAGGATCGTATACACAGTCTCATCCACGTCGGATAAATGGCGTATTCGTGTGTTACGAGTTGCTTACCGACACGAACCAAGGGAATCACCTGTAGGTACGAAATGGCAGTCGGATCAGCGTGGAAGCTTAGGTAGGTTGAAACTCGTAATGAAATTCCAGACATTATTAATATTGCCGAGATGGGATAGGAATGGCAGTCAGCTGTCATGCGCGCAACTCGGCGAAGGGGATCAAGTCGCTGTCAAGCTATGTACCAGGCATCACGTGCAAATTCATCCTGGTTGTACAAAATTGCGGGGCGCACAGTGCACGTGGCTCGCGCTCGCATCGCGCGCACGTGAAACAGTGTTGGTAAATCGAATCGCATGGATGCGCGTACGCAACGGAGACGGTGCTCGCCGAAATTTCGCCATTACTGTATCCGCGTTGCGGCTTTCTTACGTTAATGTGCAAAACGGCCCGCGAATTGCCACAGAAATAGCGATTGAGAGAAATGCCTCGATATTCTCTTTCCTTGAGCGATCGTAAATATTTTGCTCACTTTATTCTATCTAGTGTGGCCGAGTTGAATCGGTTACGAACGCACCGTTTGCCGCGAGAGTAATATCTCGCGACGAGTCGCAACGACGCGAAGCTTCGGATGAAAAATAACCAGCGGCCCCGAGCCGAAAAGGCATAGCGTAATTGCAAAATAATACCCGGCGAACAATGTAACTCTGGCGGCGTGTATCATGTTAGTCCATAAATTACTGCAACAATTACCGCTCGCCTCGCGTGCGGAGAACAAGGTGACCTGGATGCGAGGAGTGCAAAGTTAAGGAAGACGTAGGCGTGTGCTCGATAGAATTTGAGGCACGAAAAGGGATCACGCCAGCAGAATGGGATCGACCGGTCTTAACCCCGTCGGCGATCGCAACGAAGAACCTTCCTCGTAACCCTGATACGTCACTCGAATCTTAAAAGGTAGTTATCTTCGTTGGATAACGTCTGGGCTTAAAGTACCATTGCGTGCGGCGCTGTATGATTTTAGCAGCCGCGCTAATTGTACGACAAAAACGTTCCCGTATTACAGATAAAAGCCTGACTCGTTTGCTTAATAAAAATCGTTGGAAATTCGGCCACCCTGATATGTTCAATGAACGGGCTCGAAATCTGAGAGAGGGCTAGCGCGTACATACGTGCTACATCCACGCGATAAACGAGTATTATCCAAGAATTAAATGTTCCATAAGCTACCGTCATAATCCCTATATTCAGCGTCTCGTCGTCGTTCGACGAAAGAACGTTCGATAACGGGAAGAGGAGCGAACACTGAATACGCGTGACCACTAATTTGCGAGGAAAGCGTTATTATACGCGGAGGAGCAGGTTCGCCATTAATCATCCCGGACGATCGTAGCCCGACATTAATTATCCGAGGCCATTTTCCTGGGTCGTGTGGCGGAGGCAGCACGATTTCCCGGGTTCTGTCGGGCCTCAAAGCGTGCCTACCTCAGGGGTTCTCCCGGACAGCATTTGCGTGAAATTGATATGTTATCGCGTTATTAAACGGGTATGATCCTCGCGGCTTAGTGTAAACCGTTTCTGCGCGTAAAACGGGCATGCTCCGAGGCCTGAGAACTAGCCGTGTCCGCCGTTCCCTCTGCAGCAGCAGCCCTCGTGGCCGGGTTCACCTACTCTCTCCTCTCGTCCGTTCTATATCGTGCCTCGTGCCGAGAAACGCCCCGGAACGGGGATTCCCTCGAATTTTAGACCGATTATATCTATCGGAGCTACGCTTGCCAGAAGCAGGGCCAACGTTATTCCATTTATTCTCCATAATCGCGAATACAGCTGCTCTATTTCTCATTCTCTCGCGCCGCTTTCCCTTCGCACGATTTCTCTTCTTTCTCCTTACTTCAGTTTTTTTTTTTTCGTCTCTTCGTTTTTCCACCGCATATACGCGCGGATATCCTTTCGCCCCTGTCGAACAGCCGCTTCTGATCCAGCAGAAATCGACAATATCCGCATCCGTCGGCAAACCACGAAACCAAATACTTTCGTGATTGAAATTTTATTGCGCGCGTCAACCTCGAGGTCGCTCCCGTTTGGAGCCTGGACTCAATAACGATCCGTCAAACGCAACGACCAGTTCGCCCCGTCGCATGCGAGTCTAACTTTAAAATTGATTGTTTTTTTTTTTTTACCAACTATTCGTACAGAGGCCGGTATCGAACAGCGAGTGTAATTCGGTCGGTGCGCGTAATCCGGTTGCCGGGAGGAGGAAAGATATGCATGCGCGACATGTATGTCAATCGCCTATCCATAATCCCCGGGGAAGTTCGCGAACCTGGTCACCTACATCTCCCGATGCTCGAAACTTGTCGACCAGTTGGCGAACTATCGCGACGCAGGCAGACTTCGAGCGTTCTCCGCGTTCTTGGCCCTGTGTCGCGACCCGATATCGGTCAGTTCAGATACGTGTCAGTCGGGCTACGGGGTCGAAAATCGAAAAACTTCTCGCAGCCGCGAAACCTCGCGCGTCCAGTTTCCAAACGCGACGAAAATTCACCCGAATTTATGCACCTAGCCGTGGACGCGAAATGTTCGAAGTTGCTGAATTTCCCGCGATCCTTCGACGTTTCCAGAAGCGATTCGAGTTTACGGAATCTCGCTCGGGATCGACGGAAGTCGACGTTCGCCAAATAAACGACTAAACGATCCGCGATTTTTCCTCAATGGCCTGGGGATCGACGCGCGGAATCGGTTCGTTGCGTTCGCATTCATTCGCACGTAAGTTAGTTTTTGTTGTCGAGCAGGCGCGATGACTAATGGCCAAGAGGGGATATCGTTCCAGTTTTCCACGTGTCTGCTATCTGTGTACGCGCGATTTTTCATAGCTTTTACCCGCACCGCCGCCTTGTTTTATAACGCCGCCGATAACTCGAAATCGATTTGGCTGACTGGCCAGTGCCTTTGACGGAGGAACGAATTGAAATCGATGACTAACTGCCAGAGAGGTATAAACGCGAGAATAGAGACGGAGGGCCGGCTACGCGAAACTGGGTCGAAACGATACATAAAACTCGCGCGAACCTCTTCCTCGATGTTGTCTTCGGCCTCGGTGGCGAATACGATAGGTAAATACATCATAATGTTTTATGGTTCGCCGTGAATCCTCGCGCCTCGCTGGCGTATTTTAGTATAAAATATTGCGCGGCCGCGTTCGACTGATTGCACGTTTTTCCAATGGATCGGCAATCGACAGAACCGCTGGAGTAATGGTTACGATTCGGAATCGTGGGTATCAGAAATCTCAGGATGATCGTTGATTAAGGTCTTTATTTACGAGGAGGAAACTCTCGTAATTATTGTACCTCGCGGCCGCGTACGAATGAATTTTGTCCTCGTTTCACGGGGAACTAGGTCGGTCCAAATTCTACAGAACAGGATCAAACAATCGCACCCTCGCCTTCTGTAGCGCGACAATAAAACAAATTGTACAAAGAAACAGGACGCGTGCAAGAACGCCAATACGATAGCCCACGCAGAACCAATATTTAGAGAATAATTATCGATGTCAGGGGATCTCGAGCGAACTCGTCACGAGTCTGTTCCCCGACTTTTTATTCCATCGCCCCTTCGCTGCACGTATTACCACCTGTACACGCCTTTTCGCGAGCATCTCGCGGGAACACGCTCTCAAACTCGGCCGTCTGGCAGCGCGTGGCTGAAACGAAATCTTAATGACACCTGTCTCGAGTGGCTCGGCGTTTCTCTTTATATACCCAAAATCACATACGCCTCGCCGTGGGATTGGTAGGTATCGCGGTGTTCGCGTCGGGCACACCACTCGTTAACTCGTTTGCTCCGGCTGGGAAAAGGCGTTGAGAAAGTCCCGTTTCCACGGCAGCCGTGTTTTTCAAGCGATTGCGAATGCACGAGCCCGTGGAAACGCGTTTCGAACGAACGTGAACGGGACAGCTACGCGGAGCTGGCGAGCTCGCGCCTCGATAAGAACCATTGAAGGGAGTTGCGTCGCGACGAAAGGGGAGAATGATTTTGTATCGGTCTATCTGGGGGGGGGGGGTGTGAGAATTTCTATCCCCGCGAGAGGAACACGTGCACGAACGGATAATTCACGCACGACTCGAACGAAAGCATAAGGTGGCGATCTTCGTTCAGGTCGAACCTGTACCTCGGTCACCGATCGAACAATGCACGTCGATGTGGCAGCCACCCCTCTGCATCGTCGTCGCGGTCGCTGCGAAACCAAAGGAGACGAAAAGAGGGCAAACGGGTACCCATGTGTCAGCCAACCCCCACCGCTCGTCGGCTTTGATATAAATAAATATTGTCCAATGATTGATCGTTCGTCGTTGCGCTAGCGGGCAGGACATTACATCAACCGGCCCTGACACGATGTTACGTTCCGAGGAGGGTCCGCATTTTTTTTATTCACCTCTTACGCTGGGTAATTTGTCATCGTGCCACAATACTCGCCTCACGGCCGGGTCAGATAGCCGACGAGTTGAAATTCGTGTTGCGGATACGATTGTAGAAGCCCCGGGATAAGGGCGAACCCCGATGGCGTATGGGATAATAACGCGTCGAAGGTAGTCTAGAGTGAAAGAGGGGCCGGACGAACGTCCACGACGGATAATAGTCTCATACATCGGGGTGTCTCAACGTTTATCGCGAACGTCTTCCTTGTCGGGTACAAAATGCTGTTACTAAATACACACGGCGGCGCGCGACGAAATCAGTTAATCGAGCGGCTAATTAAACGTACATTGTTTCGTTCTGGAAAATCTGTAGCGGTGCGCACGTTCGCATTCAACTAGATAAGCACGGGACAGGGGTCACTTATTTGCACGAGCGTTTCCTGCGATCTAAATAAGCACGCTCAACACCTCCTCCGTCTGCGCAACTCGTCACGATCTGTAAAAGATCCGCGGAAAGTCGCACCTGTGCATGCGACCGTCCAAATTAATACGTCGATGACGCGTGTGCTATCAGCCCCCCGTGTTCAATGAAGCCTGGCATTAAGCCTCTCCCGTATTTCACCCGGTACGCGACCCGCAATGGTTGCGAAATTTATAGACAGATGCGCGTTCGTGTCTTTCGCGTTTACGTGTAATACACCACGCGCACGGGGACCGCAACTTTCTTCCCCGTTCATGCCGCCTTCTATTCGCGCCAGGCACAACTGCGGGAAAGATGATGAATCGTTAAATTAAACGCAACTGGTTCGCGTGAGATAATTCTAAATTCCACGTTTACGCCCGTGTCGTAAACACGCGCCCCGCCGTGGACGTTCATTACGATCATCGCCGCACGGACAATTAACCAGCCGTGCCGTTTCATTTGTCACGATCGCACGGGAGGATAGCTATCGCGAGAACGCGTGCTCCGTCCGTGCCTTCGACCTGCCAAGAATATAAAGGGGCGAAACGAGCGTTTGGTCGACTCCCATTCCCCGAAAGCACTTCCCTGCACTTTCATCCATTATTCCTGGCCGTAGGTGCAAGTCACAGCGACGGCATACCACGCGCTCGGCCGTCTTTCTGCAAGCGTACGCGGCAACCGACGCTGCAACAATCAGGAGGCGGAAAGAAGCGCGGAGCCGCGGGAGCGCGTGGAAAATTTCTACCCTCTTTCCGTGGCACTTTACCCCCTTTGGCCCCCGTCGCACGACGCAAAAAGGAGCCCGCGGACAGCGAAGGCGTCGCAACGGGAACAGCGGAGATCAGCCGCGTCGACGCGCGGCAGCGGGGCGAAACCTGCTGTGCTGCTTTCTCGCGCATTTCCCGCCGCGTAACTTCCTGACGTAACAGCTGAAAGAATGCCGAAGAATGCGCGGTGCACGCGATGCAGCCAGGTCGACGAACCCTTCGCGCGCACGAACCGCGCGAAAGTTTGAACGAAAGTTCCGAAAGGACGAGTCAACGTACGAAAAAATGTTTCGTTCCTATAGACAGGGATTACGCGTCACCGCGCGGCGAAGTTCGGAAAATCGCGACGCACGTTTTCGTTCGTTCGCGGTGAAACAAAATCGACGTGCCTTTTATTACTTCCGAGAGGTGCGCCGCTTCTCGTTTCTCCGCCGAATTTTACCACGGTTTAACGGGCCCCGTTCCGTGAATAATTACGCGCGTTCGGTTATTATTCCCGGCGTGCAACGCTGATTCGCGGCCGCGACGCGCAGCTTAACAAAAAGCCGGGCCGCGATAATGCCCGGCCGAAACGGCGGGGGAGGCAGTCGTCTTAGAAACTTCTGCCCGCTCACGGCTTAAAGTAACTCGTAAATCTCATTTTTCCTCGCCGTAGCGGCAGCGTTCCCTTCCCCGTTTCCAACCCCTGTCCCGCTACCGTGCCGGCCGGACAACTGGGACAAACTTTTTACAACGGGCTTCTTAATGTAATGCATTTATTGTACCATAAAGCGTTTCGCGTAAGCGCCGCCGAGAGTGATAACGAGACCCCGTTTAACGCACAAATTTGATCAACCCAGCTTCCTGGGAATTGCACCTTGGGAAATTTAATCAGGCCCCCCCCACCTTTTTCCTGTTATCCGCCCCGCGTATAAACGGTTTAATCTTTGATACAAGCAACGAGCCGCCCAACTTCCGGCTGCGGTTGTCTATTGCGAGCCCGCGGCCCTTCGAGACATCTTAATTGGCCGGTGCAGCGGAAAATATGCACGGAAGATATTGCTGGAAACCGCGTGGTTACGTGATCGGGGAAGTTAATCGGGCCCGGTGGAGGGGCGTTCGCGAAATAACAGTCGACGCCGCGTGCGAACGCAGAATCGCGCAGTGACGCGTGCAACCCGGGCGGAATTTCGCGACAGCAATCATTGTCTTGGATACTTTCAACGGCGCAACGCTGCTTCGCGCTTGTGTTTATTTCAACGGGAGGATCGACGAGCTATCTGAAAGCAGAATACGATGCGCCTGTTAGAGGAAACGGGGCGAGTATCGTTCGATCCGCGTCCCGTCCCGCCGTCAGTTCTTCGACGAAAGTTCGATATTCGATTAGCGTCGACCGTTTAAAGGATAATATTTCTTTGCATTGCAAAGTGGAATATGGCCCGGCCCGGTACCAAATGGAATTCGGCGCCGCTCGATTTCTCCTGGCGATCCGTGGACGATCGACGCCGTGGAAGAAAAAGTTTCCGCCGGCTCGCTCCCGATTACATTTTGCATTCATGGCCCGATCGGGGTAGATTTAAGAACATCAAGCCGACGATCAATTCCGTCCACCCTTCCGCGCCGTCTTCTCCACGATTTCAATCAGCCTACGACGTGTAATCGCGTTACGCGTAACAGCGCCACGTTGACTGACGCGGATATAATGGCCTTAATGAAGATTGCCCGAAGACAGACGGGGATCACGGGGAAATTTGGAATTTTCCACGGGACGTCGAGCAGCACCGTCAGCCCCGTCGACGGCTGATAAACGAAACGGTCGGAAGAACGCTCGAATAAAATAGACAAAAGTTTGGGTGGAAGAGGGGTTGAAGTGCGGGGCGAGTAGCTGGAGGAGTGGGCTGCGAGGGGGAGGGGCGGTTACATAATCAACGAAATGGCAGCAGGATGTCGTAAGTTAGCGAACAAATAAAACTTGACTAAGTGAATTTAGTGAATAGAGACGGGATGAAAGAAAGTGGAACCAGTAAATCCATTGAAAAGTTTCTCACTCGCGAGCGCCGCGCGGCTCCCTGCAATATTGTCCGGGTCGTTCGTGGATGACCCTCCGGCGGCACGGCAGGATCTAAAGGCCACCGAGGCCTTCACTCTTTTTACGGGAAGCTTTAAGGTACCGTGTACATCCTTGCATGGCAAGAGGCACGGTTACATCGCGATCGATGAACTTCGCAGGAATGTAAAGTACATCCGTGCATTGTTAAGTGGTTGTTCAATAAATTCCTCGGCCAGCAAATACAAGGACAGCCTTCGCCGTAGGCGAATGAATTTCTGTTCCGACCTTCCCACTCATTGTGCATCAGTTCCCCTCGAATTTGTCCGTCGTCGCTCTCGATTACGCGGAATAAATTCACGGACGCGCGAATCGGGACGGGCTAATTATTTTGGAGAATCCTCGTATCTTCGTGGTTCGACGGGATTACTATTTAAGTAGCGAAAAAAAAAATCCAGGTGGCTTAGCTGGAACCGAAAAAATGTGCAATCGATACCGGCACTACGGAGTGGGTCGAGTATCTTAAAGTTGGACACTTGAGGCGTCACCTGGAACGAGCGTCGAGTTGGATCACTTAGCTCGTTACGAGGGTAATTCAGAACCCGTCGACGTGTTTGAGGTCGCCGACGTAGAGATAGGATGGGTTCATAGATACACGATTTGAAACGCTTCCCCCAATAGGTGACGTACGTTTCGCAGGTAGCGATAATTTCATGCCCGGTGCTTTCACCAAGTTCCCAAAGTTGGCAGACCGTCCAAATTGTCGGGGACCGATTAAATCGTTCATTCCGTCGCGCAGAACATACCTAGTCGAATCGCACGGATCTCCGCTACAAAGGGTATTCCATTTTCGTACCTGTGCAACACGTTCATTTTCGTATAGGGTGGAACGGGACCGTCCGATCGGAAAATTGCATTTCTTTATCTAACATATTTTTTTCCGTTAACGCGGCACGAACGATATCAATTTATTTAAACTTTTATGCAACTTTCCAGCAAGGACAGTCAATTTACGATAGAAATAAACGGACTATAAAATGAACTACTTGAAAGAAATTGTTTCATCGAGAGAAAATAGCTTTTCTAACGGGCTGACAAAAGATTTAGTCGCATCCCTGTAATAATGGCGAAATTCGTACGGGCCAGCACAATCGAACTTGTCGAATTGACACTTTGCGAAAGCGATCCCTCGCAATATACCGACGAGAAAAAAAACAAAAAAAAATACAAAAAAGCATGGTAGAAAATTGTACAATCTCCTGGTTCCCGTGTCCGCAATAAGAAACCCGCCAGAATCTGTGCAACGCGGCCGGTAGTTCCGCACTTCCCATTGAATATAAAGGACGACGCGCGATACGACATACATACCTACGTACAGGAAAAAAGCGAGCAGCCAATAATAAAAAGGACTTCTTATTGGACGATGCCACGACTTGGAGAGTTTTTGAACGTAGCTCGCAAAAGCGCACAGGGGGTGGAGTGAGTATATTTAGTGGCAGCGGACTCCACCCGCTGTCCGCCCAATATTAACTCGCGCCATAATGCGCTAAATTCCTACCACCATTCCGGGCATCCTTCCTTCCCCCGGAGCAAGGGCTTTAAATCTCTCTCAGCGCCGAAGTAAGCGGCAACCTGTGCCGCGGCTCGTATATCCTTAAGTCCGTTTCGAACAATCGTCCGCTCTTTCTTTTCCTTTCTCTTCCGCAGTTATGCCCCGGCGCGGCCGTGCGAATTTCGCCCCGACAGCGGAGGAAAAACGGACACCCCCGAATTGGGCGTTTCCTCTCGCGCGACTCCAATTTCTTTCGCGTGCAACCGGGGGAATTGGGTTGCTCGTAAACGCGCGAAATTCGCCGCGGCTTCGAGGGTGAATCGTTTCGCGAAAATGATCACGGATTCGAGGCGGACGAATAAAATCGACACGATCCACGAAAAAGTATTGGACCGGGGGGACGAGTTCGTTCGCTTCCCGCGTGTGCACGCATTTTGATAAGTACTGTCAGCATGAATTTATTCGCACTGGCTGCAACGACCAGAATGATATTCAGATTCTTCGAAAAAAGCATTTTCAAGAATGAGGAATGACAATTGTCGCGTATCTGTATTGCGATTAGCGTACGCAATATTAATTATCGCCACGTTTCATTCGTACAACCAAAACCAGCTCCTTCTTCAATTTAACCGGAACGCATCTCAAATTCTCGTTAAACGAAAAAATCTAAATTGCCTGGTCGACGACAGTCAAAAATGCCCTAACCATCTAGACGAAAGAAAAAAGACGACCGTAATCGATTGGCCCTGAGAGCCACGGTGGCGCGGCGGCTCGTCGCCGAGCGCAACCTCCATCAATTTCTCGGACACCCGGTACGTAAAGGACGTAAGTAGGTTCGCCGCATTACATTTATCTCGGTGTAACCGCCCGTGCGGGCCGAGGCTGCACACCAGGATGCATTGATTATTCGCCGCGTAAAGCCCGGCATTACCAAAGTCTCTACCATCCTTTATCCGCGACTCGCGCACCTGAATGCATCCTCCACGGTCTCCGTTCCCTTGCCCGCCGCCTGTTCGTGCTCATCCTTCGTCCTCGCCCTTTGACTCCGCGCACCAGAGACCACCGCCTCCGCTTCGCGATGGCCGGTCGGCTGGCCAAGTTTTTGCGCGGCGATTTATATATCGGCCTCAATTAGTCATGCGACAAAAGACGTGTTGGTTTCCACTCGGTGCCTGTGGGAGAGCGATCTGCTTCGCTGAGCCCCGACAATGGCACCGGCTCGAGGCTGTCCGGGCACGCTGTCATCGGGCGCGGACCGTCTTATCGTAATAACGCCCTTTGGACATCCTCGATAATACGCGGCCGGATCGTGCCGCGATACCGGCGTGACGAGGAGAGCCAGCGCAGCGTTTTTATTGCGCTCGATTAAAGGGAGTGTCGCGCAGTTTAGGGACAGTCGCGGGAAGACCGAAATTGGCCAACTGCGAAACGGTTTTCGTTTTTCGTAGAAACTTTGGAGCACGATCGATATTTCGGTGGGATCGCGTGGAATGTTCGGCACGAACGAGGTTTCGAGAAATAGGAAGCGTTTTTCGAATATCTCCAGGACTGCCGCGCCCTCCGAATTCTACCTACTTCAGAATCGTCCGCGGCGTTGCTGTCGTTAACGATTCGATCGCCGAGCGAAATTCATTTAAACGCCCGAAACTTTCGATCGCGCCGCTCTAAACGATTCGCCCGTAATTGTATCACGGAAGACGGAACAACATTTCCCCCCCGTGAATCTCGGTGAAAGCAGACGAAAATAAAATCACCGCCGACCCAATTCGATTGTACCAACAACGAGCTGCGCGGTGTGTAACGTGCAATTACCTATGCAAATGCACGGCGACCAGCGTATTTTTTTTTTTCCACGGATCCCCTAAACGCAGCGGCGATACACAACGATCAAACGATCGCGATCGGCGTTTTCATCGCGAAGGGCCTAACCTCGTCCATTTAAAACGATAGGAAGAGCGGCCGAGCGTCGCCGCGCTCGGCGTGCTTCCCATTAAATTCATCGACGGGCCGACCGCTGGAAAGCATCCTGGAAATTCACCGTGTGTAACTCGCTTACGTTACATAAATGACGATCAACTAAATGCACGTTGGCCAACTGTTACACGCTTCATCCCGGCCGATGCAATTTATGCAAACACGGACACGCTTTGCCACGACCGTGCGAAAGACAAACGAGTTTCGTCGGAGGATCTATATGGAAATTAGTTGGAAACATGCTGCCGCGAAAAATGTCGGTATCTACACGTGTACAGAGTGCAAGCGCGTGTTACATTTAAGGTACGTCGCCGCCCCTTTCGTCGCTGCCTATTTCGTTTCAAGCTATCGTCGGACAGCAAGGAGGCCAAACCCGACGGACGAAAGTCGCTATCAATGACCGTTCTTGATAATGCCAGACGATACAATTATCTTACGCAGCGGTCGTATCGCGAGGTACGGCGAAGGGGAAAGGAATTTATGCACTCGTTAGTCGGGCGTTACCGTAACGGGCGGCCACTTGATACGTGGCTCACGTAAATTCGTATGAATACGTATTGCCGTATTAACATTGTTGCTCTCTATCTCTCTCTCTCTCTCTCTCTCCCGTCGAAATCGAGCGTGGCACCAGATTCGCGAACCGTCGATAATTCCATGCGAGCCGCGATTCACGATTCGCCGTGGAACGGCGTCGCGTGACTGCCCCGTCGCTATCTTGAACGTCAGAAAACAGTATCATGAAATTTTTCCGAATCGCGAGGCGCACGCATTTGCATCAGAGGCAGGAGCACGCGCACGTGAGTTCAAGGTCCCACGCAATTCAAGGTTTTATGCGTTTTTCAACGAGGAACGGGTATCTCGGAGGCAGAGCCCTCGCCACGGTAGTCGTTAAACTTCTCTCGGAGAGTTTAGTGCCGCCTGCGTATTTTTTATTATTTAACGAGACGCCTAATAAGGTCCAGTTGCTCCTTCGTTCTGTGCAATCGTCCCCCCCGGACGGCCCGCTGAAAAATGCATTTAATTCGGCTAAGGGGGAGGCGAGCTTTTGAGCGAATTATTTCGTTTATTCGCCGGTTCCCTTCGAACGGCGATCCCGAGAATCGTTCACCTCGCGTAACCATTCGAGACAGGCTAATATCAATGCCTGGCGGAGGAAGTCGAAATAGAATTTACCATGGGGAAACAACTCATAGAAAGACCGAGGCGAACAAAATGGGGCGGTTACTCGTCGTAGGGGATAGCACTGTGGCCCTTTCGTCCCGGGATAGAAACATTTTCGTTCGGGGTACTCCAATCGAAGCGCTCGGTGGACAGCATAGGATAACGATGCAAAGGGAGACGGTCGAGGAAAGGTGAACGCCGGGGGATGGTCGGGGAAAGTGTCTTAAGCCGCGTCTTTGCCTCTCAGAAATCCTCCCCTCGCTATGCTCCATCCGGCCTCTCTTGTGCGCCGTACACATTCGTCCACAAAGACGAGCCGTGGCAAGGGCGAAAACTTCCCTCCACAAAAGGCTGACCGAAGGTTGGGCCGGAAATAAAATGAAATCCGCCGCGCGCGAAAAGCCAGCCACGTTCACGATGCTCCGAGCCTCGAATAACGTTTTCCTCTTGTTGTTGGCCTCCTCCGCCCGTGAAGACCATTTCCTTCCCGTTTTCTTTCCAACGGGATCCAGTACGGCCGCGTCGTTTTCCCGCAACTTCATCGTAACCCCCCTCCTATTCACGGCCGCGTCCAATATCTGGCCGAGCCCTCGATTCATTCGTCGGAATGGAAGTGGGCCGGAGGCCCGCCGCTGAATTCGGACGTGCACGAGCGGAAAAAGGTAAGCGAACCGGGACGAACGAATCCCGGGACAAAAGTATCGCCGACGAGTAATGCCGATGCGCGTACGGATTTCTTACGTGCTTGCGCACGCTAAAGATCGTACTACGTGAATGGTATGCAGCCGCCGCCGCTGCAGATGATCGGGGGAACCATTCCCAGCGGAATAGCGGCGTGTAGAGATCACAGATTGTTTCCCCAGGTTTTCGAGGGGATAGGTAAATGGAATGAACCCTTCGTGTTCGTTCTGCCCCGATCATTCACGGATGATAAAAGAGATCGGATCCGCTGCTTCTCTGATTGAAAATGCATCGACTTATATTTTTTCGAATAGACGGTACACTATATTTCTATTGTCTCGTCGTAAATGCGATGGGATTGTAAAGGCTACCCCTCCCCGGCCCTCCGCCCCCCCCCCACTTCTCTCGGGGATAAAGCGATGGTCCAGTTATTAGAGAGTCTTTAAAGCCGGGACAGACAGGGTATAATCGACTCTTGTTGATCTCCCTCCGGGGACAATGGACCTTGTATAAAGGAGCGTTAACACAATGTCGAAAGGTAAAGCCAGGCGTCGTGGAAGGTAAAAAAAAAAAAGAAGAAAAGAGGTCAGGACATCGTTTTAATTGGAAATGAAGGGGGCCGCGAGGCGACAATAAAACCTTAACGCCGCGCCCGGTGCCGCCGGTAACCGAGGTGAAAATCACAGGCGGCTTAAGTGCCTCGTTGTATCGACTTAATTGAAGGAGTAACCATAAACTCGACCTTATCGCTCCCTTTGACTTCCTTCCCTGGCAAATCCACCGTTACGCTTATCGCGACACCAATGTACTCTGGCCTTTTTCTTACGTCCAGCCCTCCCTTTATTTTCTTACAGTTCGAGGGGGGTTCGAGCCACGACGAATGCGAGTTTCGTGTCCCAATTCACGGCACACGGCGAACGCGTATCGCATTCGAGAGGCAACATTATCGATTCTGTTTTCCCAGGTCTGATGAAAAATTAATACCACGCCAGCGAACCGTCGATGGAGTTCCGTGTCTTCTCTTCATTTTTTTTGTTTCTTTTCATCCACGACTGCATCCTTGTCCCCTGTCCTATCTCCCTCCCTCTCTCTCTCTCTCTCTGTCTCCCTTTCTGCCTCCACCCCTTTCTCTGCATCTTCGTCGACGTGCCCTGCCCCGATGCAGCGCGACACAAATCACATTATCTCCGTATCGTTGGCTCGGACACGCGACTACGTGGACAAAGGGACGCGGACGAAACGTGGATTTTCACGGTATCTCGAATCCGTGTCCCTCCCCGTTTCCAGCGTGGCCGTTTCACACCGTGAGCCGGCCGTTTCAGCTGGAACCTATTCGTGAGACCCCCTCTCTCTCTCGGCTATCGGTCGCCGCGATTATTTCATAAGCTGACACGAAGCGGCCAAGAAACCAGCTATTTCCAGGTCAATTGATCGCTCGACGAGCTCGAGCTAACCGGTTACTTCTTAGCATGTACCGCGATAGAGGAAATGGAGCTTATCCTATCGTCCTTAATCCATCTCCACTTTCAATCACTGACCAGTCGGCTGCCAAGATACTCGACCGGTTCGCAACCGTGTTCGACCCGCGTTCAACGAGGCGATAGCCGTCCCCGTCTTCCGCGTCGTTCGCGTAACGTCGTTCTGTCCCTCTTCGACGGGAAAATTGGTCGAACTTGGCGCTCAGCTGTACGGAAGGAGATGTACCGTCGCGAATGTAATCCCGTCCGTTCCAGCGACAAGAAAATCGTGCCGCGGCCGCGACGCGTTCCGTGAGAAACGGGTCGGACTCGGGGATGAAAATGGGGCGAGTTCGCGTTCGTGATTGTTACGCGCGGTATTTGCAAGTCGCGTTCCATATGCAAAGGGCAACGGCGTCCAAATCGAAGAACGTTTCAGAATGGAAGTTTATTTCGTTCGACGCGGGGAGAAACTGGGACGACAGAGGCGACCAATGTCGGAACACGGCAAATAAAAATCACCATCCGTTTCGTGATCCGTCGAACGCGTTTACTTTTCCTCTCTTTTTTTTTTGTCCCCCCCTCTTCCGTATTTTTATCGATTTCCAGCGCGACAGCCGGTCCAACGATTTCGATTGGTCCAGTGAGAATTAGTTTAAACGAAACCGCCCGCGTAATTCCTTCTGTGGAAAATGAAAAATAAGGGGAGAACATACCGGGGCGTTCTTCCCGAAGCTTTATTTCAATCGGAAAAGCTGACGTAGAACCGTTGCCACGCGGTAGAAATCTCGTTTTCGTTATCCTTTTCGTTCCGTGCCCAGACAGAACGGTCGGGCAAAGACATCTTCGATGCAACGTCAAACATCATTACACAATATTCAAAGGATGAAAAAGCACGTGACACGAAGGGGTGGCGGCTAATGTAGCGTGCGAGATAGATGGGTTACCACAGCGAAAGTTAATTCGCGTTTGCACTTCGACGACCAACGGATCGATCGAAAGCGTCGCTCGTCCGTGCGAATAACGGTCACCGCAACCGTTTCCTAACGACGTCGTTATCGATTTGTCTGTACCAGACGCAACTTTATAAAGAGCAACTTTATTAACCTGTTATCGTACATACAACCCTTGTATACCTTGATGTATCTCCCTCCCGCTTTCCCGAGCGACGAGAGCGAGCGAAGAAAAATCGATATCCCTCTTGGAATGCCCTTTATTTCGCGCTCCTCCCTTGACGGACGCTCTTCGAGTCAGACGCCGCGAAGCGACAAGGAGATCCACGGCGTGCGTCCAGAAACGTTTCGTGTGTCGAATGGACAATGTCTCGTTCAGTTAGCGTAACGAACGCAAACTAATTAACAAGCCATAAGTCGATTCCAGGCAGCAACGAATTCAGAGCCGTACACGTGCCGATCGAGCAGATCTAGAAGTTAGCCCTCGAACAGAGACGCGACGTACTAATTAAAGGGCAACTTCGGAATGCAGGCTGCGGTGCAGCGCAAGACCGATATAGAGGCGACCGGAATATTTGCCCATGTAAATGGAACCTTTCCCGGAACATCTATTCCATTCGAACCTCATAGAGACGGCTTGCTCGCGTTTCAAAATCTATCTGCATGATTGCAGGACCCAAGATTATGTCCCGCTGCATGCGGCAAAGCGATTTCCATTAATTATCCTTATTATAAAGCCGTTCCGCGAGTATGAAAGCAACGGCGGAAAATAATCTAATTGAGATCGCAATGCCGGCGACGACTTAACGATTTTACGCGTTACGATTGCTGCGGATCGTCCACGATAGAGCCACCGCGATAATTGAAATCCTGTTCCCGTACGAGCGATTATATTGTAACCTACATTTCTTCCCTGTCGACGCTCAATGTTCAGCTGCATCGAAGCAGCTCGGTGGCCTTATCAATCAAATAAAGGGTATAGGCAGGCACCAGTCGTTTGCGGGTACGACTCGGTCGTCCATCGTTGGAATTACCACAATAAACCTGTGATACATGAGAAAGACCTAAATAGCCTTGCGCTGCGCTCTATCGTCGTCACTTACAGATGCAGGGCAATTTTTCAAAGGGCGAAAAGAAAACCGTTACGTTGCCTCGAGCGTCGTGCTGTAATGGTCGGCGGGATTGTCAGTGTGTTATTATACTTTCTACATAAATATATCAGCGTCGTTTCCACGTAAGGTAACTTTAAACGGGGCGAATGAATACAACGATCCGGCCGCCTTTCCAGCGTTCCTATTGCACACGGTTTTGTCGAGCCGAATTGCGGAAGATAGGAGTAAAGTACACCGTAATGTAACCGACTACTTATCGGGGAAAGAATTTCCACGGCGCCGTTCTATCATTTTCGAACGAGCCAACTGCGCCCACGCGTTTAACGCAATTACCAAGATACACCCTTGTCGGTATTAGATCCTATTGAGCGATCCGCGAAACCGCTTACGTAGCGGCGAAAGTTTTTCTAACTACCGTTCTAACTTCCAAACGGCCGTAGAAAAATGTTTCCAGAAATAAGAGTCGGCCGGCTACGACTTGATAAACTATCCATTGAGCAACTTCTCTCCCCAATCTTCCCCCTAATAACCGAATCGAAGGAACGTAAGCTTTTATTGCCGCCCCCTCCTCGTCCCATCGAACAAGAAGTTAATGGTTACTTTACTGTGTCGCAAATAACAGCGATGAATCTTTCCGACCCCCTCGCGCGCCATGAATATTTTAACGTTGAGAACAGCCCTGTCATTCCGTATCGACCGAACTATCGATGGTAACATAAAAAAAAACAAAGAAAAACCAGGAAGGAAGAACCACAAAAAATTAAGATAATCTGTTGGGTCGTTTGTAGCGGCGGAGCATGTTCAATTGAATAACAGGCATGAAAAATTTACACGGGATGCATCCGTTATTGATTAAGCCTCTGGGACTCAACATAAAGTAAGGGTGCCCTCGCGAAGGGAGCCCGAGTGGTTCCCGAGGGTGTCTATCCGTCCGTACGTCGTTCTCTCCACAAGTCTGAGAGCGTATCGTGTACCCAGCCAACGAAAGACACATAAGTGTTAGCATGATACCCCCTACCCGCTAACAATGTCGCTGACATGAGACAGACTGAAAAGGGTGGATTTCCTCTGGAGCATCAAAATGCACATTCCACGGAAACCTTGCGTTTCTGGAGCAACGAAATTGTATGCAGGAATTTTTCTAAATTCAACGGGCCGTGATATACTCGGCGCATTAAGCGAGAAAAGCTTTGCAGTGACTCTATCGCAATTATTATTTGCTCGTCGTAATAAACAAATGTCGTCGCATAGTAATATATCTGCAAATTCGAATGCTAAAATGTAGCAAGTCCGCGTAGCAGGACAAAGCGGCGCTCATTCCAGCCTCGATTCCCTGTTTCTCTTCTAAAGTGACATAAGTTATCACGCTCATGGCTTTCATGCATCACTGTGCCCGCGGAACGCTCGGTATATACGCGATGTAAGGGCGAAATGTAGTCTTGATGGCGCGAGGGTGAGAGCAGACGAGGGGTTGTCGCGAAACCAGCGAACATCGGTCTCGACAAAAGGACGATATATTTTTTACGGATCACGATCCGTTTCGGGAACGACTTCGATCGTCTATAAATGTAACGGACGAGCCAAGTGCTTTCTGCACTTTACAGTGCCCCGCGCTACGTTGGCCCTCTTTCCCGTGGCCCGACTCTTTAGACGGACAGTATCTTTCAGGCAAATTGAAAAGTCGAAACTTCGGGACGAGTTCGTATGGAATTTATTGAGCTTTTAAAGTCAACAAAGTTCCACGGGACACGATTTTACATAGCACCGCCGTGTACGATACCGAGTACATATCGGGTCGTTTTAAAATACGCCGAGCAACTTATTGCAACGTTGACTTTGAAACGGTGGCCGCGCGCGTCTGTTCAATAAATTCAATTGAATCTCGGCGCGAGGCACGGAAACACGGACAAAATAACGGAAGGATATTGAACGTAGCCCGGAGAACGTTCGCCAGGAACTTTGACAAACGATGCATCTTCGAAATTCAGAAGTGGTATGATTCCGTGGCTCGCGAAAACCTGCGCTGTTTCGCCAAGTATCGCGGCGCGGAAGACACGTAGTGGGCATCAATTTCACGACTTCCAGGCGTATCCCTGTAATCTGCGCACCGACGTTTATCCCTCCCGACAATGCTGAAATTTTCAATTTCCTGCCCGCTCGAGGACGTTAGCGTCGCTTTCGGAAAAGTTACCTTCACTCTGTCATTTTCGTACGGAATAGCGTGTTGCGCGACGATACCGTGGTTCCCGAAACGGGCAATGACAGAGGTAGACGCGGTGTAACATTCAATTTGACTCGAATAATAGGACGCTTAAGAGGCGGCGTATACGCGTCACCCTTTATCGGGGCAGGATACGCAAGAAGCGTAGTTATTGGATAGATATTTCGCAGGATATATAGATCGTATAAATTTTTATGCAGACGTATATTTACTTCGGGCTGCCAGTACCGCGAATCGGATGGTGCTTCATTCTCCACGGCTTTTCCATGAAAATACGTTCGAATATTCTGCTACCAAATCGCTTTCCTCGAGAAAGAAAATCCACGGAGCAACTGATGTTATGGAAAGCCGGTCTTTCCTAAATGGTATTTGTCAGCGTTCAATTAAGAAACGCTACGTTCGACGTTAACCGTTTTCCTTTCAGATTCGTTTGCCGATCGCGTCTAAACGCAGCGCAAAGAATATATTAATGCCAATCTAATGCAAATAGTTACCGCAACGCAATGTCTTCAGGGAGACGTTCGTCATAGTAAGCCTTTTTCTTCCCCGAGAAAAATAATACTACAACCCTCTTAGTTCGCACTCGTCGACAGCGCCGATCTATATACCACACTACGGGTGGGTGTTTGCCCTGCCACCCTTAATTTCCCATCAAACATGTATCTTTTCCGCAAGCGGGAGGGTGCGCGAGTAAAGAAAAGACGAGCAGCGGATGCTGTATCGATTGAAATTTAATATCGGGTCCCCGATGTAGCGGGGATCTCTCTCTTGTAAATAGAGGGTGAACGCTGTCCCCTAACGTTTTTATCGGGGTGCCTTGGTCTACGATTTCACGGAACATTCGCGCGGGGAGAAATCTTTTCGAGCGGGCGGCGCTTTGTGCTCGCCGGCCCCGAGCGTCAAATCCCAAGTCATCGAGTGCGCCGGGAACAAGAAGGTGTACTTTTCCGCGAAGCAGGGGAACGTAAATATCCATGGGAAATATTTATAAACCAGTTCGACGTCTCGCGCGACGGCACGGGGAATCGTATTCACGTTGCATCGGGCGTTCGACGAATACGCATCGACGGATAACACGGAAAGTAACGAAGCCGACGAATGCATAATGCAACGAAGAAATTACGAGTTCAATCGGGCCAATAAATTGCATATCATCGGTCCACCGTCCGCGCGAGCGCGCGCGAGCGCGCGCGCGCACACACGTGTAGCGTTTCCATGCAGATTTATCAAGACGATAAAAAGCCTGATATCGGCGATCACGGCCCCTCATCGGAGCCGATGGCCCTGCTTCATTCGTTGCACATATTTAAGTACCTCTTCCAACCACTCTGAATCGACACACGACGGCGGGTCCGCGGATAACGAGGACGTTCCGTACTCAGATCCAGTCGGACAGTGGCCAAGGCTTTACCCTCTCGACGGTCCACGGAGCATAATCGACTTTAAACGATCGGCCTTGCCGATCCTCTGGACATCGTTAGGCAACCGCGATACGGAGGACGTCGATGATCGGTCTCATACATACAGGAACGAGAATTCTGCGGCGACCGGCAATGGCCAGGAAGCCGACGTTGCGTGTGCCGCCCAATTTTAAACGAGATCGAAACGGCAGGGGGAGACAGAGGAGAACGGCGAGAATATGTCCGGCGAAATTTTGCGATTCGTGAGAGGATCGGCAGGGATTCTTCGCACGAATTAATTCGCTGTCGACTATTTACGCGGCGGTATGTACGGTAGGTGAATGGGGGCGGCATAATTCTAATAATATCACGCGCACGCGTGTCCGTGAAACGGGAGGAATTTTATCACGCGACTGAAAGTATTGCCGCCGTGCACCAGGAGCGAGAGCTCAACGAATCTCTCCGCGATAGTAGCTGGCTTGCCGTCGCGGGCGCGCATACGAAACTTCCGAACTGGTTCGAGGAATTCCCACTCCGATAAGAGTAAATCGAAGGGAATCGTAAGGAAATCATTCTGTATTTTTCGTCGCGGGATGCGTCGCGTCGGCACGACGAGAACCGTGAGAATCGAATCGAGCGAAGTGAACGCGGTCTCGCAGGGCGAAATAAAAAAGTGCATAAAATCCGAAAATAAGCATGTTCCAAGACGAGTCGAGGGGGACCGGTGGAAGTTATTGGTATCCACTTGACCCGGATATCGATATTCGTTAGTTTCGTGTAAGTGTCGATTAAGCGGGCGGACAGGAATCCTCGGCGTGACGTCTCGGCGATAAAACGAGAAGGGCGCGGGGAACATGATTTTTCATTTGCGACCGACCCTAGGAGTGGATGGATAACCAAGTTTTAACGAGGTTCGAAGGGCAGACGGGAAGAAAAAGTGATTGGAGGGCTCGCCGGTCCCTCGAAGTGGTCGCACAGTATTTTCTTCTTAAAGGGAGCGAACGATAGGTCGAAAGGCTTCACGGCGCAGCTGGAATTTCGGCCAGACGCGATGCTCCTTCTTTCTGTAGCAAGCTCCGCGGGAACCAGAATCGTGGCCCTACATTACCCCGTGCATTCCGCGTTACATTACACCCTGGAGCAGAATTTAGAGCAACCCGCGAGAGGGGCGATGCAGCCCTCCCGTAACGCATCGCCAAATCGACTTTCTTACGACGATCTACGTTATCCTTTACGCGAGAGTATCGCACGCCGAGATAAAGTACCGACTGGTTGCTTCCAGATTTTCCGCGGAAACCTTTTTCCCCTGCCCCGCCCTTCCTGCCCACAGAACGGTGACAAACTGTCGCGGCTTTTATGCGCTTTGCACGATCCGGTCGATGTACCGGATAGCTTCTCGGGAACAATAGGCAGCGTCACTTTCAGCGGGGACACTGTGAATATTCTGTCGGGTCGCTTCAACCCCTATACGGGTGTTCGCGCCTCGCGTTTATTTTCGTGGCTTTTACGGGAGGCGAGCTCGGCGTGTCCAATCGCGTATTGCCGAAATATGCCGTTGGAACGTTCGAGCGTCGTTTTCCGGAGAACGTAAGTCTCGCCCTGGAGTAATGGCAACGACACCCGGCAATGGTGAAGAAAGAAACGACGCGTCGAGCGGGCAGAAACATTTCAGAGAGCGGTGGCAAGCGTTTGGCGGACGAATGTCGTAAAAATTCGTCTCGTTTGGCGTCTTGGTTTCGGTGACAAAGACCTCGACGAGTTTCGGAGATGATAACGTGGCGGTTTATCTAAATGGAGCCGACAGAGAGAGATGAGCTATCCGATCTGGCCCCTCACCTTGACACTGGGGAGATTAGTCGCGTCCCCCTTACTCATTTTGGCATCGGTATGAAAATCCTGCCCGCTTTTTCTAGGGGAACGTTTAAGCGCGTCTCTGGCGTCATTCAAACGTCAAAGGCACGCAACAGCGGCCCGTTCGAGCGAGCGTCCATAAAACGCAGCGTTTCAACATTGCGTCTGATGACAACAGTCGCTAAGTATAAAGTAAATCGTGCGAAAGAAAATAGCTTTCGGGGAGGAACGGGCTGACGAAGCTCGCGAAAAATGGGAGAGGAGATCCGCGGGGGGGGGGGGGGGGGTGAACGTAAAGAAAGCCACAGACAAGAGAAACTAATTTTCTATAGGTTACGCGGGTACACGTAAAGGGTACTTGATTTTAATTTGCTTTCCTTTAATACTGCCTCGTTCCGCCGTTCGAGGCAGATCCGAATGGAATTCTCGCCGGCGCAAAGAATAGGAATACCGCTCTGTCGGGGTCAAAATGAAATGGTTTATTCCATCGGGGAGAAATCAGCGAGAGCGTGTGCAGTTTCGTTTATAAAATTAAATAAGGATAAACCGGATTTTGTTTCGCTCGATTCGACCATTCGTCAGTGGCGTTATCGCCGGCACAAAATCTGGATAAATATATTCGCTTGCTTTGCCACGTGATCAATTTCAAGTGCATTTTATCACTGGTCGTGAATCGTTCATTCCCCATGGAAAACTGCATGGATCGATGTAACGAACGCTGAAATATTGCACGGAAATGCCGAAATCATAAAAATTAACAAAAGCACCGACATGCTCCGCCCGTTTTATACCGTTCGAAATTCATAGCCCGATACGTTGCATGCGAAAACAACAATCATATATTATAATATCCCTTAAGAGGGGAGCAGGTGATTGAAACTGGATCGATACTTCCATGCGAGATCGCGTTTGCTTAATATCGAATATGTTCTTGGCCTCCTGGCAAGTGACATTTACTGTCGCGATAATTACCCTAATAAGAGTCCCGGGAGCGAGATCGCCGCCACTAATGAGATTGTAAAGATAGCACTATGACACGGCCGGGGGCATCGTGAAACGAATCACTGATCCTACTCATCCGAAGAACCAAAGTACCCCAAAGGGAATATCGAGGTTTATTACTGGGAATGTCATCCGTCCATTCCCGCAACAGTATCCGTGTATAACAAGATTCTGCGGCTGGTGGTTCCACACCCACGCTTCCGCGTCCGTGAAAAGTCGTTCCAGCGAAATCACCGCGACGACATAATTTCCCCGATCTCATCAAAGATTACAGCGGCCAAGAGCAAACACGGCTCGGCCAGAGAGAAAGACAAATTGAGTACGGGGAAACGCAATGCGGCGCGCCGCTCCGGCCCCGCTGCTCAATGGACTTTCTCTCCCTTTTCCTTCGCGCGTTCTACGTTGTAAGCAAATTCCTCCCCGTCGCAAAGTAGTCCCTCCGATTCCTCCTTGCACGGTAGGTACTGTAAGCGCCGGGTAAAACTTTGGTTTCTTATCTGTTTTGCATGGTCGGCCGGTGCGTGGAACGAGAAAGTTAGTTGGATGAGAAACGGGAACCGAGCGAACGAGAAGAAAAAGGAGAGATTCAGAGAGGGGTAGAAGGGAGGAAAGGACGATGGTGGAGAGGGGAAAGGGGATACGAAAGGGTTGAAGGAAGACGTTAATGTAATCCACGGCGTGTTTCCGTGTTTGTCGCTAGTTTTAATCTACCCCGCGCCACGGTTGGATTCGGCGCCTCGTTTAACGTAGACGAAGCAGGGCGGGGGAGGGATGTAATTATAAAAAGGAAGGAAACGAGGAACGGTCGGGAGATGACGAAGGGCTGAACGCCGGCTTATAATCTAACTAGTCATTGCCATCGAGCCGGTATTACGCCAGTCGCGATAGACATTTTTCGTACGGAGGCCGTCGAAAGCGATCATCCCTAACGCGGCCACTTTATATCTCATTGACGGCAACGAAACCGGGCCGCGTGTTAATATTCGTGCGCGAGCAGAATTTAGGCGGGTGGGTCGTCGATCGTTTCTTCGACGTTATATAAATTTCAATGCCGCCGTCGAGTGCTCACGGCGGGGCTGTTAACCGGAGGAGCCGGATTGATGAAACGCAAATAGTTAATGCGCCACTGAGAACCGGTAATTTCCTTTGATCCTAAACACCCTTTAATAACTCGCGCGTAAGCAACATTAGCTGTCAGGACAAATATGCATACACCGTAGGAAGGATTACGGTTAATCTCGCTACAAAGATTTTCGTAAGATTCCATTTAAGGTAGTTCGGGATACAGGCGGGTGCACGAAAAGCAGAGCTTTATATATCCAGTCGTTCCCGTTTCCCTGCAATATTCTCCGCGGAACCTACGGTGAGCATTTATGGGTCACTGCTACAGACCCGAGCAGACCTGGTATATTCAAGGTTCTAAAGCTTGAAGCGTCCGAGGACGCTCGAGCATTACCATATTAACAAGTACACTATCCAACTCGGCTGGGTCTGAAAGAGGTTCTCTATCAATTCGTTACTTAAGTGCGCCAAGGAGGAGAGAAGCAAAAAAAAAAAACACAAGGGGGTAAACAAATTCTTCGATCTTCTACGTGCTAATTAATTACCATAACCTGGGCCCAATTTTTTCTGTTCGTCGCGCTCTTCCCTTTTGTTTCCTGCCCTCCGATCGAATCCATATTTATCGATCACCCTTCCTGCATAAGGCGATAATGAATTTGTCATGCAAATTAATGACGATGCCCTCATTGATAATCCACCGTCGTTACAAATACATCGTCGCTGCTTAATTATCGTACTCGAATTCCACGCGAGGGCACAATGCGAACGGCATTACTTCGCAGAGCGACAGTTATGCCATGAATAAACGCTCGCCTCTTAACGAGCGTGCTGCTTTAAGCTGTACAAACTTTGGTGCTCGAAGAGCTTCAAGCTTGAGACATCGACGATTCGTTTATGCCGGCCGAGTGGCCGAACTTTTCTGATAATCCATTGAACATTCTCGAAACCGCCAATGTTCGCCCCCTCCTGCAATCTTTTCACTGCTTCCTCGCTATCCGGCTACCTCTGTTTTGCTCGTTGCTGCAAAGATTCCTGTTGTGCAACGGCGAACGCGTACATATCTGGTGTACGTATGTATCCATAGAACCGAACAGCGGGGGCTCAATTTTAAAGTAGCCCAGAGAAAAGTTGTAAGCAGCTTCCATCGGCGAGAGTAGATCGTGGAACAGGAGCCAGTGGGGATACAAGCGGGGGGGACTTATGCTCGAAGCAACCCCGTTGGCTGAGCCAAACACAACTCAAACTGCTCGGACTAACAACTAACAGCATAATGAGAAAGTTTCGTGGTATTCGGTTAAAGAAACTATTGGAACTTAAGTGTGCCGATTCGACGACGCGTATCCGGCGCGGACGCAAGGATTGATAAATACAATTTCGTGGAGTTGCGTTCGCGCTGTGTTGCGAAACAGAGGGGGAATAACTTGCCTGATAATCGACAATTCTGCGATACTCGCACGGATTTGATCGAGCGGCGCAAGAACGTTCAATCGGAACGAAGTGAAACAATCCAGTTGGGTAGGACTTGTAAATGATACGGTGGCGCCGTGTCTTTGTCTTTCGTTTCGTTTCTACGGCGTTGACCGTCTGATAAAAACGTGTCGCGCTTGGAAGCTACACGATTCGAGGCGTTTACAGTCCCGGTTAAATTTCAGTGATTCCGTCGAACCGAATTTGAGTAGCCTTTGGCAATTCGAGCCGCTCGAGCCGTGGAAGGGGGCTGGCAGGAAATAGAATAACACCTTTCCCCGTCGATTCGTAAAATTGCATGTAACCACCCCGTTCTACACATCCAACCGCCAATCCTTCAATCCCCGCAATCGTATACCCTCTTTCAACCACTCTCCCTTTCTAGCTTACGTTGCCCCTTCGGCGATCGTTTCCTGCGCTGGGAGCAGCATTATATATTGATTGGATAACAACTATTAGGTAACGCCACGGGTAAATAAGATTTCTTAAAGTAACGCAAACTTGTGGTTGCCGTATTTGTACGCCTTTCGCTTCGATCAAGATGCAATTTTGTAAAAGGCTTCAATGTTAATGCGACACGAAGAATAGAGCGCAAAGTACACGATTAATGCCCGCTGCCACCGTTCAGTTAAATCGTATACGGTACACCGGGATAATATTCCGTAACTTTATCCTGTCGAAGAGGAAGGATAACGACAGGGAAACATCGTAAACTACTACGGTGCGTCCATGAATCGAGCGCAGATCTGGAAGACAATATGAGGAGGATGGTAACCGGATCCCACGCTCTGGACAAGATCATTATGTTCGGGGGAGTTTGCGCAATCGAGAATTAACGATCAGACAACGTTACACGAACGTAACGTTCGGGAGAGATATACTTTGTAGCAACCAGTGGACACGTATGTTCGTTTCGTCTTTGGAATAACTTGCGCACACGGTTAACGAACGACCGGCAATGGCCCAAGTGTGTTCCAGAAATTTATATCACGCGAAATAGCACTCGCCTTGAAAATAGTACGGAACAGTCACGATGATGGAGGAATTCGTTAAGATACCGTGACAACTAACACGACCGTGCTCGATCGGGAGAAATATCGCGAGTCTCACCTGTATGTACGTGCAATCCACATACGGGGTCTTACGTTTACCGGTGCCGAAGAGTTACGATGGAAACGAGTGAGGCGAAAAAACGCGAGATCCCTACACGCGGTTAACTACCGGCGAGGTCCGGTGCACGGCGAACAGGTAAACCGGACCAGCGGGGGACCTACACCTGCGCAAAAATATAGGAAAATTCCCTTACCCTAAACGTCGCGCAAGTGTCAACGAAATCTGCATACACGTACCCCCTTTAATACGCTTGCAAGTTGCGCAAAGTCAACAGCGGTTTAGCGAAAGAAACTTTTCAGAAGCGATAGGTTTTCTGCGCATATCGCGGGGACAACGGGTTCGACGTGAAGAAGAGGAGCGGCGCGCACATAAGTCCACTAGGTATACCGGCGTCCAGTGTGTCTGCGAACAGGTAAACCGGTCGATTCTTTATTTTCTCGTTTCGTTTTTCTCCTTTTATTTCCCCCGTTTCACGCAGTCTGTCCTCCGCGCGGCGCCCTCGACGCCGTTCCAGGGAGGGAAGCATTTTTATCGGGCGGGTCTTGGACGCTCGCGGGAGCGGTCCCGAGGCCCGAACCGGGTTACCTGATACCAATGAATGAATACCCCGTATCCACAATGCGTTCGCTTACTCCTCCGCTCCGCCGCGGCCAACAAAAAGAAGCCCGTCCTCGCTCAGCTTTTACCGCGCGCCGTACCAACACCCTTCCACGGCCGAGTGTCACGTTCGACGGTCCTGCAGTTGCACACGCACGTGCATCGGTGCAACGTCGAGGCACGCCCCGCGCAGCCAGCCGCAGGAACGGAGTCACAAATGGGGTGGTTGTGATACAGGGAGAGAGAAGGTTGCAATTAGCTAATCTCTCGAGTAGAAGCGATAATTGGTATAATCGATGCACCAATTAGAGAGAACGCGAAACTAACGAGATTCGACCGGGCCACCCCGCGCAACCGTTCCATCCCTCTCGCTGTATCTAACAGCCTCCCTTTCTCCCTCTTTCTTGTCCCATTCGTCATTTACGATACCGCTCGCCGTACGAGATTTCGGCCACTCTTCACTCTTATCGTTGTACCCAACCGCCATATCGAATCGGTGCTTGCGAGAAAGCAGATGGCCTCGAATCCAAGAAGACCTTTTCCACCGACCATTCCGACGGATAATGGCTATTCGATAAGAATTACTCCGGATAAAACCCAGCCGAATCAGGCTCCCTGTAGACCGGCCGAACTTTCGGCGGAATTCAAGAAAGAAGCGTAGCTGCCTGCCGCTGATGCGACGTGCGAAATATGTATATATACGTGCGTCTGTCGACCAGCGAATTTTCGTTCCTTTCTGCGCGGATTCGTTTTTCTCATTAGAGGGCCCCGGTTAAATGGGCGAATGGAGTAGAAGCGGCATGGACGATTTGGAACGCCAAGGTGAGAATAACGGACCTTTCACACCATGGCCCGCTCTTTGAACGCCAATATATGCAACTACATATGGATGTGTGTGGGCGCATAGAAGCGCGCGTACACGTACAGGCCTGCATTGCGTATGTATGCGCGAACTTTGGTCGCTCGCACGGTCAAAGGGTTAGGATATACCCCCTACGTTTCCCTTTGCAGGGCCAGGAGCACTTTTGTCCCCGGCGACGAGTATATAAGGCACGGAATATGAATTGGCGTTTCACGCTTATTGTGCGACAGGAGGTGAGAGTGTGCCGAATTAATAGCCACTCGAGAGAGAGAGAGGCCCGGGCCTCGAATATACCGTCGTGCTGTCGACTGAAAGGGGAGGCGAGGGTTTTCAGATCTCGCTCCCAAACCATCCGTCGAAAGTGTACCCGAAAAAAGCACGGCGCGAACTAGCCCATGGTAGTTCGTGCTGTGTACAACACTTCACAATGAAGGTGCTCCTCCGTTTTTCAGACTGTATGACGAATCGAATCGGGGGTAGCCTAGCCGGTACGCGTGAAACTCGCAGTTGACCCGGTTGCCTCACGCGTTTGCGGAGCATTCATTTTGCCACGATAATTCTTTTAATAGTGCAAAAGGTACCAGCAGCCTGTTCGTTTACTTCGTTTTAATAGGATATTCTTATTTAATTCGATTGAACGCCTCGTGATATAATTCGTCTTTTTTTATCCTTTTCTTTCCGCAGTGCTTATTTGTCCCTTTAATACCGCTTTAATATCCGTCATCCTTTCGCGTTCTTCCGATCCGTCGATACGCTACGGCCGAGCTGGACGAAAAGTTCATAGACTACGGGTGTTCCGAAAGAGTCGGTTGTTCTTGTTAGACACCTCACAGAGTAGCCGATGGGAATCTTTCCGCGGACCAGTTTCACGCGGCAATTTTGACGTTGCCCCGTTCCCTGTAGGTGTAGGTATGCGAGGAACGGGAAATGAGTTGCGGTGGAATTCTTACGACCGTGCCGAACTTTAGATTGAATTCAATGATAGAGTCCAGAGAAAGAAATCCGACCGAACTTCTCTCGTTTATGGACTCTCATGGATTTCCTGATTCCTTCTTCCTGCGCGTTCTTTTGCCATCGGCATACGATACAGACGTATCCAATTTGCAGCGCGCGACGCGAAATTTTGCGAACGCCCCCGCGATCCGTCGAAAATATAAGTTCCTGCACGCATTCGGCGCGTCTTCTTCCAAATGTCCGTCGCGATAATGTCGTTCCAATCATTCGCGTGCACCGGCTCCGCGCGATTCCCGATTGCCTTTCGTTGCGAGAGTGCCCGGTGACGCGCGTGGCAAACATTCGACGCCGATAAAGTGTTTCGATCAAAACGGAATTAAATGGAAAAGTGGCGATCCAATTTCTCGGCGCGTTGCGCCTGCAGTTCGTCATAATTACATTCAATTAAAAGCCCAGCAGGCCGCCGCTAGAACGCGCGTGCATTGATAGGTATATCGTGGTGTATCCGCTCTAGCGCCGGCACAAGTGCGAAATCGAACTGATCCATGGAGAACCCGTATCTATAATGCATTCTCATGCGACCACCGTGGCCGACACACGAACGCGCTCATACGCGAACGTTCCTACAGATACGCGGGCACGTTTATTTCCGAACGGCGTTCTGTACGTAGTTCCGGCCGTCGACACGACGCGACAGCCCGATCGGGGCACAAAACGGACGCTCCACCGCGTAAACTAAATAATGCATGAGGTGGATCGAACGCAACATTTAAATACGTGTATCCAGATCGAAACGGTGGCTACACCCTTGGCCTTGCACGAACGGGGTGCCACTTTGTTGAACGATCGAATTTCTCAGACGTCGAAATTTCACGGTGCCCCGCGGCGTACGGTATCAAAGGGAAACGGGTGCGCGTTGTTCGTTACGGTTACCGCGACAGATATCGCTATTATTGCGCGCAACGTGTGCATAGAGTACAGAAGATAATCCAGCGGGGCGGTGGGAGAAGTGCGCAGCAAGTCTCGCGCGAAACACGAAGTCATAAAGACCGAGAACGGGTGGAAAAGGGGGGCAAATAGTACGTGGTCGATGTCGCAGTAAAGTACGATCGTTCTTGCATGACTTACGAGCGCATTTATAGGCACGGAACTGGGTTACGCGAAGACTGCTTTAAGAATTTTATTACGAATCCCCAAAACACCTCTGTCACGCTATATACGGGCGAAAGTTTTATACCCTTCCCGTGCTCCGAGTTAATATAGAACTCTTTCGGGTTACAGTTTATAATTTTTATGCCCGGGAGGAACTGTCGCTCTCGCGTTCGAGTTTCACCGTCGTCTCGGATCCCTTATATTTCTCTGAAATTGTCAGCACCTTTCTTTTCGCACACTTTGTCTGGGGAGCGCGTCGTAATGGCGATGGCAAATGATCGTGGCAAATGTATAGTATATCGCCCAGGCTTTTCGTTCTGTTTCCCTGACGTAGGCTGCCATACAGCCATTTGGTGGAACCGGTCATTCGGAGGGTGCACGGTTCAAAGAGAAACACGATAAGAAGCGGATCACGCTGATACATTGTTGATCGGCGTTGCTGTAACTAATCCCTTATAGGAACTGGATCTAGTACTTGAAAGAAACACAGTGGCCTGCTCAACTTTCGTGCCGGTTACTAGAGAAACAAGCCATGGATGCAGCTAACTTGTCAAAGAACGAGGAGCTGTTTGCGCGCCGCTTAAACGACTCGGCGGGTGAATACAAATGAAGTTATCTTGTAAACTTTCGCCCTCCCGTCAACTTTCCTTCGTGTAACGTAATGAGACGCCGATCAGGGGGATCGCCAATGATGCAACTTTCTCAGCGAATCGGGAAAGTGCTAACGGTGGTCCGACGAGCACGGTTGAAATAAATCGGGACAGTCCGAAGAACCGGAGAACTAATTCGCGAGCTCCAACGTCCTAGGCGCAGCGATCGCTAAAAATTTTGTACAACCGCTACGAATCAGAGGCTATTAATATTTAGGGCCGGTCAAAGAACCAAACAATCGTGGCGTAAACTTCTCCTCCAAGAAAGTTCGAATCTAAGGTTTCGCTCAATGACTATATTACAATCTTCTGTATTGCTTCGTACCGTCTACATTGCCATTAAACGCTTTCCTGCATCTGTCTCGTTCTTTCGCGTGACTTTTAGCGAAGCAACGATCATCCACCCTGGATTACGAGCACGTCTGCGAGCATCCTGGACAGCTCGGTACCGTCAAGCTACGGGGGAAAGCGGGACGGTCGGATTGAACGGAAAAGGAAGGCTCGAAATAGAAGGAGGAGGTGAATACAGTCGACCGTTCGAGTTAAGACCCCCGAAGGTACAATTTGGGGGGAAGAAGCGCGAGAAAGCATCCGTGGTTCTGCCATGCTGGAGTTTAACGGCACTCAAACTGGAATTAATGTGTAATTAAGGCGCGTTCGCGCAATTGTCGTCGCGAGTGAAGGGCCACTTAAGCAAAGCTTCGTCGAAGGAGCGTTTCGTTGCCCTTAAATCGTTGAAATCGAAATGAATGACGTTGATTGCGCGCTCGAAACCGTTCTGTTCTTTCCTGTGAAAAAAATAACACCTCCCTTATCGTTCCTTTTTCGAACCGCGGTTAACGTCCATTTAATGACCGTTCATCTAAATTGAGCCCTGTAATTTTATCTGCCGGACAGGGCTTTCGTCGTGCAATTACCATGGACGAGTCTAGGTGCGCTTGTGAAAGTAAGAAAGTCCGAAGCCGAGGAAGCGCGGACGAGCGTGTACAACTAGAGAATCAGGGCGGCTAGAAGGGGAGCCAAGGAGGCCGAGAAAATTTCTCGATGGAACTTGCCAAAGAGCTTATCCAGTGGAGACATCTATTCACAGTTTCGGTCTTTGTGGATTTACAAGATTACCAACTTTGCGACCAAGCTCGCGTTTACCTCCGGCGCCCCGCGAGACCCCTCGTTTCGAGTTTACATTTCTCTTCTTTTTTTTTCTCTCCTTCTTTTTGGTAGAAAGCAGAGTCGAAAAAGTTTTCACGGTATTTTTACCACGAACCGAGAACAAATTTGTTTTGACATCAAATCAACATTCATTGACACCGCCTGTACGTGTATCGTGATAATAACAGGAGCCGCGAGCAATAATCGTTGAATTCGATTGCGAAAAACAGCTCGTAAATAAAGGAAGTTGCGTCTTCCCATCTTGTTCTCTTGTTTTGTGTGATACAATTCGTATTACCGGGACGGCAAAGCGATCGTAAAATTTTCCTGGCCAGCGAACTTGAAATTTCATCCCGTAAAACAAACAGCATACGGCCAACGTTATGCTGCGATAACGCACGATGCATAAAAATTTACTTTTAATAATGCAATTTTCTGTCGAACGCAGATGAAAAAGGTGAATGTAAAACAAAACGATGGAATAAAACTGGTAGGTGAAAAAGGATACACGTAGAACGCGCAGCTTGACCCAGTTGACAGGATGGATTTTGCTCGAAACGTGCGCACTTCCACCTGTCCAAATCGACCTAGGCGTCTCGATGCGACACACGCCACGGACTTCAAATGAAAAGCGAACGTTCGAACACTTTTAGTGAAATAAGCATTCGACGTAGTCGAACGACAGGATTACGTTTACTTTAAGGATACCTGCCCGCGGGCGAATAGAGACGCGACTATCAGATTTAAATGGCCACAATAATTCGATGCGCGAAAAGGAGTCACGTAATCGGGATATAATATATCCGCGGCCGCTGCTCGACGTACATGTCCGATGAATTATTATCGGACGGGCACACCTTTCATCATGCTAAATACATATTTCATAATTAAACGCCGCGAAGCGTGTGGCATGCCAAGAATGTCGAACGTAAAAGGGGATCGCGACGAGAAACAAGGGTGAGTTAGAAATTTGAAATTGTTCGTGCCCCTACCGTCGTAAAATCTCACCCTTCGTCAGCTGCTTTAATACAAGATATTTAAGTGCACGTTACATTACTGGCAGTCCTACCCATAAGAAATGACTAATAACCCTTGGAACGCGGAACATTCGCGTTTCACGACGGCGAGGTATTTTTAATTGAAGGCAACCAACACGATTACTCGAATAATTGGTGTAACAAACGAATAATAGTACACGCGACGCTCGATGAAATTTATAAATCGACGTATTTATTTAATTGAATTTTTGCCCAGCTCTTGTCAATTCGACTTGCGCAACGCGAGGCGTACCGGAAGGAAAAACGTAACACGAAGTTTCTCTATAACTACGAGTAATGAAATTCTAATTTTAGATCGCGGGGGGGTTAGCGGGAAGTACACACTTTTGAAGGGATATCCCAGCGCCACTTAAGAGCTTAATTAACGCTACGCGAAACGCGGCTGCTTTTTGCACAACCACCGATGCATACCTTGCGAGCAGCGCTGGTCCAATCCAACCGACATTTCTGCCTCGTGTGTGCACGACGAAGGCCCTTACGTGTGCATGTGTGCGAAAACATCAAGGGAGTTGAAATTAGGTTAGAACACATTGAGACGTCTGGGATGACTCGATTAAATGCAACTCCCATCTGTTTAGATTTGATTATTGCACATCCGTTGATGGCCGTCGAGGACCGATATGGTCCCTGCAGTATACCATGTTTAAATGAAAATATTTTCCTATTGAAACGGCTAGAAATTGTTCCTTTCCCGTAAAATATGTTTAACGGGGTGGGGTCGACGGTAGGCGAAGCTGATAACTCGTGGTGCCTCGAGACACGTAAATGACGCTTCGTAAGGCCGATTGTAAAGGAAATATAATTGAGCCCGAAGTCGGTGGACTGTTCATTTTATCGAAGTATGCCAGAAATGAGAGTACGAGGATTGGAGAAAATGATCGGGTCAGTCCAGACGAACGCCAGGACGGCAGTTAATCTTTCGAACAAGGCTAATGGCCACTTCTAAACTGTCGAAACGATCGAGGAGGTGCGCCAAATGTCGATAATATAGTTGGAAGCACAGACCAGTCCGACAGTACGCACCCCTTCAATTCTACTCATAACTAATGGCTCGAAACGAAAGACGGCGCGTTGCGCGATTTAATATCCGAAATTGATATCCCGTCTGCGTGAAAGTAACGCGTCGGTGCAATTAATATCGCGCGATTTTAAAAGGAATGCTTCATATTTGAACCGGCGGCGCCTCGCGCCATTTGAAGCGGTCGTTCCTCTTTGAATTCGTTAAGTGGATGCGACAATATTTGACAGCTGTCGCGGAAATTTTCGCAAATATAAGGCAAGGGTCAAAAGGAGGAACGATTAAGTGAGAAGGGCAGAAGGAGGTGCAAGAAAGGACAAGAGAGGCGTCAGAATGTCAGGAAGAAAGGAATACGCTTGAAGAAAGGGATAGAAAATTTCGACTCGTTACTCAACCCCGATACTCGGTGCAGAAGGGGAGGGACAAGACTGGTATGAATGTCTCCTTTATTCCATTTTGCGAAATAACACCCTGATTTAACCCAGTGAGGCTTGTATCGTCCAGACGTCGTAATGGTGCTTGGAACGAGAGCACGCTTTTTGTTAACAGCGATAAACACCAGCAGCTTTGCGAGCGCGCAAAACGCGAACGCCGAACGCATAAAATCTCGCCGATGGGCCACCCCGTGTTTCCGTTTCGTCGAAGAAATTAACGAGCACCGAGAGAAAAAACGAATGGAATAAGCAAATCAGATTGGGAGACAGAAATTCCACTGTCTGACCGTGACCCCATTCTACTGAATTGGACTTCGCGTATAGACATTGCAGCAGCGGTTATATTGTATCGCGGTTTGTATCGTACGATTACTTGGAACGCTACGTTATCCTGCTTACTTTTCATCGGTGTATTATTATTAAACGGATAAGAAGGAAAGTAGTGTACAAATGGATAGGAAGAGCGGACCGTAGTTGTGGGGTAGTTATTCAAGTTAGCAGGAGTTTGAGGATCACCTGAATCTCATAGCGGCCATGCGAACAAACAGAGTATCAATTTCCCCAGGAAATCCTCGTGTAATCCGACAACAATGGACATTGGGTTTGGTCTGTCGACCCAAGATTCTCTTACGCAGCCCCTGCACTCGAAACAATCAATGATGATAAATTGTCTCGCAACTGACTTCTAAATAAATCCTAGCAGAACTGTATTTTAACACCAACTCATCCCTCTTACTTTATCTCCATTCCAATTCTTTCGCATATTTTGCTTTCGTCTCTGTGCACGTCGAAGTGACGCGCAAACTAGCAAATAATTCTTATCTCATTCTTGGAAAAAAGAATCACCCCTTAACCGTCCCAGATGTATTATTTCCTGCCTACAGTAAGCTAGCCTTAATTCATTGATGCATACCTATGATTATTCGAAAAATTAATTAAACTGCAGAAAAGTCGCGCGACTTCCCCGCAAAATTTCTACTCAGAGATAGCTGTTCAGCGTTAAAGATCAATTCCAGTTTGACACAGACCCGTCGAAATGCCCGAAGGCAATAATGGCCATTCTCCCGCGAGGATTCACTGGCGAACAACGAATCTTATAATCATTACGAACTTCCTCGCGTGTTTTTAGCCCGGCTATTTCGAGGCAGGGGCACGATCCCTGATTTATTATTCCATTTAACGTCTACACGTGCTCGGGCGAACGAACTCTCGCACCATCCTTTAGTACGAAAGCTCCGTTAATTGCGGTATCGAGCTTCGCAATCTCATTCATCTTCGACCAACCGTGACGACACCACCTTCGTTCCAACGTATCGGTTACGGCCACTCTGGCCAAGTGAAACGGTCAGTTACACTAAACGAACGAAAGTCAGAGAAATAGGGTTGCCCCAGGGAACGGTGGTCGAGGGTGCAGGGGCTCGCGCGCGTTCGAGAGACGGTAAGAATGCGAGAGATCGAAAGTGGCGCGCGTGTACGGTGTACACAGGAGGAGAAGAATATATTATGCCTAGCGTCAGCTGTGCTTTATAACCCAAACGTCAGGCTGGCATCACGGTGTAGGTTTATACCGCGGTACACGGTGCATCTGCCAACCCCTGTTCCCCCTGCGATCAGCTTTGCCTCTCTTTTTTCCCCGTGGTACCTTTGCTTTCCTTCTCCCTTCGGCTATCTTCTTGTGTTACGTGCATCCCTCCCTGCAACCCTCTCGCCCCTCAGTTGTACCACAAGAGAGGGGCGGTTTTTGCGCCGCCGATCATTACACAGTCGTGGATCTATAGCGACCAAACCGGGAGATGAAGTTATCCGCGGCTACGTGATCGAGGTGTCAATACGTTTAGCCAGTCACGGAACTGACAAGAACGACGACTGCCACGACCGCAATTTAAAGAGAACAAACGGAACGCGTTACAACGCCGCGCGCTGCTTCTTTTATAGCGATTTAATCCACGTCGACGGTGCACTTTGTACCGCCAGATATCGGACCATTTCGAAACGTGCGCTCTCCCTATTACTTTTCGCCTCGCGCCTAACTGCGGCGCGTCTTTTAATTAGAAATGCGAGACACCGTCTATATTTTCGGACGTGCACTTCACGCTCACGCGTCCACGCCTCCCATTTCCTTACAGACGCAACGTCTTTGCCGGCCGTAATCACTAGACAGTCGGAAAAGTGCTATGGCCATCTCAAGACAGGGCCGTCCGCGTATGTATGCGCGAGCGTTTCACCGCCGCGTACCCAAGAGACGAGAGGACACGTGCATCTCTGTCTGCACATATAACCCCCCGGCCCCCCGGGGTGGAGGGTGGGCGAACATTTCAAGCGAGGAAGCGTCAAACAGAAGCTGTTGCATCGAATGAAAGCTAAGCCCTTATGAACATTTAAGTAACTCTCTAATGGAAGTTTGGATCTCGTAGCGCCGTAGAAAGTTGAGAACTCGCCAGACACCAACCGCGCGGGTCTAAAATCTACCTCGTTCGTGACTACGAGCGTCACCGTGTACACGTGCATGCTTCGCCTCGAACTACTGGCTGCACACCGACGCAAGGGCATATTAAATTTTGCCCCCCGTTTTTTCATCGACGCAAATTTATTGAAACCGCGTAACATACGTGAAGTGTAACCACAAGAAGGTACGTTACGTTACGCGGAAGGAATAAGCCGTACGTTCAACGAGCACGAAGTAATTTGTTCTTTCGATACACCGTCGAATAATTGATCTCCAAGACTTTAGAAGTTATCGCGAGTTCGTAATTGGAAATGTTATCACGCGTCGGAACCAACACGCGTCGTGCCATATGGGGTCATTAATTTGCCGATCGAATTAGTGGCATTATCGCGACATTAGTGCGCCGTCTTACCCCAAGAAGCGTACACCAAGAACGACGCATTGTACAACTCGAAACCATTTCATGGATCGGTAAAGCATACGCTTGCGAAGCATCCCGCCGTCTCGGCAGCATGCCGCGTATTAGAGCACGTGTGTACGATTATATATCCTCAACTACCGAGCACACGGTCCGCACACGCAAGTGAGAATTAAATTACGTCAGTCTATATCGCGTAACAATGCGCTCGCAGAATTATACGGAGAAGCTGCACGTCGTCAGTGGGACGTGTTACAGTTGTAATGAGGCAGAGTGATTTCAACGGCGACACAGCCAGAGACACGGGGATTCCGTGTACATACGCAGAAAGTCGATGTAAGTTATGCTACATTTATCTGCCTCTTCGTTCATGAAGGGTAAAGTTCAATCATATACGAATCCACGTGCGCCAAACAGTTTTAACTTCGAATTTAATATTTTCTAGTCGTTTGATGAACACTTCGCGCGAATCTCACTGAACACGAATCAATGGCGAAAGCTGTATCGAAACGGACGGAACGATTTATTAAACGATTATCCAATTCTTTCGGCAATAGATAAGCTTCAACGCTCTTGTAACAAATGTCACGTTCAATATTCATGACGCATTCGATAATAAAACGACACGGGAACGGGCACAATTGCAGAAACTGCAGAAGAACTAATATCGCTTTCCGATACTACAGACTGAACTGATGTGTCACCGTGCATACGAAGAATATCTATCTATACCACGTACTCGAAAGTCACTCTCCTATATGACCGTTAATCGAGAACAGATCGATCGATTCGACGACAAATTTCCTGAAGGTACGAAACGCGAGAAAATGAAATAAAAGGGAGAACCAGGTCACAGAGAAATTCCACGCGAATTACGCAGCTGTACACAGGTATCGTGCTCATTTTCGTACCGCCCAACGACGTAATCAAACAGGGCAATAAATCACCATACACGGCGCGCTTTGTATTAATAAAAATTCCATTAATCTTCCCGGTACCGAAAGTAAAATAAAGGCGGATTGGAGGGGGTGATGGAGGGAGATGGGGGGGGGGGGCAAAAATGAAGAAGAAGAAACAATTTAACCGAGTCTCGGTCCCAGACCCCTAATAATTTAGTCGTCCGGTTGAGGGGTTGCCTGAAAATCGTCACGCGATTCTTCACGGCGGAGCGTTAATTTTATTCCCGTGAGCGCGGAGAGCGTGAATTAGTGTCCAGAAAGGGATGGTACCACGCCGGCTACCATTACGGCCGAGTAACATACGTAAGGGCTCCAGGTACGGACCGACCTGGCGCGATACCGGCGAAGAAACATCTCCGCGTGCCGTGCTGGGGCATAATTCATTGCCGGCAGGAAGCTTGTACCTTAATCTCATCGTATTCTGACCGGACCGCTGCGAAGGACGACGGCCCAGTGTGAAACGTACTGTAGCTTGTACGTGCAGACCCGTAGCTCACACATAAAGGTGGCCGCGATGTACGGAACGGGTCACACACATGCACAACTATCAGCGGAATGTATCATCTCGGCGGTCCAACGGCAGGACATGTTATTCTGAATACAAACCAATCCCTGCGAATCCAATGGGAATTATTATGTAACCCCCATAATATAAACGCATCGCGGATTTGCTGAACGATAGGAGTGCGCCCGTGTTTCTGCCGGCTATAGATTATTACGGTGTAACGCCGTGACACGACGTGTCGACAAAGAGCGCCACGGTGGATTCCATTGATCTAGATGAAATACGCGCGCGGCGTGTCATTCACGTAGCCGTTTAATTGGATAAATACAAGGGTGGTTGGCGGCGCAATTTAGCCGCGATGCACGCGCGTGTCCCTTTGATAGGATTCGCACATCGTTGTCATTCTTTAGGCGCCCGTCTAATTTCGCTGCGGCATATTCCATTTGTTCCGCAGAAGTTGGAAAAGATTGCGCGGCCGATGGGGGAGGGACGATTTTTTTCGCGATTAATTAACTTTCGACTTTATGGGGCGAACATTCGCGTGGGCGGCAAGGTGGATCGTGACGGCCATTCGAACTGGCGCGTTAAACCTAGAACAGGGCGGAAGCAGGGTACTAATTTTGTGGCGGCCGATAGAAATTCATGCCATGCGCCACGCACGATAATGTACTCAAATAATGCGATAACGTGAAGGGACTCGAAACGAGTGAAATAATTCCTGCGCGGTGCCGTAATTGCTCGTCGCGTACCGCGCTGCAAGATCGCAAGGAAAATATAATATCCGCCTTCTGTTCTGCTTATCTGCGCTACAAACGGAGTCGAAGTTGCCTAATGCCCTGTTCGTAAATACGTTCCTGCTGCTGTAACGCCGACAATTTTACTACTTTTCAATGCAATCGTCCAGTACGACTGCACCGTATTAGAATGGGGATGCTGCGTCGGCTGTGGACGAAGCGAGAAGCTTCGCGATAGGGATTTGCAGAAGAAACAAGGTTTAAGGAAAGAACAGTAGTCTAGTGCATGTAAATAAGCGCGGAGCAAGGCGGTAGAAGAAAATTGGAATAGCGGGGCGTGTTATGGGAAAGCAAGAGCGCAATGTTTTCAGCGGGCTTTATTCTGTGATCAGGTGCCACTGTGCCATTCTCGAATCGAGATAACGCGATTCGGTATAGAGCTGGTTGCTAGGTAGCGTGCAATCAATAGGGGAAATGGAAGACCAGGGACTATAAAAAGTATTTGTACTTCCCATACAAATTCATCCGGTGTATAATTTCCTCGTCGAACGAAATGCAAGGCCCCCCGTTCAAATTCCACGTGCCCTTTTATCGAGCAAACGACAGACAGGCCTGGCCTTGCCTGATAAAATCAAATTTCAGCACCCATAAATTGTCCGTAAAAATTGTTCAACTGGCTAACAAGGATCCTATCCAATCCGCGTGATCGTAGATCGTGCTTCAGAAAATCGACGCTCTTAATATTTCGCGCACGCGTGTGCACAGGTTACGGAAATGTTGGACGGGATTCATTTGAACGCGCGAATCGATCGATTCGTCGCTCGAGATCGTTCGATAGAAGGCTATTAGTGAATTACTATCTCGTCGAATCACTGGCACCCTGTCGCACGAGGCCGTCGCATCGCCAGCACACAAAAGGGGGATGAAAATCGATCGTACCGAGAGGGGACGGAGAGAAAATCGGTGTTGAATTAAAAATCGAACAATGGTCTAATGTGTGGCAGCCGCAATGACCGCCGCGTCGCGGTCGTTTTGATTTCGCCGATTCGGACGGTAGTTATGCTTTAACGTGGTGGTACATAAATAAATTATCAATCGCGTTGAAAGCCACCGGGCCGGCCCCGAGAGAAGCCGTGGAACCAGCTGGAGGAAGAGGCGGAGGCACGAAACCGGGAAGCCAGAAGCGAGGGGACCAACAGAAGTTGAAAGTGAGACGAAGCGTCGAGGGCGATTAAGCAAATATCCAATTTTCCTTTTTTTTTTTTCGCCGGTCAATGTATGAGCGTACCTCGTTTTACACCGTGGCGGGCACGGCTTTTATTTCTGGTGCACCGAGCATTCGACGTTTGTTAAATCGCTATAAGCGGCGCGAGTAGTACCGAGAAGAATATAAATGGCCGCCGAATTGACTCGCGTGTCGGTGGTGCTGCAGCGAGAGTTGGAAAGTAAATCATAAGGATCCGGGAGGCGGGCGGTTCTTTTTTTCCTTCTCCTCCAATGTAATTACAGGCTTAAATGATATATTAGTCCGATAATCGAATAGTGGCGCGCAATACATACTTTGATACGTGGTGCTGGGGAACACGTGTTCGTAGTGTGATGCCCGGTTGCTGTGATCCCTCGCAGGCACGTGCAAAGACCGGATTTATAAGTGTTTCTTATTTTATTTTCGTTCTCTCTGTTTCTTTGTATCGAATGAAATAAAAATCGTTAAAGGAAGCGTCCGTTGCCTGTCGAGGGGAACAGTACAATGCAAACACGACATTGGACGGTCGTACGAGATGACGCGAACGTCGATATACATACATCGCCCCATGAGAAACGTGAACTCGGTCTTCTCACGTTTTACGGCGAATAAAACTCTGCTCAATGTCTCCCGGTAAAGATGTACACACTCTACGTGCAGGCACACCGTATGCATGGTCGGACGATTCCCGAGTAACGATATCTTTACAGTTTGCCACTATCCGCGACACGAATAGTGTGTAGATAGAGAATTCACTCGAGGAGAGTCAATTTCCTCGAACGAAATCGTTGCGGAAACGTTGGCACAGGTAGGCCAGGTTTCTAACAAGGTATCGCCTGTCGCCTTTCGTCCGATCGTCCTAGAGATTGCCCTAATGGCGGAGAGTATAAAATAGTCGGAGAACAAAAAATGTGATGTTTCTATGAAAAACACTTGCCCGATAAATGATTGCGAAACGGGTTCTATCTACGTACCTGCCTACGATCCCTACGCTCTTAACTTTCCTCGGTTTAACCCTTCTATTTCTGTCTGCCACCGATTACGCCGGCATTCGAATTTGTCGAGAGAAAATGGATACAAGGCACCACGATCCATTCTCGATTCTATGGTTACGTTCGGTATAGGTCTCGAGAATGTGCACGAGCATTCTTACCAAGGGGGTAACATACATGGAAATGGGACTTGGAAAGTCTCGTTGCATTAAACCACGTCCAAATAAGCTTCTGCGGAAAACTTTGGAATAGGTGCAGATTGTTTCGAATGCAGTTCCGCGATAGCACCGTCGATACCCAGTTAGACGAAACACGCGCCATCCTATATACGTATTTCAATTAAACCTAAACCAAACCATGACCAGCTACCAATCTTACTCTGACCCACGTTACACGCGTACGCCTCTCTATCGTATTCCTTCCGCGATAGAATAAAAAATGACTCTGCTAAAAAAGTTGCATTAATGCCTTTCATCGTGTACGCGTACGGTACCCGCGTTCGACAAGGAAGGCCCATTGATTCAGACGATAAAACGCGGACGACTACGCCGGACATTCAATCCCGCTTCGACAACGAATTGGTTTTTGCCCGTTAACCGAGCTCGACCACCTCGGTACGCGTCTCCATCCGCTTCTACCGCATTAGTCAACCGCACAACGAAGCCGAAGGGTGGATCGATCTTCCCTTTTTGACTAGACGATTCAGAAAACTTCGATACCCGTGAAACAACCATAGCCGACTTCACCCGGCTATAATAATCACGCGGATACCTCACACGCGTGCACATGCATATACGTAGCGTGCATCCGTGGCACAAATGAACATGGCGTGCACCTAACGGTTCGTGCCTGCAACACGCTTGACCCTAGTGCGAATCGTGGCCGGATAAATCGATTCCGTTGCCTCGACTCTCGTCTCACCCGGTACATTTGTAATGTTCGACCTCTGAGATCCGCTCGCGGCAACGCACGTACATACTGAAGCGGGCAGGGGCGTGAACACGCCGGATCTTTTTCATTGGGCTTTCAATTCCGTCCTTTTTTTCCCCCCTTCTTGTGTTCGTTCGCGAAGAGGGAAAAAGGAAACCGATCGAACGGAACCATCCGCACGTACGGGGGTCTCGTCACGCGTGCATCGGCGGTTTCACGGGAAGAAATATCGCAACGATACGTCACGACTGCGGCGGTGGTAACGGCGAAATAGCTGGCGAAGTAAAAAGCGAGAGGAAGGTCAAGAAATCGGTCCCTGAAACCCCGCGTTGCCCGTGGATACGTTTAAAGCGTTCTTGCTACAATGATATGCCTGTCTTAAAGGTAATTTTTTTTTTTTTGCTTTTCTCAGTATGCGTGCAACATTGGTCGCACGTTTCGATGGGAACGCGGGACGATGTAACTTTAACGGCGAATGAGAAAGTGTAATGAAGCGTGATCACGAACACGGATGACAGAATCAGAGGAAAAACGGGCAGGTGTATATACAACGCTGAGGGTGGTGTCCAATAGCCGTGCAGGGACCAGAATCGAGGCAGAAAGAGGTGAAGGGAAATTGCGAAATGAATGTTTCCTTATTGCAGAACCACGCGTCAGAAAGAAGGGTGGAAATCAGATAAATGCATGCACGTGTATGGAACTATTAAACAGAAAATAAGATTTCTACGAAGGGAATGGGAGATAGCAAATAAATGGCGATAAAAATCGCACGATCTCTATATCAGAACGATCCTGCTAAACCGGGAAACTCACTTTTCCTACAGGAGGTGGTGCTACCATTCGTGGAATGTTTCAACGTGGAAATGCGGTCGTCTCCTGTCCGGAACAAGGACATTCACGGTAATATCTCGGATGAGATTAAACGGAGCTTGCATTCTTCGCATGGGGCGCAGGGTAATGTTTTCGGTAAATACGATGCTTTCGGCGAGTACATGAAAACTACGAAGAACACGACTATCGTGTCGCGAAACCGTAATATCTACTTTTACAACGGCGATGTACAACGTTGTACGTACAATTTTATAAATATGACAGGGAATTTCTGTGCATCGGTTGAGGCTACATGTGCATAAATATTAAACACCGTATTAAAATTAAAGCTTTTGAAATATTTGTCGCGTGTCCAGTAATTCAGCGTACCGAAATATTCGCATTAATCGTTTTGCAGTGCAAGCTTTTTGCACAGCGTGCACGTTTCACGTTAAAGTACCCTTTGTTTTATACAGGAAACGTCATAATAACCTAAAGTAAGTACTTGTGCATGTTATTTAAAAATTGTTACAGCTTTGCCGCAACGCTGATACAAAGGTATATTCATATATGCGAATATACGAGAACCGAAATAAAACCCGATGCCAATTAAATATCTCCAGCTATGAGAATCCGCGAGCTGTTTCATACTTCTTACCACCCTAGTTACAGATATATGTAGTGGAGTGGAGGGACAGATATCGGAAGAAGGTTGATTCTTTAAAATGGGCATTCAAATTTTTGTTCATACACATTATGGTAGCGTGTGCCGAGATATTCGTTAAAGCAAAGGAACGAAAAATTTCGAACGGCAAATTTAATTTCCTACAGGAAATACGAACATAATGGAGGGGTCAGAGTTGAACGGGGCTACCTCCTGTAGCGCGTATTTCAAAACAGTCGCGCATCGCTCGAATCGCCCCGATCAAAACGAGCAATCGAGACATATCGAGACCCAATGAGATAGCCCGTAAGCATGGTCAGCATAATATTGTGCGGCGTGAGTGGTCAAGGAAGCAAAGGCAGCATCAAAGGTGGGGACAGTTGGAAGCCAGTGAACGACTGCTTTTGCACCTGCGCCACACCGCGACACACCAATCCACGTGACTTCGTTCTGGCTCCGTTCGCATGGTTCAATTAGCGATATCTGACTCCTTCGGATCTATTTTTTGGCATTCCGTTGCATGGAACGATATCGTGTCGTAGGTCATTGTATTCGTCTCGGTAAGAACATTCTTTGGATAATTTTTTGAGATATTCCACCTTTTCCAATTACATGGAACGCCTTGTATAACATTAATGCGGTGCAGCGCACGCGGCGGAATATCACAATATAGGTGTAAAACTCGCGGTGAATACAATAGTAGAATGATTCGGTTGCGACATACATTGGATTGGTGGAGTTCCAATAGATGTCCGGCAGGCGGGAACAGGTGGCCTCCCGAGGGAAGGCCTCCATCACAGCTAACAGAAGAAGAAATAGGATGAACCAAGGCATGATGTCCAGCTGAATCTTGAGGCCGTGTGTGTACCACTTCCAGGAGAAATCTGTGGGTCGAATCGGTCACCTGTGATACCAGGGAACGTCATCAATCATTTATCTGTTGGTGAGCAAATCAGTTTAGGCACGAGATATGCGCGGTAATTCGATGAGTTTCTGGCTAGAGGTATTTAACTCGTTTCCCCTGATAATACAGAGACCAAGGGAACTACTGTGCTTAAATAAAGCCGTAAACTGCCCGTGTAATTAGAATCCAAGAATTCAAGCTAATTAACGATTCAACGGAGACTTCTATTCCTTCGGTATCTGCGGGGGCATAGAAGGTTCTCTGCCGCGGACAATAAAAGGAAAGTAAAAGCCAGCCGACTAGTACAATCGTAACGGAGAATCCTGAACTTAATTTGTACTACGGTACGCTCTTTTGCATTCTCGGGGAACCTTAACAACGTAGTTTACAGACTACGCGTGAGCCAGAAGTTTCAATTTCGCCCTTTGATCAATACTTTGCTCGCTGTGGAGCCCACTTCTTTAACAGGAGGACATTGATATTGTATTATTAATGTATGCTGTGTAATATCGTATAATCACCAGCTGACACAGTATTCCTTTTCAAATTAATTATAGTTAATTCAGTTTCCATCTATGTAGCTGTTTCTCAAACGTCAAATCTGTATTACCAAAATACCTGGATAATACTGTACAATTACAAATTCATGCCCAGACGTATTGCAAAACTATATATATATGCTGGCAAATTAATGTAACATTAATGCGAATATCTTCGTATATTTAAGTGGCAAATAACGATGGACTCGAATAAATTCCGGCACTTAATTTGTACCCCCGCATCTAGTGTCAAACATGATCTCCTCAGCGAGATACCAGACCAACTTTCGTTCTTCATTGCAAACAGACCCCCCATCGAGTGAATCTTGTTTGCAGCAGAGTCACCTGCTTTCAGGGACGTGGCCCTGGTTGATCTCGAACGAAAGGCGGAACTTTATTGCGTTCTTGCACGAAAGACACATTTACGACGTGAGTCGGAAGAGAACGAGAGTGAAACGTGTGGCGCGGCCAGGCCTAGATGAGCGAGAGGATGATGTTGGAATAAAGCATGAAACACTGTACATCCAGTAGAGAAGAAGGCCATTAAAGATCTACCGTGCTGTCGGATATCTCCCCGTTGTGTCAGCGGGACAGATTCAGCCTTAGCTATAGGATTTTCCTTCCATTCTCTATTTCCGTCCTTATTCTCCGTTTCGTCATATCCCACGCTTATCTTTGTTTTACCCGTCCCTATTTTCCTTCACAGATTGGTCACGTCGGGGTATGACTTTCTTGAGACATTTGGAAATTGCGTTTGCGTAATCGAGATTGTCTTCATTGTTTGGAGAAATGCTAACTATCGGTGAAGCCTACGTCAAGTATTATCCCCGATCGAAACTGATTATTGTCAATCGTGGGGCCGTTCGATAGAGTTTACGGTGAATAATCGTATAATTTAATTAGTAAGGGAAATTGCCAGAAAACCCTCGAATTCGAACCGCGTACTCGCATTAATGAGATAAATCGCAGTGAAAATAAATGCAGTCCCCATATGACGAAACGCACACGTGTAAGTATATACATGACGTTCTGGTGAACAAAAAAAAAAAAAGCGAAAATTCAGGCCACGCTGGGAAAATTTAGTTCCTCATTAGTGTGTCTTCCGTAACGAGCGCCTCGAAATGTTAATTAAAACCGACAAAAACAATATTGTTGAGAGGCGGGTTAAACTTGCACGATATACGCGTGTGTGCCGAGTGTACGAGCGTGCATGCACGTTCACGCATACCCCGCAATGGTTATGCACGGTTGTTTTGTTTTGAATGAATGCCGGCAAGGTATAGCGCGTACACGCTCGCACACGTCTGGCGTGCAGTGTACACGTGCACACGAGGCCAATGGGGGCTGAATTATTGTCCGATACACACGTGCACGCGCGAATTCGTGCGCGTAGACACACAGGTAACGATGCAGCATGTCAGAATACGTACTTTTTGCAAGTGACCGAATGGGCTGCGTCTGCACTTTCGTCACGTGAACACCACCGTTTATTGTTCCTCGCGTAGACAAGCGTTTAACCGTGCGCGTGGCACAATTACAAAGCGATTGCGTCCACGGACTGGCGCGTAATCCCAGCTAAATCGGGCAAACGGTTAACAAGGAGGATGCTACGATAGCAGGCCGAAAATCGAGCCCGAGGAAGCGCTGTTACTCGCAGAGGTAATTGAAACCGGTATTAATTGAACCAAACCGACGATGAATCGCTAGTAATCGGATCACTTAGGCGTGCGGCGTAGGATTTTTCCGGTTGCTATCAGGTGAACCAATGCGACCTTGAGGAACCGGAGAAAGAGAGAGAGAGAGAGAGAGAGAGAGAGAGAGAGAGAGAGAGAGAGAGAGAGAGAGAGCAGGTGAGCACGAAGGGGCGAACAGAGGAGCACCGCGGATCGGATGGTTAAATGCGATCGAAACGAATTAATTGGGAAGTTAATTAATCAATTAATCGATGCTCGTAACGGTGCGCGAGTAATTGGCCACGCGCTCTCTGCTGTCTCGATCGACACGCCGGATTCGGTATTCACGAGGTCGCGGCAACCCTTCCACTCCCACGAAGTGAGCACGACGTAGATGCTTCGTTGTAATCCAACTGGGAAAGGAGCTTTCCTTTCCTTTCCTCCTTTCTACTTTTTTTTTTCTCTCCTTATTTCTTTGCACACGCGGATACCTTTTCACGCGATGGCACGACAGATCGTTCGTTCACGGGCACCAACCTCCGGAGCACACACGCGTACCGAAATGTCACGAAACACGAGGCCGAATTAGCAGCGGGCGCACGGTGACTGAGTTGGAGTTGAATTTCAGTCGTTAAATGCAGGCTTAACTTCCTGAATGCTGTGCCACCGTAGGATTGAACGTCAAGATTATAAAGGTAAGGCGAATCACCGGCCCCCGGTGCACCTTAAGACGATAGTCTTCGGCGGTACTGCTTCGTAAAAAAAAGGACAGGCCCCTCGTCGATCGACTACCTTCGATTGTTTTCCAGAAGGGTCACGCTCGACTCGCAATATCCTCAAGATCGAATACAACAGGCTTCCCTCCAATGGTATTCCCTCGTACGTATTACGGAAATGTTACCGTTCCACCAGATATCGGAATAGCCCACGGATGCTCTGTCTTCTTTGCCGGTGACTAAGATGACATCGTAAGAACCCAAGCGTCCTCGATGACTGCTACCGGCAGGATACTCAGTTTGCGCGCGAAAGGGGGACGCGATTTTTCAAACGCACCAGATGCTGCAGAGTTATTACAGCAATGGACGCCACTTCGCGCGATGTCTCGAATTCCAGAATAACTACCCCTTCGTGCGTGTACGCCGATCCTGTTAACGGAAATTACTCCGAAGCCGATATCGAACTGCTGCTATTGTTCCGATACCCGATACACCTTTCGACACTCGAGGCTCGCGGATCCAACGATCTCTGGTTAACAGTTAATCAGCGTCGGTTTGAAGGCGCGACAGTTCGTCGATGCTCCCTTGGCGAAAACGTAACGGCGTTAAATCGACGGCGAAACGACACTGTAAATGACTCCGAACGCGGGCGAACGTGGTACGCGACGAATTTCTGAGCCACGACAACGGACACTGATCGAAGCACAATATCCCGATTACAATAGTCTGGCGCAATGCCTTCGCACCGGTACCAATTATCCACCACGCACAGGATATACACGCGTTAGAAACGGTGCCGGTCGTCCACGACGTTTCTTCTGTGCGGGCCCGACACACACGAGCGCGACCGGGTCGAGTACTTTCAACCTTTCCGACACGAGCGAACAGAATGTCACGCAGCACAGATATCCTTCGATGGTGTTCGACACGAGTCACATTTAATCACTGTCAACAGTTTTGTTTCCCTGTCACCGCTCCTATTGCTGTCACTAAACCCCTCGCCGATTCGAATTGGCGAAGCACGCGAGACAGACACCGGTAAACACTGCGACCGACACAACGATTGTCACGGAACGGGACCGAACGTGCATCGAGCGCTCCGCTCAGGTGGACCGACCAGTGTTTTACACACCGACGATTGATTTGTTATCCCTCGAAAAGGAAACCAGCCGGTCGATTCTGTTCAAAGGGATTGTCCGTCGCAAGGGGACGTGACCCTTGGTCTGCCTCGATCACAGGTGCAATCGTGTATATCTATTACTCTTATTTTCGCGAGGATCGCGTGGGTTCTTTGAATCGCAGTCCTCTTCCGTGGCTGCTCGCTCGTCCGTTGGCGGGCTTCGAATGACGAGCTGCGATCGCTCCCCACGCAACTCTCCCCACGACTCTCTCACTCTTTCTCCCTCGTGCCTTGCACGCACCCTCTCTGTCTTGTTCGCGGCTGTTCTCTCTCTCCCTCCCACCCTCTCTCTCTCTCTCTCTCCCTCCCTCTATGTCTACCTTTCTCCCTTTCACTTGCGAAGCTTTCGCTGGGCTGGCGCACACTCTCTTCCTCTTTCTCTTTCTCTCCCTACGATGCAGCCAGGTAAGAGCAACAAGGAAGGGACGACAACCGAGGGTAAATCTACCTGTGTGCGTACGACGAGGACAGAGGACAACGTGCGCAAGCGTCAAGAACGTACATACTTACTGGTGCTATCTGCGAGGCGGTAAAAGCAACCCCCGCGAACGCAACTTCCGCGCAAAGAAGGAAGAAACGAGAGGTCCCCCCCCCCCGGCACCCTGCCGTAAGATACAAGGGGGTGCGGGACTACCTGGCGCATGGAATACGCGCGCACAAGGAAGATCCACCGTGTACGAACCTATCTCCTCGGTGCCGCGACAGAGGAACATTTTTAACACCGATGAGGCAGCTCAGCCGGCCATCTCATTAAGAGGGCCGCGGTGCAGGGGAATATGTCGCACTCGCACGGCGATGCGTTTCGCGAAGCGGACAATTAAAAGACGCGCTTTCGTCGCCGTTTAAAGCTGTTGTGCGGTGCAAGAGAAAACACGCGAGGTGGCTTTAAGTAAACCGTTCAAAAAGATTCTCGGTCCTTTGATACCGTTCGCCGGGCACTAATAATCCGGAATCGTTTTCGAAACGCATACCTGGAATCGCTTGTTCGCGATGTTTCTCGCTTGGACCTGTTGTTCTCGCGCAAAATAAATATTTCATTTTCCTTTCATTACAGCAATTTTGTTCGTCTGTTTGCTTTGATTCTGATCGGTTTAAAATGCCTACGGGCAAACACCGCGTCGAAATTTAATATACGTGCTGTGCGTTACTTAATTAATTAAATGAAAACATGAACGTTTCCCCGTATTGATTAAACGTTGGATTGTTGTGTGTATTAGTCCAACTTCGGGTAAACAAAATCTCTGCTCTCGATTTCAATCAAGTGCAATCGTTTTGTTGCGTAGGCATTTAAATTTGCTGCTCTTTCCGCCGGTTGTCCGATTATTTTCGGCGCATAATATTTTGGTGTAAGGCATGCGAAAATGGTAATGAACATTTTATCGCCGGATATTATTGTGGGGAAACAATTATATCTGATTGCATTATGTCTGAGACATATAGAAACATAATGTAATAAATTAATTTCATTATTGAGCGAGTGCCCCTGTTTAAACGGAACTAATTGGTCATATAAAATATAATTCGTAATTTATGTCAACCTCTTTTTATGTTAAATGTCATCAATATCTGTAAAAATATGATGACCAATTACTAAACTTTCGACACGAAAATCCACTGAAGTTCGACAAAATCTATGTTAAAAGTAAAAAATGTCGTAAATCATTTATCTCGTTAAAGGTAACGTATAATGTGGGGGGGGGGGGGCGTAGTACACAGTGTTGTAGAAAAAATATACACTTTAATAACACGTGATCTAGAATTTGAAGTCAACGTGGAAATGTAAGATGCACTAAACTCCTCTACGAGTAACTTGTACAGTGTTACCTATTAAAGTCCCCTTATCTAAAAACTCTTTTAAAAGTATACTACCAAAAAAGACGACCCCGCAAGAACCTACATAGCTCCCTTTAGCGACTCCAGAAAGATCGTATCTCTCCACTGTTTATCGACTTTTCTTCGTAGTTACGTGTGTTTCCGATGCAATTTTCCAGTAACAAGCAGCCTGTCAATATAGAGACGGCAATTGTTGTAACTTACTATCTGAGAAAAAAAAATCACATTTCTTTTGCTGTGCATTAAATTTTCCGCAGCAATCGATACACTTTACTGCTACTGAATTTATCATCCGCACCGTGGATAGATTGTTTATTCAGTATAGTACCGAGAATATGCTCGCGATTTAACATTAAAATATTCATTCCTGAATGTGAAACTTTTAACTATTATGTTCTATTGATATATTATAAATTTATATTCGGGTAGTGATCAAATTTCCAACTAATTTTTCTGATATCGTATTTCCTGCATGAATAAGACAACATACTTTCCGAAAGGGAAATGGTTTGAAAAATGACAAAATAATTCTAGTCGACGTTCCTACGAATTTAAAATGAATTACCCGGTGAAGAGCAGTTCATTAAAAAGCAATCATTGCATTTCGCTGACGATTTCCGTATTCAAAGATTCAACTGCCGGAGGTTGTTCGGATGAAGTTTGAAATTAGCCCGTGTAGAAATGTTCAACATCTCGTTTCTATTTATGAATTGAATATATTTCATGTATGAATAGTTAACCCAAATACATTTCTATTCGTATTCCAACAATCTCTTTTCACATTAACCGTGTTCGTTATAATTTTCTGGAATTATTCTCGTACCGTCTCGCGTGCGAATGAATGAATTTTGTTTCATGTAATAGCGATCTCTCTCAATTGGCTTAAAAAAAAATTCATCAAAAACGGGGTTAACTCCTTGCTCTATCGGCGAGCGGCAGGAATTTTATGGAATAAGAAATCTCTCAAACAAAGTTGGAGACACAAAAGATTAGTAAGTTGTTTCCTAAATGACGATCGATATGTAGTTGGAGCGACGTGTCGACGATCCCCATTTCTCTTCGACTCTCTAAATAATGAAAGTCAACCCGGTCTTGGTAAATACCGAGCAGACGAGAAATTGTTGCGTGTCGTCTTGCTCCTGTCATGTTCGTTGTCGTTTGCTCGGCCTGTCTTCGAAAGACAACCGTCCTCGTCAGTGTATTGAACTTTCTTCCTGCGATTAAATATTTAACGCGTGGATCGATACCGTTCCGTACATCCACGGTCTGCGACACGAGCTATCTTGGCTGTTCTATGCGAGACTCTTCTACTGACCAGTCCGAGAAATTACCAACCGACCCTTTGCTTTCCTCATACGCAAACACGTTCGTGCACGTCACTCTCAATCTACTTCATCCTCCCCTTTCAAGCGACTAAAAACATTTTCCTGTACTAGGCAGTTGAGGCGGCGCGGCGGCACCCTTGTAAAAATAACCGAGACACCCCCGAAGAAGATCCTTCGAAAAATTCACTTACCATAAGCCCAACGTACATATGTATGTAGATCGTTTTCAAAGTGATTTATCGTATTCTTTATAGAGTTTTATGAACAAAATTATATGGCATTCCTGCACCTTACGACACGAGTGGAAACAGAAGAAAGATCATAGTACAAAAAAACGATGCTATTTATTATTACGACAAGAGCGGGTTCAAGGGAGGAAACGAAAATGAAATTTTGTGTAATAGCCTAACGACGATGCCATACCCGTGACCATTGACCTGATTGAACAGCGCCTCCTCATTTGCCAACCTCATTATCTTCGTAATTAAACTTCAATATTAATCTGATCCTAAGAAGTTCGTGCAAAGTTTCGTGAAAGAAATATTCCAATTATTTTCATGTATAGTAGCTATCATGAAGATGGTACTTCCAGAATAATTAGTATCCAGCAAAGGATTTTCAGAAATCTAAAGTCCGAGCGTAATAAATGCATGTATCGTTTGATTTCATTCTGAATTCGTTACGAAATTTTTCCTATAAATATAGATGCAGTTTTTTCCCTAGACAGCATCGCTTTATATTCGATACAGAAGAGGCTCGTAAATGCCAGTACTTATTGACATGAACCCCTGTATGCCACGACGATCATTGCCTTTGCCTGCAGTTCGTCCACCTATTCTAACACCCGCAACTTTGCATCCTTTTACCTTTCCTGGCACTTGCACGATATGTCACGCCATTTTCTCGAAGCATGTTATAATTTATCGTCTGCACTAACGTAGCTGCAGAAATGCTAAAAAGAGACGCCGGTAACCGCGATTTATAATGTCAAGTATTCTGACAAGTATAATGAATATGAATATTCTGAAAATTTCATAAAGTACCTCACTAGGAATGTTTGTTAATAAAAACACAATAAAGTAACTGTTGCTTAACTAAAAGTCCGCTTCAGAACAAATTCTGATTAATTTACAAAATACTAATGTTATCCAAAAATATGTTTCATTGACAATTAAGGTCGAGCAAGGCCAGTGGTTCAATAGGATCAAAGTTCTATATACAGGGTGGCACAAAACGCAGGGAACATAGGGAAATGAGGTGTAGCTGGGATGATTCTGAACAACTTTTTCCTTGACCAAAATTTTGTTTGTAGTTTGGTTTTTGAGTTATTAACGAAAAACAGTGGCCAATCAGAGCAGCCGCTGCGCGTCCGCTGGTGCGTGATCAGGGGCGTACCGATCGGCTGCGGTGAGTCGCGATGGGGCACCGAGGGCACCGAGGGAAGCGTGCAGAAAATATTACATTGTTTTAATTAAGAATCATGTTGAATTATTTGTTATTCACGAATGAGAAATCCATCAATTATCCTTTTAATTTTTCCTTGCTTAAAGACGATGTAACACGCTATGTCAATGCGTTCTTTCACGACTACGACCGTAGGCGATTAATTAAAAGAATAATTGATGGATTTCTTATTCATGAATAACGGATAATTCCACATGATTCTTAATTAAAACAATGTAATATTTTCCGCACGCTTCCCTCGGTGCCCTCGGTGCCCCATCACGACTACAGCTGATCGGTACGCACCTGAGGATGCGCCAGCGGACGCTGAGCGGCCGCTCTCATTGGCCAGTGTTTTTCGTTAATAACTCAAAAACGAAACAACAAACTACATTTTGGTCAAGGAAAAAGTTGTTCAGAATCACCCCAGCTATACCCCATTTCCCGATGTTCTCTGCGTTTTAGGCCACCCTGTATATTGGACGCTGTATTATTAACGCCGGTTAATTGAATCATAAGATTCACTCGAACAAAAAAATGTAGTATTTGTACGGCACCTACCTTTTCATACGGTCCGTATGATAATATACACACATACATGAAATATTGCATGAAACATAGACGTGACAAAAGACAATACAAGTATAAAAGCAAGTGTTAAATATCGTTAAAAATGAAAGCGTACCGAGTCTGAGCATCACTTTTGAATGCATTCGATGAGCATTCGAATATTTAAGAGAGCTATTCTCTCCTCCGGCAAATTTGTTTAACCTACAGGAACTAATGCATGGCTCTAATTCTTAGTGCAAACTAATTTAATTCAAACCGTCTAGTAAGTAAATAATTTAATTTAAACAAATAACTATATGCACCCAATATAAGAAACTTCAGTACGGTAGTTTTGCCATCCGACTAAAAGTCGTTACTCCGATGGAGTAATTACAATCTTTCCATGACAACAACCGTTTCTACTTGGCAAAATTTGTTTCCTAGTAAAAGGTATTAATATTAAGCTCCGTGAATTTAAATCGAAATTTACTCATTTTTAGCTATATCTTTTTAGTGCTACTAACACGGCATGTATCGTTGTTAAACAACATGGTATTAATAATTTTATTCTCCTTGATTATTGTTTTCGATAACAACTAGAAATATAAATATAGCAATTTAAGGTTCAAAGAATTAAGAGACTCTCGATTCCAGAGTTTACTTCCAAATTTACAATCTCGCTACTAATTACCTTATTGTTGTTAACTAATATACACAT